>JARJCX010000115.1:0-517459 GCA_029282285.1 Mycena rebaudengoi | reverse complement strand
CCCGACCTGACATTACTTCTTCCATAGACCTATGGCGGATGGCCCTACACTGCAATATTTATGAGTTTACGACGCTTCATGTACTACGACCGTATGAAGAACTTTCGTGCACAGGATTCTAAGCCCAAGTACATACTCTCGCACGCTTTGAAAGCGGGCTTTTGCTAAGTGCTCGTTTCCAGCGCACCTGATGCGCCTTCTGTCAGAGTAAGCGCGTAGCACTGCCCACGCGCGTCTACCTCCCTTTCCGAATATCCGAGTAGATCCGAGCCCCGAATCCTATGTAGCTCTTCCATCTTGCTTTCTATGCTAAATATCGTTGTATCGCACACCCTCCCCTTTCGACGGTTTGTATCGCTATTACTCTGGATTCTTATCCCAGACCCGCATTATGAATCGTTAACCGCCCAACTGTTATTAGTATGTCGCACCGCCTGTAGTTCGTAGTGCCCCCTCTTGACATGGAGAAGGTCAGCCGCTTGCATTTTGAATGGAAAGGACGGTTGCTCTACAGCTTTTTGAAGGCGGGTGACCAGATTTGGACACCGCCTCACCAATTGGGAATGGAAAGACCATTTGGAAAAATTGCTGTGCGCCAACATGCGGAGGTAGATGGAGGCAGTTCCCGCTAAAAGGTGTACAAAACGTGTGCTCCACCTCATCCCTTTTCCCCAGACCGTAATGACTGAAGACTACACACCCTCCATCTGCATCGAACCCCCACAAGACGATGAGCGGGCTCTCATGTATGATGATGGGCTCTTCCCCCCCTCTATGTAACCAGTCTGAAATACCTCCGAACCTCGGGTTGCGGTAGGCGTGCCTGGCGGGACCTGGTGTTCGCGCGTTGAAAATCGCAAACATGCTGTTTGTTGAAGGTAGACTTCCCTCCACGAACTATTCCATGAACGGAAGCGGTCTACAGCACCCCTTGCCACTCTTTATAACAGCGAGGCCGACCTCAATCCCTCAATAAGCTTTCGGCCGGCTAGAACGAGGTTCTTCTTCCTTGACATCAACTACAGGTTCCGTCCATCTCTGGGCCGAAGCTCACCCATCGAGGCCCTATAGTCCTGCCTCCAGCTGCTCTGGGTATCGTAAGTCGACTAGCGATCGGTGCGCATCACCATCTATTTATTCATTCAGTTTCACCAGACGAGTACCTCAGTGAAGATCCGGGATCCCCGTATTGGAGCCACCAGCAACTGGACTTCTCTGCCCACTCCTCGCCGTCTCTGTCGCCGCTGGACTTCCGCCTTCAACGGCATAGCGCTCGACATTGGCAGCGAATCGCAACGAGATCATACCGACAGTGTGCTTCTCGCCCCCGGTCCCGGGTTCTCTCGTCTACGGAGTGCGAGCCACTCCGGCGAACAAGGCGCCTCCTCAGCAGACCTCTGGCGGATAGTCGGGCCTCGCTCCTCCTCCTTTAGCGGCTCGGTTTCCGACTTTTATTCCAACAACAACTCATCGGGAACGGAATTCAACGGATTCCACTTCTCTGACGACTCGTCAGTGGCGGACTCAGAGGCAGCCTTATCCGAGTCCCTGGGTACTGGGATGTCCTGGGGCTCCCTGTCGACCCCCGACAACAATTCTGGGTTTTCGAATGGGGACAGGTCGCCGCACGGCCAGCTGTCACCGGGCTGGCGATATCCTATGCAGCAGCAACCTGCGCCATACTCCGAGTCACTGCCATCACAACAACCTCCCCCGCCCAGCCCTTCTCTCCTGACCGTCCCCCCTTCCGGCGCCGCCCTCCAGCGCAGAGGTGCTTCACGCCGCACCCGTAGCCATTCCGATCTCAACTCCTTGGCGCCACCCGATCTCGACGCAGGCCGCGGCCGTGGTCAGCATCGCTCGGCGCTAAGCATTCCCAATGCGCCACGGAGCTCCAGTAACGGCGCCCGCCCCGATCCCTTTTCAGGACCCATCCATTTTAGTAGCGTGCAGACCCCGGCCACTTTCTCGGCTAGTTCGCAGTCATCGTCGACTGCCGCCTTCGAGGACGCCCCCATCGGTGGAATTCCTGCAACTGTGAGGCGGGCTAGTAGCGCCAATGCGGCGGTCGCCACCCCTCAACGTCTTCCTGGCATCACTCGGGCCATCAGCGCACCATCCCGCAGGAGACTAGCTTCGAAAGACATGGGGCGGTCCCCAGCCTCGCCATCTAGCTCGTCGTCTTCCACTAGTGTGTTCAAGGCCGAGACGTCGGACCCGTCGTGCTTCCTCGACACTGCGCAGCACGGCACCTCACAGCAGGAGTTCCGCGTCGCGACAGGCTCGGGTTGGGCACCTTCAAAGCGACCGTCGCCTCCACCAAGATCAAGGCCGCGAGCAATGCGAGGCGCACAAACGTCGCCACCTTCGAATGCCACTTCCCCAACTGTACCTCGACCTTTACCGCGAGGCACAATCTAATGAGTACGCTCTCGCTCCTTGCTCGCTGCTATGCATGTTCTCTGACCCTCCCTCCTTCGCAGACCACATCAACTCCCATAACAAGTGCCGCCCCCATGCCTGCCTGTGCGGCCTCTCCTTCACGACCCAGGGCGTCCTCAACCGCCACAAGAAACGCTGCCGCAAAACCTCCTCCTAGACTACCGTGCCTAGTATGTCGCGCCAGCCCCACTATCCCATTCCCTCTCTAACGTGCCGTTGCAGATTAAACGACCAAATCGTTAATCGCCCCCATATACCTTACACGTCACTCGTTATCATACCCAGTCATACCCTGCTCGACAAATGTCGCAACCTCTGCTGTATCAATAGTCTTCGTTTCTTGCCCTCACGCCCCTGCCACGCCTATACTCTTACTTCGAATATTGTTTTACTAGGGTTCCGGATTGTCTTACCGGATTGTCTTACTACTGTGTCGATTACATCACATACCACCTTGAATAAACACTAATAGAAACAAAACGACGCTGCTTGAGACTGAGAGTGAGGAAGGGAAAATCGACGAAAATAGCCAGTGGATCACGTGCAAACTCTCCGCTTTTCCTCTCTTCAAAATTGTCAGTTCGGGCTGCTGACCGTCCTGTCAACGGGGACGGCCGGATACCGAGACAGCGACGGGCCGCTACCGTCCTACCCGTCTTTTCAGCTTTGCAGCCGGTGCGGTACGGTAAATGGACGGCGCCGCGGTCGTTAAACGCAAATTTACGGGACGACGGCATAATAGGGCATAATTGCACAAAGCCGACGCGAAATTGGGCACTTGCTAAATCGCACCTCGTTGTTGACGTCCCGAATAATAAACTTCTTCAATACTTCTTTGGTTGCAGCACGCATTCGATGTTCACTGGCAGTCTCAAATGTGATATAGGGCAACCCGCAGGCCATCACTCAACCATCACTGCGGAACTGCGTGTCTCGACATTGGCGTGCTGCGTACCCTTGCGTATTTAGCGCTACCCTGATATTCTCGACTTCCGCCCACTTAGCACGATGGACCACACCATCTACCCTTTTTCTGATTTCCTTACACCGCTCTACGTCGTGTTGATAATTATCCCGCTCATCGCCAAACCGTCCCCGTACCGGCGCCTGTACTTCGCGCCTGTGCTTTCCCTCGCAGTTTTCGTGTTGTTCTTTACCACAACCGGCGATCCCGCTGTCGACTACGCCCTTCGACTGCTTTGGCTCCTCTGCCTCTTCTGGGCCTCCGATTATATTCTTATCACAGAGGTGCAACGACAACTGCGTCGAGCCCCTTCCTCGCCGCAGTTAGAAGACGATCCACCCGTTATGATAGAGGACCAGCCGCTCATGCAGAGGGCCAAATGGGCACTAGATCTATTCACCAGCCCCCGCGGCGTGAGCTGGTTACACGAGCCAAAATCGGCAATCCCGCCCCATCCGTCCCCAACCACGCCGAAATCCACCTTCATCCTCGGACAGCTTGGAAAAGTACTCATTGTCTACCTGGTATACGACATCGCGAGCCTTCACGCACACTGGAATCCCGGATTTGCGCCACGAAGCGCGGGGATCGCGAGCTTAGGCTGGTTGCAGCGGTTTCCCGCCGTGCTGGGGTGGGCGGCATTGGGGTACACGGGCATGGCGCTCCCGCATTATATACTCGGCCTCCTATGTGTTGCCATCGGGCTTACTGGTCCGCAGGAGTGGCCGGCGTTCTTTGGGGGCATCGGGTCCGCGTGGAGCGTTCGCTCGTTTTGGGGGTGCGTCCCATTTCTTCTCAACTTGACTGTGTTACCGATATAACTTCAGACGGGCATGGCATCAGATGCTTAGACGGGTAGGTGACCCTGGAGCCTCGCTTTTTTATATCTCCCTGACTCTACATTGCTCGTACAGCCCATGTCTGCGCATGCCAAGCGCTTTGCTGAAATCCTGCGCCTTACTCCTGGATCGTCAACGTCATATTATTTCCAGGTGTTCGCCGTCTTCTTCCTCTCCGGCGTCATGCACTACACTGCGGAAACACTCGTCCTGCGCAGTTGGAGCGGGGGCTCCCTTACATTCTTCCTCCTGCAAGCGGTGGCCATTACAGTGGAGGGGTGGGTGATCACACTCGGCAGAAAGGCGGGGATCAAGTCCAGGTGGGCTGTAACAGCAGTCGGGTATGCGTGGACATGGGGGTGGTTTGCATTCTCGCTGCCTATCATGCAGGACCCGCTCATCTCTGCAGGGTTGATGGACCGTGGGCTTCCGGACAGTGTGGTTGCAAAGGTCTGGCATTTACTAAATGAACGGATGGAGCTCTTAGTTCCAAGCCGCATGTAGGGCGAGAACCTCCGAGATCTTATGCGTCATTTATTTGTTGTGCTATTATTTGAGTCCAATTTTCATGTCTACCGATATTTTGCCTGATTGTCCCGCCTTGGGGAGCCAAATTTCGTCACAAATACTTTATTACCTACTCTTGGTGTACAGATTTTGTCTCAGCACCTTCACCACGCTCTCTGCGGGGCCCGGTGTCGACTTTCCACTTGTCAGCCGCAAAATCAAATCCGGTATCCTTCTACATTCCAAGCAGTTCAAAGGAACAGGGCAGCCAAATGACCCAGCCACACTGAATTCACTCCGGTCCAAAAAGCAAAAGTTTAATCGTTTCGATTTTTAGGTCAAAGAACTCCAGTCATAAAGACTAATAAGAAAAGACACCGCGTGGAACCGAGTCGGACGGTGCCAATTTTTTTCAACAGCTTTAGCTTCCAGGGGCGTCCGCTGAACTTCGGCCCGCAACGCGAATGTCGTATCCGTACCCCTTCCCCGCACCGCCCGGTGGTCCCTCGTAATGCATCGTGGAGATGTCGTAGTTTCCTGGCGCACACAATGATGAGTTTTGTATCAAACGGCTGGATTTATATTCTCACCAATAAAGCGCCACCCCCGTCTCTTCGATGTGGTAGAGATTACAACTATTCCCGGTGTACGCATCGCGGTGGCCAGCGGCGTAGATGCTGCGCAGTGCGAGCTCATGCGCTTCCTCGGCGGTGAGATCCCAACGGTACCCCTGATCAAGGACGCCATATGCGTGTGTGCTCCCCGAGCCGACACTAAACATGTTGTTCTTGAGGCGTGTGCCATCAGCATCCACGTAGTACACTGAGGGACCCTGATATTATTCGAAGAATTAGTGGGTTATTATATGGCGCTCAATGGCTGGCCGACGCACTGTTTTGTCCCAGCCGCAGATCATCGTTCCCTAAAGTGAAGGCGGGAGGTGAATTTAATGGAAAGCAGTGTTGGATGGCGCTCACCATTCCAAGGCCCATGCCTTTGTAGCTATAGAGGAGGTTACTGAGATACTTGCTGGCGGCGGCGACGGAGATGCGCTCGCCGTTGCGCAATTCGTGCAAGCGGCAGTGCATCCCTAGGTAGGTCTCCCAGTATTGGCAGTCGGCTTGCTCAAGTTTTAATAGGGACTCGTGTAGACTGGGTTGAAGTGCGCATACCGGCGGTGCCAGCCATAGTACCGAGGAGGTAGGGATTTATCTCGATGACCTTTTTCACAGTACCAGACCCTGTGCATATATAGGTAACGGATGACACGCTGCAGGGGACGGCAAAACACACCAATATAGGCACCAGAGGTCGCGCGTGAATCAACTGCGACGATAACGCCCCCTTGAAAAGCGAACGCCAGTGTGGTGGTTCCGTGTTGGAGTTTGATTCTGCAGTTGGGGTCCGCGGCATCGTTTGTGTGGGACTGAAGGAACGCGGATGGCTGGGTCGAAGTAAACAGTTAGTAACGCGGTGCAGTTTGGGGGGGGCATGTTACAGACGTTAGCAACACCAGGAATTGGGAATGTGAGTGCTCCAGTGGCCAGATTACCGAAGCCAGCCTGTGAACCCCAAGCAGAGTCAGAGAGGTCCAAATCGTCCTCCATTGCGCCCAAGGCGTGGGCACGGCGAAGGTTCCCCTCGACACTGGTTGTGGAGAAGCGATTGACAAAAGAGTTCATGGTATTGTAACGGCGTGAATCACATTCTTGTGGGAAGACGGGTAGGTTAAATACCTGAGGGGACGCGTCATCAGGGGACGCGTCAGCCTCCAAAAATCAAAAGCATCCGCGTGAACTAAGTGGAACACCGAATTTTATGATGTATCAAACTATAGTTGATCTATAATATTGTTAACAGAGTCAACGA
Organism: Mycena rebaudengoi; assembly: GCA_029282285.1. Lineage (NCBI taxonomy): Eukaryota > Fungi > Basidiomycota > Agaricomycetes > Agaricales > Mycenaceae > Mycena > Mycena rebaudengoi. Next base: position 510,838 of record JARJCX010000115.1, on the reverse strand, counting down.
TATGATCCTGAAGCTTGCTTCAGGAGCCAAGCTGCAGAGCAGTGAACCTGCACCATATCCCTGCGCGTATGAGACTTGTCCAGCAGACCGCGGGGGACGATGGCGGTAGAGTCAAGCGCGCACGTAGAACATAAGCCATGTAGCGCAGCGCACGGGGAGACCAGCCCGAAGATATCCGGCGATGAGATGGCATGGTTGGGACCAGGCGAAAGATCTCTACCGAGCTCCAAGTACAGTATGGGTAGGCTCAAGCTCTGAGTAGGCTGGTCGCATTGGAAGCTGTTGCGTCATATTGAGCGTTCCGCGAGCTGCTTTACCAGGGAGTGAGGCTGAAGAAGTATTCTGGTTGGTTCAAGACAGGCTCCGGAACGTCCCGAACCATCAATCAGCACAGCCACAATGACGATATCACGCTTTGACCATTTGTTCACCATCCACCACGAGAGTCGAGACTGTGTAGTCTAAAGGATGTTCGACGCAGGATTTAAACCGCAGAACTCAGTGACGTGATATGCAAGGTTGAGCATGGTGTTATCGGGTGGGCACAACCATATTTTCGTTCATCACGTTCATCCAGACGTTCAACGTTCAAGTCGGTCATCTTCGGCCCAGAAAGACATCTGATTCGTTTGATTGAATAGACATCCAATTTTCTTCCTCTACCCCCCTTCGTTTCGCCGAGTTGATTCAGTTTTTATCAGGTTACACCTCTTCTTTGGATTTTAAGCGGACACCATGGTCGTCGACGCTGTGTATATAGGTTACCAACTCACGAGGGGCCTACCCTGAATGCAAGGATTCGGGGCCCGACCCAATACCCGCTACATGCGCCTTCCATCGAGCAGTTTGAATTTGGGCGAACCATTCAACACCGCCCAGATTCCGCATGTTCTTTTTAAAAATCCCTCCAATTTGAACCAGTTCAAACGCGAGATGTTCAGCTGTCCCACCAGGCCGACGGATTTGCTTGCTATTTGTAATAAAACTCGCTTTTTACGCCCGACGATGCAGAGGAGGCGTCCCAGTCTAGGTTCGTACGCTTTCGGGGCGAGGGCTGTCTGTTGAACTCAAAATTTCCGGGAATGTACTGCGCAGTATGTAAGCCAATTCTGGATGCGATAGAATAAAAAGAACACACCAGCTGTAAGTCCTGGATGTCCGTCTGTACTTGTGTCAATAACGGCACGAACAGATGGACTACAAGTGCGTACAGCGCTGCGGATCTTTATTATCCCGTTGGGGTTCTTCTGCACGATGGAGAGGTCGTCGAGGAGGACGTTCCATTCGGCGCGCGCGTTCAATCTGGGTATTGCGATCAAGGTTAGTCGGGAACCAAAAAAAAATGATTCGGAAGACGCACACTGATACGAGGCTGATTGCGTATAGCTTCGCCAACGAGAAGTCCCATATAAACATGCTACCAGCGTATCAGCCTCAACTGCACATATGCACCTGATGGCGCGCAAGGACGCGTACTAACAACATTTGTTGCTAGGTTTTGTTAAGTACTCTGCGAAGCCAAGCACTGGTGGACACTCACAGGAGCTATCAGGAACAAAGTGACGTCTGCGATTGCAGCAAACGAGGTGACTGCGCCCGTTTGGATCGTTACTGTCGATTGCTTATGAGCCTCGCAGGGAATATTAACCTGCGACTACGGCACTCACGAAATATTATCTTATCAGTGACATTGTCGGCCTGCGTCGAAAAGCCCGTCTTGCTGGACCACTGTACCCAACTTCAACACACAGAATACCGAATATCGTGAGTGGGCCCACCAAGAAATTAACGAGAAACGCCGTGATGAACAAGTCCGCGAACGCGGTCGATGTGAGCCAGGTGGCCAAGGCGCCCTGCAGGTCTGCGAACCGGGAAAAGAAGCGGACGAGAGGCACTGAGATTGTGGCTATGATGCCTGCGACTAGATGAATAAATGAAGAATAATGGCGGTTAATAGCAAAAAGGCTGTTGCTAGTTGACAAGCGCACCGAAGGAGACGAGCGCAAGGAGCGCCACTAGCCCAGAAAACCAGTTTGACTTCGTGACCAGTCTGATACGCCATGCCATAAAGAGCTGCGTCGGTGTGGATATTAGCACCTGCGATAAATTGGATATGGGTGAGAAGTTTTCCGGGGCGAGGTTGGAGAAAAAAACTGCCTACAGTGATAATTGGATCTGTCATGAGTCAGAGGTCAATGTAATTTTCAACCAGCTGCATATATATTCACGTACCCGCAGCGAGCACTTGTAGAATAGTCGATCAGTACTTCCGTAGTGAATAAATCAGATGGAAACTCACTTGTGGGAGCTTTGACCAGCGCCACCGGAGAGTCTGTGGCCCATAATTAATAAAACACGGAGAAAGAGAAAGATGGAGCCACGCACCACGTAGAGTTATTAATGGCTCGTAGACGACGCCAATATTGCAAACGGTGTTTACAACCTCCACGAAAATTAAATATAAAACCTTGGTAGTCATTAGTGGCAGGGAGAGCGGTGAGTATATATGGCATACAAGATATCGTATCCAGGAATGATCTCTGAAGGACAATAAGTAACATGAAAATATTTGGACTAGTTTAGAATCCACTGGACTGACGTTTTGTAAAGTCGGAAATAAGAGTAGACCTGCAAGCACAGATTTGTTAAGAATTCAAGCAAGAAGATAACTACATTGGGTTCATACCTGCACAAAAAATACACCCAGCAGCATCACGTTCAAGATAACGCCTATCAAAAGCGGACCGAACCTGGTATTACTCTGTTGAGTGTATGCTGCATCCCAACCAAGACGCGTACGTTAGTTCGAAGTTGCCTTTAGGATCAGAGAAATTCTTCGGGGGATGGCTGGCGGCCATGGAGGGCGAGTTGGAAATAAAGTCGAGTTTCTGTGACACTCGAAGGCTGTATATACGTTGCATCACGGTTAAAATCTTGATGCAACCTATTTTCGAACAGGTTCCTTGTTTGATGGACAGATATGTGGGATCACCCCTCTGAAAAGCTCAGTTCAAGGTTCAATACTTGTCAGCGAGAGTATGGGAGGTATGGGCAGAATCTGCGTCGTCGGTGAAGGACTTTCAATGGATCAGCTCAAGATCAGCCTACTGAAAGACTCCGTTAAGCGCGGGTTGGCATCTCAACATCCTTCAAGATCATTCTTCTCTACTCCTCGGCGTGGATCTCCACCCCAAGATCTGCACACACCCGGGGCTATGGATAAAGAACGTGGCAGTCGTTGCCGAGGAAGCTTGAGGGCTTTCGCAAAAAGTTCGTGCTCATACAGGCTCATACCATCGGAGACGAACCAAATTCACTAGTCGAGTTCCGTGTCGCCGGTAGTGGAAGGCTCCCTACCAGCATCCTGTTGGCAAAAAGGATGGGAGTGATTACCTGTGATGAAAAGTGCATCTTGTCTTCAGCGGATGGGAGGCAGGGAGAGGCAGGAATCAGAATGTTGATTGTTGTATGTGCATGTTGACCATCATGTGATGTGAAAGAAAGCGCGTCAACACGGCGCGTCGACACGCCGACGCCGAAGTGCTCCCTCCAGGTCCAAGCGATCAATAGCGGTGCAGTGCCGTAACCAGTTTACGGCACACTAGGGATGATGAGATGACAGGAGACGTTGGCATGCGCAAGCGGCACGGGCAGGCAAGGGCAGCCTGAAACGTTGGCGAGTTCCAAGCGAGTTCCCTGATGCGCAAGGTGAATGTTCGTCTATAGTATCCGACATAGAGCATAATTAGGATTTGAGATAGATAAGTAACGACATCGAGGGTATGCGGAAGAAGTGTATGCGTGGATGAGAAACGAAATATGCTGCGGATAGGTACCTGGGGGTACTCGGGAGAAAACGAAGAATGCTGCGGTAAGTACGTGTGGCAAGGGCCTGCGACGTGTAGGAGACACAGATGCAGGACCAGGACGCTAGGCGAGTATTCTGGGGCTGTCGAGACCGGCTATTGCTGACCCCCGTACGCTGCCTGTGGACCTGGTGAGGCCACTCTTCCTGCATATCCCGCCTGCCCGCCGTCGTAGAGCATTCCAGGCCCAGGGGAAGCTCTCCCGACCATTCCCGGCCCTGGCGAGGCTCTCCCGCCGTCGTAAATCATGCCGGGCCCTGGCGACGCTCTGCCCATCATGCCTGGCCCAGGACTTGCCCGGCCCATCATGCCCGGCCCTGGGGATGCCCTGCCCATCTGCGTCATCGCAATCGCCTCGTTGTGGCCCCATTCCGCGGGCGGTGCGCCGTGCGCCTCGTTGAACGTCTGCGGCACGGGCCCATTGTACGGGTCGTAGTACGCTCCACCGGCATTGGGGTCATCGCGGTAGGGCCCCCCCTGGTTGGGGTTCATATGCGGCAGCGGCGGGACGGAATACGGGTCCTCTACCGAGTACGTGCTGTGGGACGGTGTGCGCGATAGGTCGGAGCCGGTAGCGAAGCCCGCGCGGCCAGTGGGGTTGACGGGCAACGCATGGCTGTCGGTGTCGGCGCCGGAGTGGGAGTTGAGCTCGGGCCACTTGATCGCCTCGCCGTCGTCGAAGTCGCGGCTACGCTTCTGGGTGAATTTCCAGATGAAAAAAGCGGCGACACAGATGAGGCCGATACCGCCGGCGACCGAGAGGCCAACGATGGCACCGGTGGAGATGCCGCTCTTTGGGGTGGGGACACCGGATTCCTTGCTTTTATCCGTGTTCGCGTTGTTGTTGTCGGAGTTGGTGGGGGGGGGAGCTGTGACAGTAACGTCGACTTCGATGATGTGTGTGTTGCCGTCTGGATCCTTGCTAACGAACTCGGATTTCGAAAGAAACACCGACTGGGACGTGGAGGATTTGCTGGGGTCGTCTGGCGGTGGTGTAGGGCCCGGAGGGTCGCTAGTTGGGGCCTCAGATTTGCTGGTGGCCGACTCGCTCTTGCTGGCCTCAGTGTTGCTGGCGTTAGACACCGAGCCGGGGTCGCTGCTGCTCTGCGAACTGACACCGACGACGATTGCAAGCAGACATGCGGAAAGGAAGAGGGAGGGCTTCATCTGGCCTCGTCGCCGCCAGTGAGTAGGATGGTTAAAGGGATGCTTGTGACACTGGTAACGCGTGACACTGGATCTCCTACGGTCTCCATGGCGGTGCAGTGACTGTCCGCAGTCTTTCGGTTCACTATCCGGCCTGTGAACTCTTGTGGGGCAACATTGCTCTGCCTTTTCACCAGGAGACGCATTGGCAGCCGCTCTCTTTTTTTTCCGCTTTAACAGGTGGGTCCGGACCCATTTCATTCCGTACCAGGATCTCTCTTGGCACTGGACTTTTCGGCCTGATGTTTCGCTCTACCGGTTGCCCTCCACGATTCGTACTAGGATCTTTCCGTGACTGAAAATATCTTCTTGGTGGTTTTCATGCCTTGATTCTTTTTTTTGTTGCTTGTTGAAGCTTGGTTGAAGCAACACAAACTGGTTCGAGCTGGGCCTTCTTCGACTCTGCGTCTCTGTAAGTAGCTTACAGCACTGTTTGTTGCATCTCGCTCGTCAGAGAAAAAAATCGCATGCGATCCGAGATCTCCGGGGGGCGGGATGATGGCTCCGAAGGAAACTTTTGTGGCGCTATGTGACTCAGAAATTTGAGATTGTATCTCCTCCACTATCGAGATTATTGGACGAGCCTGACGTCCTTGTCAGTGTGCGGGGATGGGATCTAAAATAGAACGGATCACTGTCAAAGTTCGCCCTGACACACAGCATTTGCGTGCCATGTCTCCCCACCGCCCGCTTCCTCACAACTACCACAAAGTAACCTGATGAAGACCTTGTCATAGGCAAACCATTCCCGCCAGCTTCTATGGCTCAACAAGACCCGGCCGCAGCCGTGTCCTTCTCGAGCATGTATGTTTTGAGCGTCATGTTGCGGCACCCATGTTGCTGACGGCCATGGTCAGGTTCGGGCCAATGCTAATCGGCGCCCTGTTAAACGTGATGTTATTCGGAGTTTTTATGGCGCAGGTGGGTAGCCAGCCGCTTCCATTTACCTTTGCAAACTATTTTCTGCAGGCGCACTCTTATTTCCAACTTTATAAAACGTTCGTTCAGCCCGCTGAGGATAATTCATGTCTAATATTACCTTCCAGAAATTATTCCTGGACGCGGTACCTTGTATGTGCTAATAGTACGCAGATCTGCCCTTGCCGCTGATGATGTATACGTACAGGTGGTATATTTGATCATAATGGAGATTCTCAACACTATCTGCAATGTCGGGGTCGTCTACCAGCCGCTTATATCTCTCCGTGGTGCGTCAGTCGGCCTGTTCTGCCCCATTTACTTACTAACGAGCCTAGACTCCCCTCTGGCACTGATGAAGGCTCCTCGACGTGAGTTTTCCTTTGACTCCTGCCACATGTCAACTGACCGGCGCTGCGAAGTCCTTGCCGCGAGTGCGTGGATCCATTCTTGGACTGACATTAACCTAATCTGTGATCCGCAGACCCAGTCGTTACCGTAGGTGGCGCCGCGAAAGTTCCCACCTGGAAACCTCTCATCTGTTTCACAGGTATTAATATCTACACCAGCACAGCTCGTCATGGCGTGGCGGATTAGATTGGTCACAAAGTCGTATTGGCTGGCCGGTCTAATTACACTCCTCGCATTCACCTCTTTTGGTGAGCATCATATACTTGGAGGTGCAGCATGATTTTTGACCTCCGAATTTCAGTCGGAGGCGTGATAGCAGCAACTATTATACCGACCGTCCGAATCCTCCAACTGCAGGGCGCATTGGCCACCTGGCTGTCGGCGACGGCGTTCGCAGACTTATTCATCACGGCCTTTTTCGTTAATTTCCTGGTGAGTCCACGCGAGCCGACCCAACGACTGTGTTGAAAGTGGTTGATTTGTGGTCGTTGATAGTGGTCAAGTAAGACGGGCCTTGCAACGCAAACAGACAATGTCACGGATAAGATAATATTCTGTGAGTGCAGCGGCCGCGCAGGGTCGGCGTTTGGTGCTGATGGTTCCATGAATCGGCAGTGGCATTCCAGACAGGAGCATTGACCTCGTTTGCCGCCATTTCGGATGCTACTTTAGTCTTACTAGTCCCTGTAAGCACTTGCAGACTTTTCTGGGATAATAACTGACCGAACGTAGAAACCATACATGTCCGTTCTTGCTCGTTATCAATGACGCAGGACCTTGAAGACTAAAATTTCTCAGAACGTTCATTTGGCACCTGTCGCTCTCCAAACTATATTCAATCAGCCTCCTCTCAGTGTGCGTTTTTGTATTTCGTACTAGGGTCTCTTCTCACCCCGATTGATCATTCATTATATTATATACAGACTAAACGCGCGCGCCGAGTGGAACGTCCTCCTCGATGACCTACCCGCCGATGAGAAGAACTTCAACGGGATAATTAAAATCCGACGGCCTGTACGCATTATTTTTTATCCGTTAACCTTCGCCAATATTGATTGGCACGATCTAGACCGATATCAGGGGCCTGCAGCTGGTGCGTTATCTCCGAACTGCGATTCTCGTTATACTTTCGTACTTACGCGTATCCTCGAAGTACATCCCCGGTAACTTCCCATCGTCGCCGCGGAGGCGTACGCCGGCTACGAGCTGGGCGCCACATGGATTGCCGACGACTTTAAGGCGAGTGGATTAGCCGACCTCGGTGACGGCGTCGGCTACTGGCTGGAGCTTCTTTAAAATGCCGACCGCGTCGTGCGGGTGAACAGGAGCGGCTGGTTCGAAGCGACTCAAGCTGCTCAAGCCTAGGAGCGAATGCGATGCATTCGGACTAGACTAGATGAGTGTTCACCTTCCCGAGAGGACAGTCCGTCAGGGTCCACCGAGGCGACTTGGCAGGTTGTGCGGCGTTTTGGAGACTCTGCACTCCGCATCTATACTAATCTGCTCGAGAATGAGATAATAACAAAGAGTATACTAAAAGAATCACATTATTACGAACGTACATACTGCCCTGGTATCATTCATGCACTCTGTATACAAATGCCAAAAATGTGGCAACCACCTGTACACCGCGTGTCGTTTTGGTAATAAAGCACGATGTTAGACGGGCGCCACCACCAACGCCAAGTGTTTTCCACGGGCCATGCTGGAATCGCGGTGCGTCTTGGTCCCTAAGAGCGAAATAGGCAAGAACACCTCTTGGCGGTCAAAGCGAGGAATCGGCTAATCCGGGTGAACTGACGTCACGATAAAAAAACTTGGTAAATGCGCTAGTAAATGCGCATATCTAAATGATTCGAAGGGGAGAGGTTCCCGACAGAGGTCTTACGTCCGAAGCAAATGCGCCTACCGACCGGGGATGATGGGTTCCTGTGGGTTCCAGTTTTCAAGAGATGAAGGTGGTTAGCTGGCCATGCATTTAGGACCATCGAACCTATTTCAGGAAATTGTATTTGATAGGAATTCTTTTGCTGCCCTGTGTACTTTATTTTTATTTTTTCATATCATGAAACACGTACTACTCTCATGGATCGGGCTAGCTGTTTCCCATGTAGGTCCAAGATGCTTCCCCCCCACTCGCCTCTCAGGCATAAGTGCGATCCAAGCCGGACATTTGGACCCAGAGGGTCAGTGGTTGGATGTCGGCAAGATGTCGGCCAAATGGCGGCCATCATGATTATCAATTTTGATCGGTTCGGTTTCACTTCCGAAACCAAACCTTGTCCTGAACGGCGAGGACTAAAAGGTGTTCACGACGTGTGATCTGCAGATTTACCGCTTTGACTGAGCCTCCGCCTCTTCTGTGAATCCTCGATGCTGTCCCTGGCCATGAATCCTAACCGATTAAGATGTCGATAGTACCTGACTTGGACCGATCCTACAAGTGGCCCGATGCTAATGCTACGGCCGCACGACTCGGTAGGTAATAGTAGTCCACTTTCAACCAGGATCCTGACTCTGGATTTTCCTTTAACTCATCGCGCTGGAATAGTGCCGTGTAGCGGACGGCGTCATTCAAGCTGTAACTCATTCCGGTAGCAAAGTGGCTGTAGTGGATTGAACGACCGCTCTACCACCCGGGCCCATCATCGAGACTCCTGTGCGGACCAACCTCGATTCCAATGGCCAGCCTATTCGGGTTAGCCGGGTGGACTCTCAGTGGGTACAAGTACACTCGACATTCTTCTTTCCATCTCAAGGCAGCATGGCTACTTTTTCCATTAGAAAAAACGCGACACAAATGTTCCAGCTGAAGGAACCTGTATGGGATCCTCGGGATGCCATTCCCTCCCTACTTTTAATTACCTTGATTTCGCCACTAGGTTTTTTCGTTGCCTCGTACACGACTTGTCTCGCCCTCTTCGTCACCTACTGGGGACTTCCGCTCCTCATTCGCCTACAGTGGCCAATCTTCGGAAGTCCAAATATCCTTGACGATCTCCGATTCAATGCAGGAGCGTCGTTGAGTCTCGTAGCCTCGATGACGGCGTTTATACTCCAGGTGAACACATAACAATCTTTATCGTGGTGTTCTGCTGATACTCGAGATTTGCAGAACCATAATAAAAGAATTAGTCTCGCGATGAAAATTCACTCAGACCTTTACTCCCGTCCTCTTGTACGAATACTGCGAACGGTGCGTAAACCCGAGTGTTCCCTTGAACGCTGAATCGAACCTCGTTTTGCTTATCTAGTTCTTGTATGTTGAACTGGCTCTCTACGGCTCCTCAGAAGAAAAAGAGCAGATCGCGTCGTGGCTGCGGTGGATGCACCAACACGTTCAGGGCCCAATCAATGCAGAACTGCGCAAAGAACTTGGACTTCCGGACGACATTGACCATTATGGATACATCGATGAGCTCAAGGCATATGTCATGGAAACATTGACGTGGGCCACAATTGAGTTCCAGAACCGATTTGGAAGACGGTAGATTTTGTGCTCGATTTATCGCCTCATTGGTATTGATAATTTTTCATTACTTCTAGCCTCTCTTCGCGGGGTAGGGACGCAGTTGTCCTTGAATATACATGTGTCGGCATGCGACTTGGAGTCCCCCGCTCGTTGTTGACCTCGACCTATGATGATTTCCTAATCTCCTTTGGTCGCCGCCTCGACCAACTTGACTCGGGCTGTGAGATTACCAATATCGTCGTCCGCAACATTGAAGCGTCCGTTATCGAAGCCAAGAAATCCTGGCTCACGTCTATTATGATTCGTTGTGCGCTTATGGTCGGCTTTACCCTGCTTCCAGAACGTGTCCAGTCCAAATACAAACTAGCTATTCTCCGATCGCAGTCTGCGTGTCGCGTTCAACGGGTCCTGTGTGCGGTGTTGTGGGCCATTTATCCATTCCTGATGTGGATTCCACTGCGGGGGATGATATGCCTGTTGCTTGTCTTGGAGCCTCAGCTTCGCCCAGCACTCCGTGTATTTCCTTTTCTCACTTGCCTTAGGTTCCTGGTTTTGACATCTTTTAGACCTCTCTTCAGACGATTCATCGCATGGATCTGCTTCATGACCGGCCTTCAGTTGTACCGACAACAACGCCAGTTACTGCCTCTGTCAGGCCTTCTTATCTAGCGTGGCTCTCCGCTGGTAGATTTCGCCCTTCCGTGCTCCAGATGATCCTGGTGCGCACCCTCGAGGCGCAACTTCAATCTACGTCATGGACAAATGGCATTCGTACATGGGCTGCCTACCCTTACTCGATTGCCGAAACCTGCTTTGAAGCCCTCTTCTCCCAGGTTGCCGAAAAGGCTCGTTTGTGTCGCACACAACTGGTTGAATATTCTTTGTTCAAGTCTGGCACAGAGGCCAAACTTCCAGTTCATAGTAAACCTTCCCCGAACTTACTTGTTCTTCTGGTCTGATAATCATTACTAGTTGGTATCATTATGGACGGCAACCGCCGCTACGCACGCCAGCTGGGGCAGCCTGTGCTCGCAGGGCACGCCAAAGGCGCCGTCGCAGCGTCCAATGTCCTCGAATGGTGGATCAAGTATATACCAAATACCCTCACACGCACTTCCACCGCCGTTCATCCGAAATATCTCACTTGTTGGGCATTTTCCTCTGAGAATTTCGGGCGTGCGGCGAACGAACGAGACGGCCTATTCGCCCTGATGGCGGCAGAGTTCAAGAGCCTTGCGTTCACCAGCCTAGTTCATCTCTTTCAGATCCGCATATGCTTTATTGGTGGAGACCGTCGCCGTTTTCCGGCGGAGCTTCTACATGCGATGGACTTGGTTGAGGAATTAACATCCTCGTATGATGCGCTTTTTCTGCAGATCGCCGTGGGATATGGTGGTCGAGAGGAAATAGTCTCTGCGGTCAAAGGTCTAGTGGATCAAGGAGAAGATATCACCGAGCAAAGTATCAGTTCACACACTTACTGTCAACAAAGAGGCATCCCTCCTGTCAGTCTTATCATTCGAACTTCGGAGCGGAGGTGAGATGATAGTGATTTTCCTGATGTAGTTGGGGCGCTGATTACCCCTCCACTTATAGAACAAGCGGGTAGGTATTTATCTACACCGGTACTCAAGCTCACAGCCGTCCAGGTTTCTCTTGTGGGACACTCAGACCGCGGAATTACATTTTGTGGACAAACTCTGGCCACAGCTCACTGAAGTCGACTGGCTGTACGCGTTGCGTGGCTTTTCCGGGAGGGAGATGCGTGGGGGTAAGTGAATAGGACCAGCAATACAAATATTATATTCCTCCTACTTCAAATACTATGACATCAGCCCTGAAATACAATTAGCCTTTAATTCTTCGGAGTCGGACATCTTAGTTCCTTCTGAGTGGCAAAGATGTAAAGCACAAGCTCTCAAATAATTACATTCTTTGAAACATGATTGATTACAATCCTACTGCCAGTCCACCCGAACGAGCGGTTGGTCGTACACATCCTGCTTCTGGGCATTTGGTATGATTCTCGTCCACGACTGGGACATTCTCAGGTTATTATTTTTATCTTTAGAAGATGGAAAGGCTTACGATGAATATGTAATTTCCCGTTCCATCAGTCAAACTCGGAGTAGAGTAAGCGGGGAGAGCTCCTGTTCCGACAGCACCACTGTAGAATAGCTAGAAAATCATGGACTCCAGTTATTTGGAGATACAGGCCTGGAGAGCAACTCACCTTCGCCACGGTCCATGGACCTTCGGGGTTAGGAGCGGTCGAGATGAAAAAGTTGGCATTGGGGAATCCGTCTCCTCCAGTCCAGACGAACGACTGGAGAGGGCATATTAGGATAAGAAAAATGGGTCTAAATTGTATGGAGGAAACCCGCCTGCCACTTGGGGGAAAAGTAGATTGTTCCTTGCACGGAGCTCGTGTTTGGAAGGACTATCCCGGCATTGTTAGAAGCAGGGATAGTTCGTGTCCAAGCTAATCAGAGTGGACTTGCCGGTCAAATTCGGTGCCTTCGTAGCTAGTAATAATCCTGAGCTCACCGCCATTGACGTAGTATTCGTAGAGACTGTGGTCCTCCAAGGATCCCAGGAAGCCCGTGCGGGCTGCTCCTGCGACTGCCAATTTGCCGCCCGAAGTCCCTCCATACAGATAAACCTACGACCGAGAAAAGAATTGAGGGTCCAGCTGATGGGGTGAGCGTTCGCCTTACACAAATTATCGGTCACCACGCTGGCAGCGACTCCATAGCCAATCTGAGAGGATGTCCAAAAAGAGGAGCCGACCACGCTTGTGGCTGGGAGAGGGCCTGCCGTCTGCGAAATAACGTGGTACAACGAAAAACTGGGCGTACTCAAGACCGAAAGACCGCTGAGATGTAGCTTTGCAATAAAAGCGTAGGCGTTGACTTGTCCGCTGGAGCCTCGGAAGGTAACCACTGGGCCAGTGTCAGGCCAGCCTACCCAACGACTATTGTCGCTGCAAAGGCCGAACTGAGGACATTCGTCGGGTTCGAGCGGGTAGAAGAGTGTTCAGAAGGTTTGAGGGGACAAGACAAGTCGCTGAGGGTTACTCTTGTCACTTGGCATACCAGAAAACGTGGCAGTATTAGCGAGGACCCCACTCCCAACCTGCCCACTTGAGGAGATCAGCTGCGTATCGCGGCACGTCCAAAGCTGCAATATGGGGTGATCATGTCAGTTTTTTGTACTTGGCTCAAGAAATAGTGGGTACATACAACATTATTTGACCAGAGACTGAAGGTGCATGAATCACGATTCAAACCTTGATCAAGCAGGGACCCTATAGTTCGTTGTCGAGGCCACGACAGGCGTTACCGCTCTCCGACTGGCATTAAGATGTAAACCAAGAGCTGTATTGCTCAGAATCATAGCAGCACCAGAAAGGCGAAGGATGCTAGCCATGTCGTGGCGATGGTAGCGACCCAAGCTACTTGTAGTACTTGGCCGGGACCTAACCGAATTCATCCTGACGATGGATGCAAACTCTGACCCGTTCCGTTCTCCCGCGCATGCTATGCAGGGTCAAATGCGCCAAACACTTCCCTACGTCCTGGGGACTACAACCGCGTCAGGTTTAGATTTTCTCTATCTGTTTACTGTGCTTGAGGACCGTTCTCAGGGCGCTTGTTGGAGGCCACCTTCTTTATCATGTAAATGGTTCTCTTTTTGGTCAGGTGGGGTCGGGGCTTGTGGCGACCAGAGCTGCTGATCAGAGGCGAAACCCAAGGTACATCCGTCCAGACTCTTCGAGAGCCACGAGGTATTTTCTCCAAAGATATCAGGACGCAAAGAAGCTCAACCAAAGTTCAACACAACTTTGAGTTCAACCTACGGCGTGATCCGTTCAAATTGTGTATCCGATGATTTCCGATCAATTCATTCTCCCCACACTTGTGGCGCAATCCGTCCAAGAATTGGAAGACGACAATTGGCGGCAGCACTTGAGCGTACGAAGACCTTGTGCATAGCTACTGGCATCACAACAAAAATTCTGAGGGAGGTAGGTAGGCAGGGAGTATTTGTATTTGAGCAGTTTCTTATACGCGAGGCGGCTGTCAGGACCATCACTTTGAAGGCGCACTATTTATTGTGAATCTATTTGAATCTGTAGAAGTCAGTGCAGGGGGTACTGACCTCTGAACAGATTTCAATGGACACAACATCTCCTGAATGAACAAGCCTTTGAGAGAACTATCCGTTCACAAGAGACCTCGCTTTAAAGCGAGTCACGACATATGACAGACTGCTTGGTTTCAGCTTCCTGCACATCTAGATACCGCACGTCCATACATGTTTACCACGCGTCCGTTACGTGTCCCCGACCCATCTTTCACCTGTCTTATTCCTAGTCTCTCCTAGCCAGACGCTTCAACAATTCATCAGCCTTTGACAATTTCTTGCGACTTTTTGGTCTCTTGTGAGCTTGCCGACAAGTTGGCAAGGTGAAAAGTATGAAAAATGAAAAAATTGTCGCACTTCAAACTGTCCAATGGGATCCAGATGATTTTTCAAAAAAAAAAATCTTGGGGGGGAATTTTTGACTTGTGGAAATGTCGACAAGACTTGTGACTTGTGAACCTGCCGGACTTGTGGCCACTTTTAGCCACTTTTTTGGCCTTTTTTGGCCTTGTACAAGGTCACAAGTAGAATGTCAAAAGTCTGATGTTCTAACTCGTACCTCGCTTCAAGTTGTTGAATCTCGTTCCACTCATCAGTGCAAGGTCAAGCCTAGGAACACTAAGTGAATTTCCCTCAGCAGGTGATGCATAAATATGGCAACGCAGAGATACGGCCATTTCGGATACTAATAGTGGGAGTGGTACTCGGCCAAAGCCGCCATCAATCGTAGGAGTGATCTCACATCAATCTCAGTTCAAACTCCGGCATATTGCATTACCTGTCTTTGGGGCACCTTGAAATTAATTACATAGCTAGAGGCCATGTTTTTATCCAACACTAGCCTCCTGACCCGAACCCGAACCTCTAACCTGCTAACCTAGCCCGAAACGTTAACCTCCCTAACTTGAACCGCCGGCCTCTGCACTGTCGGAGTTTGATCGCCATCTATCAAAATCGCCATCATTAGTCGACGGGCTGGCATCAAGTTTTTCAACGCCGTGTCCCTTTTAGTGAACGAGCTACGAGTTAGATCCACTAAAGCGTCTGTCCCCTGAGAGACTACGTGATCCCCCCCCCCCACCGCCTCCGGAGTCCGCCCATGTTTAGGTAGAGTTGGTCTAGTAGTTGCGCTGAGGCCCCCGTTACACGCCGATGCACGCCTTCGAGAAAGATTTTTCGCTGTATCTGGTTGTTGATAAGTAACGCCACATAAGTAACGCCGCCAACTCCACTGAGGCCGATATCTCGGATCTTTTCTCCAGGCTAAGGTCCAAGATCCGCATCGGGCGCCTTGTCAATTAAATTCCCGCGTGCCTGTTGCTCCCAAGCCTGCAGTAGGGTCTACCACGGCTCGCGTTTATCCGACAGATCATGCATGGTTTGTGCGTAGTTGGATATTTTTGTCCCCATCCGTGAATATTCGCGGATGAACCCGTATCCGTGCAGAGGAAATCCGCGCGGATACGGTTTTACCTCTGCAAATAAAGAAATAACGTGGCTAAAACGTGACCTAACACCGGTGTATACCCCCCTCTAACCATTTTCCCCGATTTTTTTGATGCAGTATTCGATGAGCAATGCCAGATTACATGTTTCTACACCCAATTTGAAGTTAGAAAATGAAGAAAAAAATCAGATTCGGATTCAGCGCCCAAAAAAAGTTAAAGACCGGGCTTGATGTACTTTTGCTTGGGAGTTTCACGGGGCGCTCCAGAATCCCCGAATAACGGGCGTGCGTGGGTTGGCCGCCTTGCAACCGTTCGCATAATTCCAAATGACGAATTCAGCACAGTCTCAGCATCTCCGACGCCGATGCGCGCGGTTAATAAATTATGCCAAGACCTGCAGGTATGTACTTAAAATTTGTATGCAAACGGCTGTCAGTACACTTGACATTTTTCTTCCTTCTTTACATCTCCAGGGCAGCATGGGCAAAGCCACTACTTCCATTAGAAAAAGCGCGACGCAAACGTTTCAGTTGATGGAACCTGTATGGGATCTTCGGGATGCCATTCCCTCGCTACTTTTAATTGCCTTGATTTCGCCACTAGGTTTTTTCGTTGCCTCATACACGGCTTGTCTCGCCCTCTTTGTCGCTTATTGGGGACTTCCACCCCTCATAGGCCTACAATGGCCAACCTTCGGGAGTCCAAATATTTTCGACGATCTCCGCCTCAATGCAGGAGCGTCTTTGAGTTTCGTAGCCTCGATGACGGCGGCTATACTCCAGGTAATAGCATTAAAGTTTTAATTGCGGTCTTGTGCTGATACCTGCAGAACCATAATACAAGAATTAGTCTCGCTATGAAAATTCATTCAGACCTTTACTCCCGTCCTCTTGTACGGATACTGCGAACGGTGCGTAAACCCGAGTGTTCCCACGAACCTGAATCAAACCTCACTTTGCTCATCTATGTAGTTCTTGTATGTTGAACTGGCTCTCTTCGGCTCCTCGGAAGAAAAAGAGCAGATCGCGTCGTGGTTGCGGTGGATGCACCGGCACGTTCAGGGCCCAATCAATGCAGAACTGCGCAAAGAACTTGGACTTCCGGACGACATTGACCATTATGGATACGTCGACGAACTCAAGGCATATGTCATAGAAACATTAACGTGGGCTACAATTGAGTTCCAGAACCAATTTGGAAGACGGTACTTTTTGTGTTCGATTTATCGCCTCATCATTGTTAATTATTCATTACTTCTAGCCTCTCTTCGCGGGGTAGGGACGCAGTTGTCCTTGAATATACATGTGTCGGCATGCGACTTGGAGTCCCCCGCTCGTTGTTGACCTCGACCTATGATGATTTCCTAATCTCCTTTGGTCGCCGCCTCGACCAACTTGACTCGGGCTGTGAGATTACCAATATCGTCGTCCGCAACATTGAAGCGTCCGTTATCGAAGCCAAGAAATCCTGGCTCACGTCTATCATGTTTCGGTGTGCACTTATGGTTGGATTTACCCTCCTTCCAGAACGTGTCCGGTCCAAATACGAACTAGCTGTTCTCCGATCGCAGTCTGCGCGTCGCGCTCAGCGAGTCCTGTGTGCGGTGTTGTGGGCCATCTATCCATTCCTGATGTGGATTCCATTGCGGGGGATGATATGTCTGTTGCTTGTCTTGGAGCCGCAGCTTCGCCCAGCACTCCGTGTATGTGCCTTTCTCAATATGAGATTCTGCTCTGACACTTCTTAGACCTCTCTCCAGACGATTCATCGCATGGATCTGCTTCATGACCGGCCTTCAGTTGTACCGACAACTTCAACTACTGCCTCTGTCAGGCCTTCTTATCTCGTGTGGCTCTCCGCCGGTAAAATTCGCCCTTCCGTGCTCCAGATGATCCTGGTGCGCACCCTCGAGGCGCAGCTTCAATCTACGTCATGGACAAATGGCATTCGTGCATGGGCCTCCTACCCTTACTCGATTGCCGAAACCTGCTTTGAAGCCCTCTTCTCCCAGGTTGCCGAAAAGGCTCGTTTGTGTCGCACACAACTGGTTGAATATTCTTTGTTCAAGTCTGGCACAGACGCCAAACTTCCAGTTCATAGTAAACCTTCCCCGAACTTACTTGTTCTGGTCTGATAATCATTACTAGTTGGTATCATTATGGACGGCAACCGCCGCTACGCACGCCAGCTGGGGCAGCCTGTGCTCGCAGGGCACGCCAAAGGCGCCGTCACAGCGTCCAATGTCCTCGAATGGTGGATCAAGTATATACCAAATACCCTCACACGCACTTCCACCGACGTTCATCCGAAATATCTCACCTGCTGGGCGTTTTCCTCTGAGAATTTCGGGCGTGCGCCGCATGAGCAAGACGGCCTATTTTCCATGATGGCGGCGGAGTTCAAGAGCCTCGCGTTCACTGGCCTAGTTCATCTCTTCCGGATCCGCATATGCTTCATTGGTGGAGACCGTTACCGTTTTCCGGCGGAGCTTCTGCATGCAATGGACCTGGTTGAGAAATTAACAGCCTCGTATGATTCGCTTTTTCTGCAGATCGCCGTGGGATATGGTGGTCGAGAGGAAATAGTCTCTGCGGTCAAAGGTCTAGTGGATCAAGGAGAAGATATCACCGAGCAAAGTATCAGTTCACACACTTACTGTCAACAAAGAGGCATCCCTCCTGTCAGTCTTATCATTCGAACTTCGGAGCGAAGGTGAGATGGTGGTGACTTTTCTGATATAGTTGGAGTGCTAATTACCCCTCCGCTTATAGAACAAGCGGGTAGGTATTTATCTACACTGGTACTCAAGCTCACAACCGTCCTAGGTTTCTCTTGTGGGACACTCAGACCTGCGGAATTGCATTTTGTGGACAAACTCTGGCCACAGCTCACTGAAGTTGATTGGCTGTACGCGTTACGTAGCTATTCTTGGAGAGAGATGCGTGGGGGCAAATGAATAATCAATCAACAAGTATGTGTCAGGAGCACGAATATTATATTGTCCGCAATTATTACTTCGATACTATACCATTCGATAACTACCGTAACAGCCAATAGATAGTATTCTGTTCGACAAACACATTTGCATCTGCGTAAACACTTGGTAAGCACCGATATGGCGGCGCTCTGGTCTGGTCTGAAAAAATGAACGATAAACATGATAATATTCTTATTGGCAACGGGTGGAAAACTCACCGCTGTGATGCATCGGATTGTTGAAAGATGGTACGTTAGCCAGACTCAGCCAGAGGGTCAACTGGGCCGTTAAGCCCCATTATTATGTCCATTCCGGCGTTTCGTAAAGAGTCCAGCGAACGGATCAAAAAAGAACGCTCTCCCAGCATAATAGAGGCGGACAGACCGAAGCCTCCGACATCGGCTTTCAAGCATGATGAACAGCTGTTCGTCGGAACACGACAATCCTCCCGTAAGATTGAGAACCTGGAGCCTCGGCACGAGAGGCGAGGTGCCTGGACCGATGGTTAGCCGTTCCATAAATAGGTTCGAGTGAACGTCGTAAGGCCAGTGTATCTCCAGATGTTCCACTCGATCCGTCAATTGTAAGAGTTTGATTAGCTCGTGCTCAGAAATATTGACACTGAGGAGGCTGAGGCGGGTCACTGAGCAGGAGGATCGAACTAGAAAGGCCATGATTTGACTGCCAATTTCGGAGCGAGCTAAATCTTCGACGACCAACTCGCGCAACTTCGGAGTGACAATCCATCTGAAGAATTCCGCGTTGAAGTCCGCGGTGCAGCGCAATAAAGTGATGGACCGAATGTTCGATGTAACTGGTGTCCACCATAAAGAATCCTCCGCCCGGGTGAAGCACAAAGAAAGCGACAGATGGGTAGCGTTGGATATCAGTGGAATAATCTGCAGCACCTGTGGAGGTGTGCATTCCAACAGGACACATTTGTTAAGTTGTGTCCAAGGGAGTCGGAAGTCGGTGGGGCAAGTGGGGTAGTCCAGCGCGAGCTCCTCCAGCCGTGGAAAGGAGTTGGTCGGAAGCCACGGTGTTATAGATTGGATGTGCCTTTCGCGAAGGGTAAGCTTTTTTAAAGCGGGAAAGTGGCTGGCGGCGATGCGAAAACATTCGCACTCCAATGAAGTGAAAAGGATATCAGCAGAGTGCCAACGTTCCGAACTCGTTAGCAACAGCTTGAGGACAGAATTATCCCTAAAGCGATGACCATATATTATGGACAGAGGCATTGTTCCAGATCTCTCCAGCTGCAACGACAGCAATGGGATGAGCGCGCGAGGTTTTATAACCTCCCAATCTGCTAGCTCCACTTTGCACCAAAACCGAGGAGTGGACAAAACAATGCTCCTCCATCTCGTGGAGACTGTCGCAATGAGCCGTGGCCTGTGGCCTTCTTGATCTACACCGCAGAGTAGGAATATTTCCGACCAAAGTTCGCTGGGAAGATCTCGCATGGCGCACGATTCGTAGCTCTGAGTGAGATGCATTAGGAAGAGTATTATTAGTCTGAGCAAAATCGCTATGTTGGAAGCCAAGTCAAGGCGCAGCTCACCTTATGAGATGTAAACCCGGTAGAGTGACAAGCTGAGGCTGAAACTCGAACTCTTCCCTTCGACAGCCTCTTCAGCCTACCTTCAGGAGAAGGTCGTCTGTCGGCGTTTGCAGAGAAAAGTGATGCCCGGCGTTCGGCCCCGATAGGATCACCATATACGTGTATGACGTCACCGAAATTATGCAGCCAGTCCCGGCCAAGTCCCGGCAAACATTTCCTCCGAACAGGATTCAAGTTGAACGTGGAAAATTAACTTCCCAACTTCAAGGATTATTATTCTAAATTTGGCCATGACCTCCACCGGTACACGAAGGAAGTTCAACTCGGGAAGGACACGGTTCTCGTGAGCCATGCTTTTAATTCCGCCCTGTGATTTCTTCCAGCTCGCTAAAATGCGCTGACATATGGTTTCAATTCGATTCTAAGATCCCGATTCAGGTCCAGGGACACAGTTCAGCGGCAGCACACTCGGGGTTGAATACCCCCTAACTTGGGACCGATCATGTAGCTGGGCGCTAGACCATACTTTTCGATTTCTTCGAAGGTTTACCAGATTTCTTCCGACCCCTCATCGACGTGAAAGAGACATAGAAGCATGCCTCCGGTTCGATTCAATTGATTGACCCTAAAACGTGGCTCGGGCTCAACACGAGCTGCCCGTGTTAAATTGCCGGGGACGAGGTAAGTATTCAATCATTGAGATAGAATGCGAGATCTCATCGAATTGCGATTCGTGTATACCTAATTCCCCTTGCCGCTTGGAGCGTTGTAAAAGTATAAAATCTCAGGTGCTGCTTACCATCGAACAAGCTGAGGTCTTAAACCATCGCTTCTCCAAGTTCCTCACCACAGATTTTGTCCAATTCGAAACATGGTCAGACTGGAAGTTAGCCCATGGCTGGGACGGGACAGTGACCTCCATCGGCACTGTCTTGAGCACCCCGCCAAAGGTAACCTCGTTCCTTCAGCCGTATCATCAGACCACGACTAATAGTTTTGTGGAGAACCCTCCCATGGGCGGTATCTTCGCCTGCAACCAGCTCAACTGGCAGGGTCATTGCGCCTACGCGGTCCAACCGCTCGACACATGCATCCAGCTGAACTCCGCCTGGAACAACCAGATCTCGAGCTTCGGCCCCGACGAGGGTGCCATCTGCTTCGGTAAATATAAATTTCCATCTCCATTCATTCAATTTAAATTTACCATTTTTTCCAAGGCTATTCGTCAGTCTAACCATATGACAGTTGAACCAACTTCCTCACCTGATCTATTCTTTGCTCGACAGTGAAGACAAATGCTCTGATGCGGGTTCCGTGTGGTCCTTCCAAAACCCCGGCGATGGCACTGGTGGACAGGGGACCAACAATCCCTGGGACGATAGCGTTAGTTTTGCGACATCAACAGAGAGTATAGCCCACTGAAACCTTTTGTTCGTCAGATTTCTAGCTTCAAATGTGAAGCGACAGGTAGGAGGCCCAAGTCGAAGGAGCGGATTCACTGGAGACGGTATGTACAATCCGTTAATGAGCCCAATTGCTACTGACACAATTGCAGCTACGCTTTATCGACCTGTTAGCCGAACTAGCGCATGCGGAACTCCACTTCAGAATGGGGCCTCGATCGTGGCGCTTCCCGAGGCGCATTTCGAGGGAGGTGCCCACTGCGGGCAACACCTTAATGTCGAATGTGCGCATCAATAATTTTCTCTGTATGCGCAACCAACTCTGACCGTCCTATTGTTCACAGACAACGGTCGAACTATCGACGCTACAGTTGGCGACTTGTGTCGGACATGTCTTGTGGACGGAATCGAGCTCTCCGAAGGCGCATTTTCTGCGATTGAGAAGTTGAATGTCGGTCGGGTTACCGTTAACTGGTCGTTTAAATAGATATTGCGGTTTTGGTAGTGTAACTTTGTTGGGTCATAGTCTTGTTGACTTTCAGTGATTGCAAGCGCGCCTCATTGAAGTTAAGCCCAGTGACGAACGGAGTAATAGTCTATTCCGTCTCTTCCACAACAACGGCGCATGAATAGCGATACAAAGCATTAACTCTTCAAAACGATAACATACACCCAGTATACACTTATGCCCAGTTGTCGATGAGAGCGTCGCGCATCTCGCCAATTATTTTGGTGGAATCCTGTCCTTGCAGCTCTAGTAAAAAAAATCGTTGAGTTTTTCACAATACAAATACAAGGAAGACACGAACTGAATGTAGCCTCGATGACACTGATTTCTGTCGCGGTAGTCTCCAGACCGGTAAATGCACACCAATCATTTACTACCAGTCCAGCGCCGATGACGTCTGAACCGCGGTTCACTGTCCCAGCCTCCGGGGATCGTCAGATCAGGGATGGATCCTCTCTGAAAAGACGCACCACAAGCGGTATTTGCAGCAGGCTGCTCAGCTCATCCTGGTCCTGGACGCTGGTTTTAGGGTGTACTAGCCCACCCTGGTTTGTGATCGCGCAGTAGCTGCCCACGAGGACATTGTCGGCGACCGTTTGCCGGAAGACCTCGACCTTCAGCACGTCGGCGATGATCTCCTCCGTTTCGCGGTCGACGTCTGGGTGCACGAGGGCAACGTAGTCATTGCAGGCAATAACGTTCCCAAGGGCAGATAATCGCTCCTCTACCCGCTGGATTGCCACGGCATCGGGCAGGGAATTCCGGAGGTGTTGAAGCTCCTGATCGGTGGTTGTTGCTGGGACGAGCAAACCATGGCGGTTTCCTAATCAAGCAACATGAAGGCAAGCTATATGCGCGAGCAAAGACCTTCGTACCCGCTGTTAACCGCCCTATTATCCGTGTCCCACCGATGCTCGTGTGGACGATCGGGATGACATCTCCCAGCTCACTCTCGAATGCGGAGTAAAAATTAGTACTGCCCTGGATGGCGGCCAGACAGTACGCGTTTGTCAACTTAGAGAAGACGCCGATATCGCTGTGGTTTTCGAATTGAATGCCTGCCTCAAAAATCTTGGTAAGATGAAAAATAAAAACAGGATGAATCCTCACGGGTAGCCATGGGGGGTGGGGGGGTCGGCGGGGAGATGGGAAGGAGTTTCTAGGTTTAACTGAAGGGTTACAAGGGCGATTCCCTTGGATGTGAGGGAGGTGGGGACGACGAGCAAGCTAGTTTTATCGAGGAGAAAGGTCACGTATGTCACACTCACCGGTACCGGATTCGACCAACGCAATTCCGCCGCGATTCCGTACGAGCACTTCCACCGCGGCACAGCTTGCTGACTCGGTTCATCCTGACTCTCGACCGAGTCATCGAGTTGCGATGCTTCTCACCTGCGTCAGACTGGAATTTCTCGTTTCAGTGGCCACTGAGAGCTTTGCGGCCGAATCGGCGGCTACTTTCCACTAATGGCACGTCTTTCCCGCCAATAACTGCAGTCGAGAAAATTATTATGGACGGAATAAAAGTAACTGGCGCGTAGCCCGGAAAATTTAACGCGTCTGAACTTACCTGGAGCTGTTCTAAAGGCAACCGGGCCAATATCATTTTCGACATACATGCAGCTGTGTCTCTCTCACCCCACGCAAGGGTATTATATGAATCCCAACAACCGGATTTTTGGGACGAGGGGTGATTTTATTACGAGCCCCGAAATCAGCTCGGTTTTCGGAGAGGTAACGAGCGTGAATTTATTCTGCCTTGATTTTTATAACGAAGCTCTCGCTATGCAGCTGTTGGGGGTGTGGCTAATGTCGCAATGGGCACGTAGCCCGAAGCTTCCTATACGAATAGTTGAGCTCGGACCTGGACGCGGCACCTTGATGCACGATGTGCTTCGCGTCAGTGTGCCGTTTTTTTTTCGCGGCTGCCCTCCTATTCCTTTCTTTCAGGTCGTCGGTCAATTTGCAAAAAATAAACTAAAAAGCGTCCATCTGGTCGAGACCAGTCCCTCATTGCGCGCCCTTCAGAACGAGAGACTATCGCCCAGCACCCCAAAGTATGGCTGCACGCTTGAATGGCACGACTCCATCGAGCAGATACCTCCGAGCTCGGAAGAATACACCATGCTAATCGCGCACGAATTCTTCGATGCACTTCCATTTCACGTCGTAGAGGTGATTGTCTCCCTCCCCTCCTCAATCGTGCTGAGGTGACTCCCCAGAAAACAGAAGTAGGCTGGCAGGAAATCCTGATCGCTCTAGCGGACTCTGCGGCCGAGGACCCACTTCCCCGCTTCCGCTACGTCATGTCCCCCCAGCCCACCGCAGCGTCGACCCTCCTCGGGCTGTCCTCCCCCCGCTTCAGAGACCTGCGCGTCGGCGCGCGCCTGGAGGTCTCCCCGCTCGCATTCAAAACCATGCGCAAAGTCGGCGAGCTCGTCTGCGGCACCCCCGCCCCAAACGACACCGACCCCGACTCTACTGCGCATCCAAACCGCGGATGCGCGCTCATAGTCGACTACGGCGACAACCACAGCTTCAGCAGCTCGTTCCGGGTGCGTATATCGTGCATCCGACCCTCGTACTGTAACCAAATCCCGCTGCAGGCTTTCAAAAACCACAAAATCGTGGACGTATTCGACACACCCGGCGAATGCGACCTCACCGCCAACGTCGACTTTGCCTTCCTGACGGAAGCGGTGCAAGACATAGGTATGTCCACTTTCCGCCCCAGCCCTGTATTACAACTAATGGTACAGTAATGACGCACGGACCCATGCCTCAGTCCGCTTTCCTTGAGGGCATGGGATTAGCCCTACGCATCGAATCCCTCGTCCGCGCTACCGATTCGGACGCTCAAAAGTCCGCCGTTCGGGAGGCAGGCGAGAGGCTTGTGGCATCGGGCGGCATGGGGAAAGAGTACATGATGCTTGGTGTCGGCGGCCAAGTTCATCAAGACCACGTATGGCCATTTCCAGCTGCACTGCGGAGTACTCCCAGCTTGGTGACCAGGCCTAGGCCATCCACGTAGTCACTGGTCCACGAGCCTTGCGGCTGTGAAATAGTACTTTGTAGCTTGTTCCGTGGATGTTTATGCTACATGTGGCATGTATGTCTTAAATGTTCTATTAACCCCATCTATTCGCTCCACTTATGCCGGGGGGACTTCACAGTGCCCAAACACAGGTGGCGCACCCTCGTCCGGCGCCATCATCAACTACAAAAACGTAAGAATACGAAACGCAGACACTTAGTAGGATGACGCACCGTGACGGTCTGTATCGTCGTGTACGCCGCCGCGACGAGCCCAAATACGATCATCGCGATGTCCGCGAGCTTCTGCTTGCGCGTGTGCGCGCACGCCTTGTAGTGCAGCATCGCGGGGTAGACGTAGCACAGTGGGACGCTGCGCAGGAACACCGTGAGCATGACGTACATTATAAGAGGCAGGTGGAGAAGAAAACCCACCAGGCAAAACATCCAATGAACGCGACGAACTTGTCGAGATCCGCGGCGCCGAGGTAGCTGATGAAGGCGGAGAGGAAGACGGTCGCAAAGCGGAACATGTTCTTCGTCCACTTGACCGTGTTGTCCACCTTGCCGCTGCGCGTGAACAGCCCGTTCTCCATGATTCGGATGGCGGGGAACAGCTGGAGGGGGACTGACAGCATGATGGCCAGCGAATAGATGAATTGGACCTGGAAGTAGGTCATCAGCAGATTACGATGGTATGTTAGTGGTCGATCGTACCGATTGCACCATCTTGCTCTCGCCGTCAAGGTTGACGAGGACAACCGTCTGAATCTCAGAACCGAAGGTGGAGTACGCAAGCGCACCGGCCCCTCCGAACAGTACTTGCGGAAGGTAAGTGCGCAGGCCGCAATGAGGATGGAGGAAACAACATACCCAGCACTGTCAGCATGACTCCGGTCAGGACCATCGGGAACTTGTGCGGTTCCCGCATCGCGTCAGTAATCGGAATAACCATCCCCACACCCTCGAAAGAGAACACGGCGACCCTAAGTAAGAAAAAAAGTGAGCCAGCTTCGCGCAGATGAAAGGAGAATACGCACCCGACAAACAAGGAAAAGTCCTTGGCATTGAAGAGCTTTACGTCGGCGATGCCCCTCTCCGCGACGATGGAGATCTCCGTGCTAAATATGTAGATAAGGCCAACCAAGATGAACGCATCCGCGACGAGCGCGGTCGAGCTCAGCTTCGCGAGGTCGCGAATAAGTACGAGCGGCAGGAAGACGAGGACCTGCACGCCAATCAAGTACTGTATCGGAACCAATTTTAAGCAGTGTGTGATGCCCATGATGAAGGCCTAGTGATACGAGTCAGGGAGGATCGTATGGCAGAGAAAACAACGAGACCACATACCTGGAGATTCTGCGAGACAAAGATGATGTAGGCAGAAACGAAGCCGATCTGCGATACAACGATGGAGCCAAGGATGAGGTAACGCATCCAAGGGCCGTAGAGGGCACCGCCGATATCTACACGGGCAACGCTGTGAGGATAGCGCCGCTGGATAATGGGGAAAAACTGACCTCCGAAACTTCCTGAGACGACGAATTTAGTGTAGACTAGTAAAAGGAACGAGTACAGGGAGATTAAAGCAATGAAGATGAAAAGGAGAGAAGAAAAGAGGATTCCGCCATTATAGAAGCTGGGAAAGCGAGAGGGTTAGATACTTCGAAAGATTTTGGCCATCTGTAGACTGACGCTTTCCCTAAGAACAGAACCCCGGTTCCGACAAATGCTTTGAGCAACTATGGGCAACATAAGTGAGATATTTTGAATGAGCTGTTAAATTATTGACCATGAGGACGGCCTGGGTAACGGTAGCGTTGCCATGCGGCCCCTTCAACGTTGACGTGCGCATACGTCTGGACCGAGACATGGACCTCGTAATCGTCGACCTCCTGCCTAGCAGTGGAGAGTCCTCCGTGACGGTGGCCAGGTCTTGCGAAGGGTGATATGCCGTTTCTCCGACCATCGTCTCGTCATCCTCGTCGTCCTCCTCATCTTCCTCCAGGTCTTCTCCCGCCTGTAGGTGAAGGTCAGTACCATCCAGGCTAATAATGACCGACTGACAAAGTGTCCGAAAATGTATAGGAAATCGATAAAATTGTTTAAGATGCGGGGTTCCTCCGCGCCTTGCTCGTTCGCGCGCATGAGGACATAGTTGCGCCGGAATCCACCAGGTTCATGGATATGCTCGAAGACAGGATCCGGGGTACGGGATGCAATGAGAGACGTAGCACGCCCACGTGCAGCTAGTCTCCGTTGGTCTGCGTGCCATTTATATATATCATGCCTGTAAACGATTGCGATGAGATGTCGACAACTCGAACCGAATTGAAGATGTAGACTCACGTCACATCGGCTCCAGGGGTATGGTACGGGATGGGGAACGGATCCGTGTCCTCCCTTTCAACATGGCTGCCCCCGTCGTTGCCGGCTGCCCCGGAAGATGACCTGCGCGAACCCGAGCCTCCCGGCTGCGGCGGGAGGTCTAAATCTGAAGCGCCCGGAGGAGTCGGAGTTGCGTCAGCGCCCTGGCGATCCTCTTTAGAGACCAGGTGTCTTCTCAAGACGCGAGCCTTCTCTTCGTCGGGCAGTTCGTCTAGGTCCAGGTTTAATGGTGTCTCGGTGCCATTTTGCGGGGTCTGGGCACGTAATGCGGGACTTGGGCGAAAAGATCCTGGCAGGCCGGGTTCATTAACTGGTTGGCCCATAGACGCATCAGAGACTTGTGGGCGTAGCGAGGGCGTCGGTATAGTCCGTGGCGGAATATTGGGAGGGGGGGTTGATCCGGCATAGAGTGCCCGCAAGGCACGTAAATCGGGGGTGCCAATGGGAGTCGCCGACACTGAGCCCGGAATGCCTAGCGAGCCCGTAATGGCCTCCGTGGAGTCTGGGGCCCGCCTAGAGATGTTTACCGGCTTTGAAGGAGAGGACATGGTGGTACAGAAGAGACCGAGCTGGAACCGAAGGACGCGCAGCTCAGCACCACGTGCGCGAGTCGGAGCTGACCCCACAAGTCACCGAAAGTCACCGCGGCCAACTTGGACTCATTTGGGGCGTGTCCTCGATGTACAGCAACGTAAAGGTTCATTTTATTATCTACGACAAGTATATATAGAGAACCGTGCTTCTCCTTGCGCCCTGTTCCACTTCAAGAGTCTGAAAATGTGCTTCAAGAACTTCAAGAAGCCATTCTAGTCCTCCTTGGCCACTTGGGAGCCCAATCGTAAAGGGGTAGGATGCTTGTGTCTTGGCATCGGGTCAAGATAAGGAAAGACAAGCTCAATCTAATGAAGCCGGCCGAAAGAAGTCAAGGCGTAGGAAGACTCAGGTCACAGTGGAAGTAGCCGTGGCCGTTCGACCAAAATTAGCTCATTGCTGCGGATGTATTTTCATTGGTCTGTGTCAGTAGAACAGCGAGCGGGTGACAGTATCAACAGACGGAGAACTCCAAGAAGATAACTGCGGCGTTTCTGAGATGGACAGACAACTTATGGGCGTTCCTAGACGTTCAGGGCGGCAACAGTGCTGTGCTCCATTCATGATGAGTATCGAGATAGTCGCGAACGGGCAGTAAGGGGGCCAAGACTCAAGTAGTGCTCCCACCTTTTAGTGTTGACCAGACGGAGACGGAAGATGGCCATAAAGAGCAGTGTTGATGCCTATTTATTACTTGCCCGAATCAAGATAGGGGCTAAATCCAACAGCGAAATATACAACAAAATAAGATACACATTTATTGTGGCAAGGTATAAATACAGGGATGAATAAATGATTACAAAATTTAGACATACAGGGTGGAATAAATAATAAATAATGGACTGCATAGTTCGTCATGATGTGCCTCGAAAACAGCGAATACAAAACGTCAACGTGAAACCGGAAGGAACCAAGAAGGAACCTAATAAGTTAGATATGTGAGTCGGATAGTCAGATCTAATTGAATCCCTGAAACGACCACCCGGACGGGAGCGCCAGGTAAGGATGGCTTCTGAGCTCCGCGGCGGGCATGCGATCTCCGGGTTGACTGAAACAAAAACAAAAAAACAGTCAGATCTTATCCTTTGCATAGGAAGAACAACAATACTGTAAATATGACAATCCAGTAAACTAGCTATCAGCTTTTGGTTCGGAACTAATGACTAAACTCTACGACACTGGCACATGTGTGCGCGCTGAAGGGATCAGATTCGCTGAGTGATGTTCAATGAAGAATACTTAATAAGTCAAGGGGAAACGCACTAGCACTGATAGGCTCTAGGAAGTGCCAGAGGTCATGAGCTGCGATGACTTCTTGGATGCGTTGTTCGAGGAAGGCAGCCACTGCTCACAGAGAATCAGGACATCGAAGGCTAGCAGGGAGAGAGGGACGTACCTGCGCCGTCTGTCGGGTAGCGCGCGGTCCGCTCCTCGTATGCCTCGCAGGAAGCATGCTGCCCGTAACTTTGGAACCAGACTTTCCTCTGCTCGTCTGTCGGTTTTTATTTCAATAGAGTGGGTCCCAAACAGGGCAGAAAAAGAAAAAGAATTTAAAAAAGGAAAGTGAGAGAGAGATTCAAAGGACTCATTGAGGTAGCTCATGTACATGAATTTTAGGATGAAAAACAACAAATTATGATACCGAGCACTACAGAACAAGAAGTATTACTGTGGAACCAATAGGATGATGCACAGTGGTATACATTGGTATCGGGCGAGCGGAGCGTCCCACGCCTGCGCCGGCACCCGCCGGCCCAGCTTGCCTGCACAAATGATAACCAAACCTCATCGCACCACGTAGAGTGGACCTACCAGTGGAATGGACGGACTGACCCGAAAGAAACTGTACATCTATGACATCCTGTGGAGCAGAAGGAAACTCAGCGTTAACCAGAAGTAAGCAAAAATCGAGGAGCACCACTCCATCAAAACCGGTCTACTTTTTTTAAAGCAACTGAATTCACGAGGCGCTATGTATTGCGGACCCAGACAAGACCCTCCTGGTTTTCTGCACTTCGAAAATGGTGATCAGACAGCTCTCGAATGCCGCAGTAACGAAGATGTCTCTTGGGTGGCCAGGGCCTAATGGTGATATATATAAAGATACAGTCATCCTCTTGCGCAAAAGACACGCGCAGACAACCTTTGTTCACGTCGACTCGAAGGCCAAAACGAACGAAAGAGTGAAGCTTATTCACTAGCAGAGGCGGCATTGCATATTCCTGAGTCTGTGACTTCTTTCAAGCCCGCCGGAGATGCAATGGCAGTGTGCAATAAAAGACATGAGGAGGTTCAAAACAGACCGAAGGTGCATATGGATCTAGAGGAAACCACGACAGAGAAGCCAAAACCGTGGAAGAACTGAAAGAGTGGTGATGGAGAAGCTAGAACTGGAAGCCACCGAGGAAGAGATTCCGAAGAAGTGAGAAGACTCAGGTCACACTGGAAGTAGCCGTGGCCGTTCGACCAAAATTAGCTCATAGCTGCGGATGTATTTTCATTGGTCTGTGTCAGTAGAACAGCGAGCGGTGACAGTATCAACAGACGGAGAACTCCAAGAAGATACGGCGTTTCTGAGACGGACAGACACTTATGGACGTTCCTAGACGCTGTGCTCCATTCATGATGAGTATCGAGATAGTCGCGAACGGGCAGTAAGGGGGCCAAGACTCAAGTAGTGCTCCCACTTCAATTTCAACGTTGATCAGACGGAGACGGAAGATGGCCATAAAGCAGTGTTGATGCCTATTTATTACTTGCCCGAATCAAGATAGGGGCTAAATCCAACAGCAAATTATACAGCAAAATAAGATACACGTTTATTATGGCAAGGTATAAATACAGTGATGAATAAATAAGCATACTTGATACAAAAGTTAGGCATACAGGGTGGAATAAATAATAAATAATGGACTGCATAGTTCGTCATGATGTGCCTCGAAAACAGCGAATACAAAACGTCAACGTGAAACCGGAAGGAACCAAGAAGGAACCTAATAAATTAGATGTGTGAGTCGGACAGTCAGATCTAATTGAATCCTTGAAACGACCACCCGGACGGGAGCGCCAGGTAAGGATGGCTTCTGAGCTCCGCGGCGGGCATGCGATCTCCGGGTTGACTGAAACAAAAAGAAAAAACAGTCAGATCTTATCCTTTGCATAGGAGGAACAACACCGACATGGCAAGACATTTCTCCATAAAGTCTTCCCCAACAGCGCTTAAACCGAGATCAGCGAGTCCCGGTGGTTTGCAGGTTTGCTGATGAAGCTATAAGGAAAACATCATTCCTCCGTACAACAATGTCATGATTCAGATTGCACACCTTGTACATGACGGCCACAGCCTCCACCCCGAGCCATGGGCGGTGGCCTGTGAACATCTGCAGCACCACGCACCCGGTGCTCCATATGTCCGCCTTGGAATCGTACGACTTGTATTGTGTCTTGATGACCTCCGGTGCTGTCCAAAATACTGCGCGGGGAACTGCCCGTGATTTGTCTCGGACCTCAGTTTCAAGGCATCCGAGCCCGGAGATCTTGCATACGCCGGCCGATTCAACCAAGATATTGCTGGCTTTCAGCTCCTGTATGACATTAGCACCGCGTTTATTGTTTGAGAGGGAAACTGAGACCGACTCCATGCAGAATCCCCGTCGAATGCAGGTAGGCCAGGCCGTTTAGCACTTGAGTCGTAAAATGCTTCACGACGTCTTCTTGAAATGAGCCGTATCGCTTGAGATTCGCGTGGATGGAGCTGCGGGGAACGTATTCCATGAAACTAAATGCACCGTTTAGTATTTCTCAAAGGCAAGAGAAGGTTAACGACGTACACAGACATAACCTCGTTCTCCTCTTCGAGGCCGAAATATTCAAGCAGATTGGGATGAGAGAGGGCTTGCATTCTCTCTACTTGGGTCCTCAGATCTGGAACCGAGAGAGAACGTGAAGCGCCGCTCGAGGACACGGACGTTTTGGCCATTTGCTTCACGGCCATCATCTCGCCTGTGGTAGCGTTGAGGCCCAGGTAGGTGCGTCCGCGTGTTCCTTTCCCAATCAATTCGCCCCGCACCCACTTGAAGCGTTGTATCACCGATGGGGAGTCAGGGAATCTCTGTATCGCTGAAGACGAATAAATCAGACAAGTGTGCTTGTGCAGCTAAGCATGAAAGGACGTACGTTCGTCCAGAACTTGTGAATCATCCAAAACTCGTGAATGCTCCAGCCTCGCTCCCCATAGTTTGACGCTCCTCCGAGTCTGTGTCCTGTCGACAGGGCTCGCGTCCGTGTCTGAAGAAGAATTAGACCATCGATTTCGAAAAGAGACACACGACAGGCGCCCACGTTGTTCCTGCATGGCTTGGGAGTGCTCCTCCTCCCGCAACTTCAGACTCCTCCGAATCTGTTGACTGGTGATCAGGTTCAGGCTGGCGTCCCAAGCACTTTGCGCTCTAATCTTCTCCAGTACGACACCGCGAAGGGATCTCTTGGGCGGCGTCAACTTCGAGTGATTCGGCGATATGGCCGAAAGAGGACTGCGCTCAAGTCTGTTCGACGAGGGATTGTCAAACGTGGCTGGGATTAAGGTCGGTGAGCATGGTGAGTGCGAAGACAAGGGAGAAGCCCACTTATGTTCTCTGTGATTACCTGCATACCGCTGAAAGCGTTTGGGGCAACGAGGCAAGATGTATCAGATTTAAGCTGTCGGACTTCGGTTTTAGTACGTGTTCCAGGCTTGCCTGGGGCATTTGAAAGACAGCCCTATTAGTATGACTGTGGAAGGCGCTGAAGTGATGCAGGCGGAACGCCTATTGAAAGCAGTGAATGCTCTGAGCAAGTCCCGTCGGCAACTTGACTAAACTTGAAACGTGATGGCATCGAGGACAGCCTCAACAGATGTCAAGCCTTTCCGTGATAAAGAGGAAAATATCAAGCACCCAATGTATTCAGATGTACCCTCAATGATGTCTAATTCAAGAATGAGGCGGGAATTGAGTCATTGAGTTTTTGAACAAGGAAACACGTGCCAAAATTAGACGCCAACTCATTCGGCAATCGTCACCGGATGTTGGTAAGCTGCGGCTGGCAGTACTTTGCCACAGCCCTGAACACAGAGAACAGGACAATGAGCCAGATGAGATAACTTGATATATTTATTAGTAGCTTTGTAGATTAAGCACAGCGAAGACAAGATCAAGATTACTATCCCGGTACCGAAAATCAACTTGAACTCAGTCCAGTGAACGTCTCCCAAGAATTTTGGTTATCTCGCGGTGCTCACTGAGCCAGTCGGTGAACGATGCTTCCGATTCTTTCTTTTCTTGTATTCCGATGAGGTAGTTGGCGAAGACAATAAGGGATCCATATCGATAGCTGATGATATGTCAGTCAATGTAAAAAGCTGAGATTAGAACAACGAACAGATAGTTCACAGTAACATTGCGCAGCTTTTGTTCTTTAGGAGTTCCCTTTTCGCACGCGTCTACCTTGAGCTTGTAGCTAAGCGGAACAGTTAGAATGGACAGCAAAGTGCGAAGCGGAGATGATGGCTCACTCATAGATTGCTTTCCGAAGATTTTGAACATCTTGCATCAGGTCAATTGCCTGGTCCGCCAATCGCTTAGCAACCTTCCCGTACGAAAGTACACCGACGAGTTGGAGGATGGTCTTGTACTCTCCTGTGCAGCTGCCATGAATAACGTTATCGAGATCAGGAAGGAAAGAAATACCTGAAAGATAAGCTTCCTCTTCTGAGGGACCGTCCATACTATTGTATACGTCTTCCACGGCCTCGTCGTGATCAAATATATCCTCCTGACCATTCCAATTCATTGTTGTCGCTATCAGACATGCTGCAATCATGCCGGTTGTCGTTCTGCCTCTACCCATCTGGCAGTTGAACACAAAATCGCCAGCTTGCGTTAGCCCAGATTTGATGCGGTCGAACAACAGCGAAAGTGCATCAGGAAGAGGGGCTTGTTCATCCGTCTGGTCCCAATAAATTAATGACTTCTTAATCTCCGAGAAGATCGACTCACAATTGCGATTCGACCGTAATCAATCTAATTGAAGTCAGCAAATGGCTCTCCTCGTATTAAAAGGCTCACATTAAAACCTTCTTTGGCCATCAAATTAAAGACGTCTCTCGGGGTCAATATATCGGCCTCAGAGACCGTCTCCCACAGAGGAACGATAGAAAATCCGCTGCGGTCTTCGACCTCATCATGTAGCAAAACCCGACCCGCGTTGGCTTTAAGCTCTCGAAGGACGTCCTTCTTGAAGCTCTCTTCCATTCGCTCTACTATACCCGTCGTGACACCAGTAGCCCTGAAATAATAGAGGCGTAAGTAAACTGACTGTCTTTAGGCCAGTACAATCTTACTCGACGTTCTCGAGCGGTTTAGCAGCAAGGCGAAGAACATGTGGACTTCCGGCGATGTAAATCACAGGTTCCTGAATCTCATCAAAAACAAGTCACGTGAGGAATTAGCTGAACCAACCTCGCGCAACGAAGTCCAAAAGACTTTATTTTTGCCTGAAGGGCCAGCGTCAACTCGTAATAGGGCTCGACGTAGCCTGTCTTCTGAATCAACTCCACACCATGGCGAATAAAAAAAACAGTACCCATCCACTGTTGGCATGCCACTGGAAAGGAATGAGCGCTGGAAACCGGACGGAGAACCTCGGACATACCTGCCGCACACCATCTTCACGTCTGTGTTTAATGACTCGGTGCTCGAAGATGGCGAACACGTAGCACCCAGAATGAGGGGAACGCGACGGAAGTTAGGTGCTCCTTCGATCCGCCTATGTGGATGAATAAATAATAATAAAACAGACTTGAGGCATTCTACACACTCAGGAAGCGTCATCTTCTGGAGACCCAGGAACATGTCGTTCTTGAGGATAGTCGAGGCAGAGAGGATGCTCCCTGACCGGTTTACGACGATTTGATTGACTGGACAGTTGGATCAGAGGAAGCGGTTGAAAAAAAAAAAGGTTGATCGATTACCTTCGTCGGGGTGGGCAACGCCGTCTGTCACATCCGCGCGCTCCAGTGGCTTGAGAGCGTTTGCACCATCCGCGAACAGCTCCTTTTCGAATGTTTTGATGACTGATCATCAATATGGGATCAGTGACCACGGACTGAGTTTCCTTCGGTTTATTCACCAGGCTGATTCTTGACAAACATCTCCAGGGTTTCGAAGGATCTCTTGGTGTCTGGCTCCGTAGAGTGGAGGTACGCTTGGAAGACGATCAAGGAGAAATATCGCCGCAAGTTCTGCAAGCCTGTACTCGCAAGTTGAGCACCGGTGACAGAACCAGTCAATTTAGCAGACCTTTTTGGGCGTGCTTGCGCTTCTCCTTGTCATCAGTCGCTTGGTCTGCGCGGGTGCGAGCTTCCTCAATCGCGTCCCTGAGGTTGTAAACTATATCTGCTCGGTCGATGGCATCATCGACAGCGCCTTTAACCGTGAGACCCCGCCGAATAACTCGCAACAGATCTAAAAAGGTAATCAGACATGGTAACGATATTTCTGATACAATATTCACTGTTGATAACCTGATAAGAGTGCCGGTTTCGAACGGGTGTTGACTCTACGGGCTCCATCGGTGGCATAGACAGCATAGAAAGCGATCGTTTAGTATATCTCGGCGTCGTCGGTGTTGTCGGCAGTCGACGGAATTCGAGCCACTGTCGAATTAATAATAGGATGATCTACAGAGCTGGTATCAAAACGATGCGGGGCCAAACAATTTTACAAGACTCACAGATGCCAAAGTACTCCTTCCCCGGCCTAGCTGACAGTTTACTACGATTGGTGTATTGCTTGACGCGCTGAGCACCACATCGATGAGGTCCTGCAAATCGGAAGAATCCGGAGGACTCTCCGCCGTCATCGGGATACGATGATAGTCAAGTTCGAGGCCGTCAATCGCTCTGTGAGCTGCCATAACATCCTTCAGCACGACAACATCCTCGTTCTGAATTTCTTCCCAAACGGGAATAACCGATCCATCCTCCGATTCAGAGTGAAGCAGAAGTCTAAAGGGCTTAGCCGAAGGGGGAAGGAAAGAAAACAGAGCACCGACCTCCCGCCAAATGCTTTCAGTTCCGCGTTAACATCATCTCTAAGACGTTCCTCGAGGATCTCCAGTCGTGATGCAGAAATACCGCCATAATCTGATGAAGACGATGGTGAAAATGACAGCCGGAGTGGTCAAGGATCATTTTACCTTTCATGTTCCGCAACGAGAAACCCTCTCGTCTCAGACAATACGGAGCTCCATTGATGTAGACGATAGGTTCCTCTCTCAGCGTGATCCATATGACTCGACGAGCAGATGGGTGAGCACTTTTTATGCGCGTTATTACCTCGTTGATGGCTTCGAGCGTGGGTTGACCAAGAGCATAAATGTTGGTGGCAGGGACCTGTCGGAAATTGATTGCACCGCGCACACCGTGGTCGACGTGGTGCGACTCCCGCAACCATTGATCAGACTTGAGAAGGGTACTGATGAACACAATGGTTTCAGAAAAATCAGGGAAATCATGAATATATGACTGACCCTTCGCGAAGGATGATTCCGTTGCGGTTCTTCAGGCGCATCAGCAAACTGAAACATAGATAGGTCCGCGGAAGATACCTTGACCACATGAATTGAATATTCATCCCCAAGAATCTGCCCACCCGCGATGGCTATGTCATTCTTTTTCCCAGGAACTAGAGAGCGGTGCTCTGAATGAGTCTTGGAGAGGGATGATAAATCATTGATGGGAGCGAAAATGTTCAGGCGCGAGCCGTAAGATTTACGCAAGAACTTGATTTGACTGGAAGAGGAGAAATTAAAATGCGAAGTGCCTAAGTAGTAGAATTCTGTACGCACTTCCAAATTTCGGTTCGTGCCTAGCATTCACGGTCATTATTATGTTGCCATACATAATCCAGATAAACATACTTTCAACCACTCAGAGAAGCTCTGACGAAAATCATCAGTCCCTTCGACATAGGACGCAAAGGCGATGACGAAAAAGCTACGAAAATGAGCCGGAAGCGAGAACTGAATGACTAAGACCGCACTATTTTTCCAATGCCTTCACAGCCTTGTCGAGAAAATCCTCTCCTTTAGCCTCGTCCATACTGGTCATGGAATACTTCAGGCGGCTGATGAGGATATCTTCACGAAGGTTTGTGACATGATCGGCTGCTCGAACGCTTCTAGCTGTGACGTAAATAACGAACGACTGGGCTTACTGGCGTCAATGACACGATCTACAAGTCGTTTCGCGTGCAGCCCATGGTCTAGGCAACCCAATAAACTAAGGATCACTCCGTAACTCCCCATGTGGGCCTTGCGGAGATTTTCCAAAAGAGTAGGTTGCGCCATAAGAAGCTCAATCGCGGATTGCGAGTTCCGATTTTGCAAAGCTGTGAACCGAATCAATTCAGGACAGCAATCAAATCAATAAGCACACGAACATTGTTGTAGAAGATATGTTAGCCTCAAAAGGGATTTACTAAGATCTTGTTGTGCGCTCGCTTGCTCAAGCGCCTGTAATATCCTAGATTCTGTGTCCTGGATACACTCATAGGCGAGCTGCAGTCGCAAGAAAATAGCGACATACCTGACTTGGAGGCTACAAGCGACATCAATTCATTAATCGGACTTTAGGGAAAACATAAACTCACACCAGTAGGGGTTCCGATGGGGAGTGGGGTATTAGCTCGGCTTCATTGAGTATGGATCGGGCATGCCCCGCGCGATGAGTTGCTTCCTCCGAACGATCGATGCGCAGACCATTGCAAAAGTAGTACGCACTGCTCCCATGCCACAGGAAAAGACCAGGGCGGTGCGCAGCGGATCGGTGGCACGGATGACGCGGAGATAGGCGTCCAGATAATTATCCTCAATTGGCCGACCTGGACTAATGGGAATACTTCGCAAAGTCAGGACTAGATAGCTTTGATGTCAGGTCAAACCGGTTGCATACCGGTGGTACTGGGAGGCAAGTTCAACATCACGGAAGAAACAGCGAGGTAAAGCCACGAACATCAATATTCCACCCCTGCTCCTTCATTTGACCCCAAAGCTCCCTTGACGTTTTTACATTGCCGGTATCAACGGAGGTCCATGTCGGAAGTATAGCCCCCTCCCCGGTATCTGCGGCTGCAGCCCGATAAGCAAGCTCGCACTGGAAAAAATGGGCATGTCTACACATCTCATTGTGCGTCAGAATTAGGCCGCCATATCTGAGGGTCTGTGAATAAGTTTTCAGGGGAAACTATAGTTTACATACCTCGAGGCTTCCTGGAGGATGTCGTTCTTGAGTCGTGTTTCAATAGCCTCAAGGTTCTCGGCACGATCAGATAAGGCGAGCGTCCGTCTCGGTTGAGACGCATCCCGCAATACGAACGGACGTCCGGAAATGTACACTGATGGGAATGGAGGAGTTTGATAAGTAGCGGAACAAGAAAACAGGTATTTGGGCAAGATATCCATTGCAAGGACGCTTCTCGCCCGACATTGAGACGCCGACGTACCGATTGGTTCCTCGCGGGTAGAAAACCAGACGACATGGGAAGGGTTGGGAGTGTTAGGACGACACCTGAGAACCGAGAGAATGGCCCGCAGTCCTTGAGTCCGTGGCTGAGCTGCTCCAAAAACATTGAGATCGCCAATCCGTGGGGCTCGAAAGTTGGGAGCTCCGTGAACATTCAGGTCGAGATCAAGAGCGCGACCTATCCACCATTTGAAGGCCCGAATAAAGCTAATTCAATAGCGCATACCTGACGGATAGTGATCTGTCTTGAGTATGAACCCTCGCGACAGCACGCTGCCCGTTCTTGTCTTGACCACAGATGGTCCCGACCGTTGAAGATGAGGCATCAGATCCAACGACGTTCCTGTTTGGCCTTTTTGTGCATTAATACTGCTGGTTTCGCTTGAGATCCGGTGGTGACCGAGAGCTCCGGGCGGGATGGAAGACGGTCGGTTGTTGAGTGGCTCGGATTTTGAAGACGGAATCAACGCAGGGGGAACGGATACCGGGCGGTCGTTGCCCACTTGCGAAAGGTTTTGAAGCATTTTACGTCAATTTGAAGGTCACAATGCTGTCAGGAACAGGTGGACCGCGCAATGGGCACGATTGACTCAGATAGAGGAGTGCAACTGCAAAGTTTGAGACGGAGCTGGTATCCGGTCACAACAATTGTGCCACGTGCATGGTCACGGTTGGTTTATATCTTGCCCCGAACGTCCAGCATGAAATGGCTGGCCAAGGAAGACCGTCTCCCCAGGCTTCCATTGCTCACTGGATTCTTTTTACTCGTCTTTAACTCGGTCAAATGTCCCCATTAACGTTTGCATTTTACTGTTCCGGACACGGTGAGGTTTCTCAACAAGAACTTGACTAACAGCCGTTGCTCATCTGTTTTGCAGGCTATGGACACGCGACTAGAGTATCGGCTCTAACGAGCCATCTTCTTCGCCTCTCGGGGCTCGAAAAACCAGTAGTCCACATTGTTTCGTCCGCTCCCATCCACGTGTTTGCGGATAGCATTGCACTTGGTGCAGTGTATCGCTACGCGAACATCGACCCAGTCATCGTGCAGCCTCTAGCGTAACAATCCTACTGCCTTTATCAAATATTCTTTGCAATTTTTTTCCACCAGATATCGGGTTGACCGGCAGCAGAGCGTGGCAGTGTTGAAATCATTTCTCAAAGCGAAAGACGCGATATTAGAAACGGAGCGCCACTGGCTGAGTGCGATTGGTGCGGATTGCGTCCTGAGCGACTATGCTTTCATTGGATGGTGAAATCTTTTGCTTGCATTTTTTTGGGAGCGACTGAGGCTGATAATATATTCCGCCCGGCAGTTTGGCCGCTCCCGCAGTCGGGATACCGTCTATCCTGGTCACGAACTTTACCTTCGATTCTGTGTATAGCTATCTTTCAACCACCCTACTGGACGCCCCCGTATCTGCCCACTTAGATTCTGAGCGGATTGGTTTCTGCAGTCCCGTCATCCCTGATATTCCCGTGCCAGCCGCCGAATTGGCTCCTCTGGGTATGTAGGATTCTTGCGTGCTCCCGCGGACACTAAGCGAAGTCCTCAGTTGAAAAACTTCACTCTGGATACAGATGCGCAGATCTTCTGCTCCGTCTCCCAGGACACATACCGATACCCTGCGTTCTCAATTCAACCGTCCCTGCCCTCAGCGGAGTGGGTGGGTCCCCTGACGAACAAATTCCGCTGCGACATAATACCCCTTCTGGACCAACCGCCATCTTCCTATCCCATTTATCCGTCAATATGCCAACCATCGAAGCCTCCACTGCGCCAAGTAGTGCCCGTTCCTCTCCTTGTCCGGTCGCACTCTCCCGCCATATACTCCTCTACCGGCCGTTCCCAGCTCCTGCGATCTATCGGTGTACCCCCCGACCTCCACGACCCTTCCTCAGCCAAGATCCTTGTCGTCTCCTTTGGTGGGCAGGTATTCCGAAGACCAGACAGATCCTGTGTTGAAAACCCAAGCAGAAATCCTAGTAGAAAGAAATGTTCCGGGCTACCTCGTCTCTGTATCCCCGAGCCTGCACAGTCAACCCAGCCTCTCGCCACCAGCTCGCATCTATGGGTCCCAGGTGCCCCTCCGTCGTCGAAGCCGCTCTCGGCAATGTCCCCCCCGTTCCCCGCGTGGCCCCTGAGTTCGCAAACATTACTCCGACTCTCGACGTCGGCAGCAGCGCATGCGGATCATCCCCACTCCGAGCCCATCGACAGCACCCCCGACGCTGACTACCCAGGCCTGCCACGACTGCTCCCCGACGCGTCCTGGATTGCCATCGTCTGCGGCGTCTCCAAAGAGCAGTGGAACACCCAAGCCGACGCGGATCTGCCCGACGGATTCTTCGTTCGCACCGAAAGACGTCTACATGCCTGACCTGACGGCCGTCGGCGACGTTCTGCTCGGGAAGCTGGTTCGTTTCGTTTTCGCCTCCGCTGCCCTCTCTTTTTTTTCCTTTCTAGCTTACGCTTACTTGTCAGGGCTACGGCACGGTCTCAGAGTGCGTCGACGCGTGTACGCCCTTCGTATACGGTACTGTACTCTGCTACATTCACCCAACCCGACTCACGGTGCATGCAGTCTCCCGCCCGCTGTTCATAGAGGAGCACGGGCTCCGACGCCTCTTGGCCTGCGACGGCGTGGGCCGCGAGCTTTCACGCGAATCGTACGAAGCAGGCGACTGGGCGCCTGCTATAGAGGCTGCATGGCATGAAGGGAGGGCTATGAAGGCCAAGATACGTCGGGACGGAGGTCCGGACGTGAAGAAGCGGGAGGGGGAGGGACGCGATATGGCTGCGATGATCATTAGGTGGGTAGAGGCGTGGCGTTGCCAACGATAGCTTGCTGGGTTGAGACATATGACAAGCAAGTTCTTGCAACATCCCGGTCCTCAGGCCTCGGTCGGTATCCATGCCATCTTGCTCCCGAATCATTACCTGGCGACTCCGTACCACTTTGCCGACTTTGCAACACCCGTCGGCTACTGGTGACTCACCCCAACCTTCCCAACTCTGCAACACCCGTCCGAGCTACATCATGATGAACTTGAACTTGAAATATGAACCCGCCCAGCTGCGGTGATACCCTATGTAGTACTGTAGTACAGCGACCGCCGTGGCGTTCGCGTTCGCGTCCACCGCGGCCTTCACGTCGGAGTCGGCCACCGGAAGTTTAGCCATCACTGGCATCACAATGCGGCACATTTCCGATTATGTAAACTCAACTTGAATGTTCAAAGACTCAATGCACTCTGCTGAACACCCCCGTCGCTCTAGTAGGCACGCGCAAACCGACGCATGTGCCGAATCCACATCACAGCACACTAGCAGCTCTGACCACCCTGAAGACGAAGCTGAACTTCTCGCTGACTCGGATGTCGCCGAGCTGCGCAAGCTTGCGCACAAGCTCGATAAAAACTCGCTGAACCAAGCATGGTGTCCCTTCCTTGCAAAGCTGCTGGCAGGAGGTTTTGGACGTGCATCAGCCGGGCTCGTTCAACATTTGCCCTACACCGATCTTCTGGAAGGACTCGAAAGCAAGAGCGGCGCGCGGGGCGCTCTCAGGCTTTAAGGACCTCGATTTTGAAGGCATGATGACCTTGAAGGGATGGATCCGTACAGACTCTGCCAACGGACGGAGGTTCAGCCTTGCGGTCATGACGACACCTTCTGTGAGCCCTGTGGGGATGAGCCCGGAGGCATGGTCGAAGGAGCCGCTGCACCTCTGGGTGCTGATGACCGCACACCCGCCGAAGGGAAAGAAGGGGAAGACACTCGTCATATACGACGCCGATGTGGAGGAAAAGCACAACCCCGCACGGAAGAATGGGGCACTGGGGTTTAAACGCTCGTATATCACGTACATCCGCGAGAACACGCGCGGCCGCAAGAACGAACGTGTGTGGCAGAACATCCCTGTGCCAGGTGGGCGACCGGGT
The DNA here is from genome assembly GCA_029282285.1 of Mycena rebaudengoi. NCBI lineage: Eukaryota > Fungi > Basidiomycota > Agaricomycetes > Agaricales > Mycenaceae > Mycena > Mycena rebaudengoi. The sequence goes on along the minus strand of JARJCX010000115.1, from coordinate 468,407 downwards.
GAGGGACACTGCTTGGAGTATACGCTGAAATGGCTCCTCGGCTTGGTGGAACATCATTTGGAGGTGGAACACGAGAACGGCACCTTGAGCCGGTTGGATGGTTTCGTAGAGGGAGGTGGTCCAGTAGAAGTTGAACACTGGTGATTCATTTTATACTTTTCATTCCTGTTCAGTGTTGTCCCCATTACATAGCATAGCACTTGTGGACGACTGTCTTCCAAGTTCCAAGGACGATTCCAACCAGTCGACGAGTATGTACATACACAAAAAATACAAACAAAATACACACAGCATTTCACAACATTTTCGACAAAAGGAAGAAAAAAAATAGGTCAACGTGAATACAATACTTAGACCGATGTGCGCCCCTACTAGATAACCCGCCCTACCCCGTCCTCGCCGTCTTCGCGCGTCCGCCCTCATCCTCCCCCCCATCGCGCATCCTTTTGTTGTTACCGCTACTGCCGTCCCGACTCCACCCCCCCTGCCGCACGCGCCTCGGGAACGGCTGCGGGAAGTACACGTCGATCGACGGCTTGCGCGTGCTGCGCGGCGTCGCGGGCACGATGTTCTGGTTCATCATGCTCTGGTTGTTCATGTTCATGTTCGGGGTGTTCGCGCTCGTGGCGGGCGAGTGCACGAGCGTGTCGATCGACATGGACGTGCTGCTCGGCGTGTCCGTCATCGACGACGACGCGGGTCGCTTTTTCTTGTACTACGAAGGGTGTTTGTTAGCGTGAGCGTGCTTGTCAGGGTGGGGGAGAGGAGAGGCGGAGAAGAGAAGAGGAGAGAAGGGGGTAACGGGGAAGGGGATAGGAAACCGAAAGAGGGAGGATGACGGAGACGCGGACTTACCGTCTCCAACTCCGGCTTCCCGCGCCACTTCTCGATCGCCTCGCAGAAGCGCACCGCCGCGCGCTCGACGGGCTCGGCGGGGTACTGCCACGCAAGGTCCTCCATGTGCGTCGACAGGTCCGGCGTCGACTGCGGGATGTCGTAGAACTGCGTTGGGGCGATTAATCAGAAACAATTGAATTGAGCAGAAAGAGAGCAAAGAGACACACCCTCCTCAACCTTGTCTCCATCTCCATCTCAAACTCCTCCTCCGCCAGCCCCTTGCTCGCCGTGTTGCCCTCGCGCAGCGCGGGGAACAGCATACGCGCCGCGTCCAGCAGGCTCGGCAGCTCGTCCGGGTCGAACTCTGCGAACTCTTCCGTGGGCTTGGCGTCAGCGCCTTCCGTGGCTTTATCGGCGCCCCCGGGCGTGGCTCCAGACGGCGCACCCGCACCCAGCCCCAGCCCAACCTTGAGCAAGCAGTCCACCGCGTCCGGCCCCGTCCACCCGGCCGTGAGATACCCCTCGAGCACCGCGCGCGTGAGGAGCCCCGCGAGCAGGAGATACCACTCCCGCGAGGGCCGCAGCGCGGAGCCGTACATCGGCGTCTGGTTCTCGTACGGGTTCGGTGGCGGGGCGAGCGCGACCGCACGCGCGACGCTGGGGGACGCAGGCGGCGGCAGCGGCTCCAACTCGCTCGCGCCCCCCTCCCACTGGTGGCGCTCCGCATCGTCAGGCGACGCAGGGTAGTCCGCGTCCGCGTCCACCTCCATCTCCGCGTCCTCCTTATCCACAGCGGGCGCCGCGGGCTCCTCCTCCTCCCCGCGCGCCTCGCGCCCCATCTCCGCCGCCACCATCGCCGACAGCCGCATAAACCGATTAATCAGCTCCGACAGCTTCGTGTTCCCCGCGCCCGTCGCGCCGCCCTCGCCGCCCTCCCCCTCCAGCGTCTTCATCCGGCGGCGCAGCACCGTCCCCGCGCGCGCGGGCCTTGAGAGCCCCGACCCGATCCCGCTCCCGTCCTGCCACCCCGTGATCCCCCCGCCCTCCGGCCCCACGCCCCCGGGCATGCCCTTCCAGTACTGCCCCCGCCCCGCGCCGCCGCCCCCACCAGCATACTCCCCCCCGAACGACGCCGTGCGCCCGCGCGTCCCACTCCCGGGGCGCACGCCCGCCTTTGCCTCCACGCAGATCTCGCATCCCGTGTGCAGGTGCCGCGGGCAGCGGAACGCGGGCGGCGCGTTCGCGGTGCTCGGGTCCGCGCCGGCGCTGTACAGCGCGCGCACCCGCGCGCTCGCGACGGGCGGGGAGCGCGGCTGCACCTAAGTAGTAGTTTTATCCATCAGCAAGGTTGTTGCTACATAGCAATAGCGTGCACATACAGGGTACAGGGGCCCGGGGCCCGGGCGCATGCTGGAGCTGGGGCGCGTCCAAGGCTGCACGTTCGGCTTGTCGGGGCACGACGCCGAGATGGTCGCGATCGCCGCGAGCGCGGGCGGGAGGTACGGCACGGGCAGCGCGCCGGCGCCCGGCGAGGCGGCGGCAGCGGGGGGGCTCACCACCCGCGGCGTCGTGGCAGCCGACACCGACGCCGACTGCTGGCGGTGCCGGTGCGGCGGCACGGGCGCCTGGCGCGCGAAGAGGTCGTTGATCATGGTGCCGAGCGCGAGGCGCAGGCGCACGCCGTTGGGCAGCGTGTGCGGGTGCGCGGGGTCGGGCTGGCCCGTGGGGGTAAGCTTCGGGGACGTGGGGGGCGTGAGCATGTCCTCGTCCGGGATGGGGTGCAGCGGGGGCGGCTGGGCGAGCATGCTTGAGACGACCTTCTCGAGGCCCTCTGCGCGCAGGCGCAGCGAGCGCGCGAGGCCCAGGTCCTGCGTGCGCAGGCGCTCGTCCTCGTCGTCGTTGTGGGGGCGCCCGGGGTCGCCCGCCCGCGCCTTGAGCGTGACGGCGTCCTCGCCGTCGCTCCCGATGTCGTCCTCCTCCTCATAGTTCTCTGGGCGGTGCCGGTGCACGTAGTTGGGCATGCCGGGCCCGCCCGTGCGGTCCGTCATCCCCAGCTCCGCGCGCGCCTGCGCGAAGCGTGTTCTGCCTGTACATTCTGTTAGACAAAAAATGAAATAAATACAGGGGGTCAAGACCGACCGTGCACCCAGAGCATATGGTCGATAATAAGCGTGCGCGTGCTCTTCTCGCGGGGCGGGATGGAGTGGAGGTGGTGTGCGTGCTTGTGCGCCGGGGCGCGGAAGACAGCCGTGTTGTTCGAGCCGGACGCGCTGGACGTCGCCGACGCCGCCAAGTTGGTCGCCGTCGACGTGAGGCTGGACACGGCCTGCGCCCCGCTGGCCGACGACGGGAACTGTTGTGCGGCCATGCTGGCTGACGAAGGGAAGCTTTGGGGGCCACTGTTCGGGTGCGCTACGCCGTGGCCATTCGATGCGCGTATCGGAGAGGTCTGCCCGCCGCCGCCGCCGCCATTAGCGTATGAGCTAGTGTTGACCTGCGCCATAGCAAGTCACCGAGCAAGCGTGGCTTGGAATACAATATGTACAGAAGCAGCAGCCTGAGAATTCGTCCAGAGGTCCACAGCAGAGAGCTCAGTAAACGAGGTACGAATTAGAAATACTGAAGCGTCTGTCACGAGAGACTAGCAGAGAGCCCGACGACCACCGAGGCGACTGTCTCACAGGCCACATCCTGCGATGACTAATTCGCATCCCCCACAAAACGAAAATTCTAATTCTCATATTCATTCCAATCCAAGTCGCTACATACAGCAAGCAGTAGTGGTATACAAAAAAAAGACAAAAAAACGGAACAGACGGAACGGACTCTCAAAGCTCTGTATGATATGATAATGGGTCGTATACATAAAAAGAAAAGCAAGCAAGCACAAAAAAAAATTACAAAAAACACACACACAATTGCGATTTTCAAGAAAACGGGTACGGTACAGAAGTTTGGAAGTTGTGAATGTCAAATAGATATAGAGAAGAAGAAACGAAGACAAGTCAATCGTGATTCGTAGTAGCGTGAAGGGGGCATTGAAACGAGTATATTGTATGTACGTCTGGATGTTGTATAAGAGGAGAGGAAAGGAAAGGAAAGGAAAGGAAAGAACGAAAGTCCGGGTGGATGGATGGGATGGATTTGATACAATCAAGAAACAGCATAGAAAGAAAAGAAAGAAAAAGGAAAACGATTCCGGATGGGAGAGCGGGGTGATAGCAACGAGGAGCAGGAGAGAGACCGAGTAACACCAGAGAAGCGAACGGAAACGGACCGAGGGAACACTACAGCGCCACGCCGTTCATATTCGCCCACGGGTCCTCCGTCTTCGTGATCGCGCCAGGCATGCGCAGCGCGGGCGGCTCGGGCGACCCGGGGTAGCTGCTCCCCGTGCTGTACGAGCGCGCGCGCCCGCCGCCCCCTCCGCCGCCCCCACCCCCGCCGTCGCCTGGCACCAGCCCCCCGTTCGAAAAGTCCGGCATCCGCCCGTTGGCCTCGAGCGTCCGCTGGCACTCCGCCCCGCCTTCCGAGCGCACTGAAAAAAAGAAAAATCAGGAAGGAGAAAAAGAGGAGGAGAAAAAAAACGCACAATGTCGATTCAGTGCATCCATCCTCGCAAACTGCTTGTTACACCCGTCGCACGTAAACGGCCGATAGTTCGTATGCAGCTGCTCATGCCGTTTACAATCATGCTGCCTCGCAAACCCCTTCCCACACCCAGGCCACTTGCACAAGAACGGCTTCTCCTCATTATGCGACCGGATGTGCCCCTTGAGGTTGAAGCTCCTCGTAAACGTGCTCCCGCACCCCGGCACAGGGCAGATGAACGTCGCCTCCTGCTTGCGCCGGTTGTGCGACGCCTTGCTCGTGCGCACGGTCGTCACGTTCTGCTTCGACACGTGTATCGCCCCGGGGCCGTCGACGTCGGGCAGCTCCTCGTACCGCGAGTGCGGGGACACGTTCGGCGAGGGGTACGGCGAGGGCCGCTGCGACGACGCGCCGCTCCACTGCGAGCCCCCGCCCCCGCGCTCGCTCCTCGCCGACCCCGACGACGCGCTGCGGTAGTGCCGGTGCCCACGGATCGACGGCGGCGGCTCCACGGGCGACAGGAACTGGCGGTTCAGGAAATCAGAGTCGTGCGGCGCGGGCGGGAAGAGGTGCGACGGCGAGCGGATGTCCTCCGAGCGCGATTGCCGATGCGTCGGCCGTGATGCGTCCGACTTTGCGCGACGCAGGCTCACGTCAGGTGAGAGGTACCCGTTGGGGTCGAGCCCCGACGACGGCGGCCCGAACGAGAAGTGATTGTTGAGGTGTGGCTGCTGCGGCTGCTGCGTCGTATGTGCGCCGAACGAGCTGCGGTGTGGACTGTGGTGCGGACTGTGGTGCCGGCCAGGCAGCACATCGTTCATGGTCACCGTGCCGTCGTCCAGCGTCGAGCCGGGGTTGCTCATCTGCTCCATGAAGCTGCCGCCCGTGTCCCAAGATGGGGGCTCGAGCGACGCCTCTGACTTGCTGCGTGTGCGGTTCATGCCGGGGAAGAGGAAGTTGGGTGCAGACCCATTGCTGTTGGATGCTGGGTTATGTAGTTGCGGTGCATTCGACAGCCCTGAAGAAGCGCCGTCGTGGCTGTACTCATAGCTGCCCTGATCGCGATATTGTGAGCTATCTTGCTGTGGCTGCTGTTCCCACGACTGGGAGGACTGCTGCTGAGACGCGCCTAATGGAAGATTAGCGAAGGATCCACTGTGATCGGAGAATGACTAACCCTGGTGGAGAGTGTCGAGAGTCGACTGGAAGGGAACGGCGGTGGACGCGGCGCCTCCGCCGCTCACTGGGGTTGCAGGTACGATGTGCAGCCGTGGGCCAACGACGCCGCCATCGCCCTCGGGGGCATTGATGGTGGGCGGTGAGAAAGTGGGGCCAGAGCTGCTGCCGGTGATGAGGCGTGGTGGAGACTGGGGCTTTGGCGGGTGTGGGGAGACGGGGCGGTCGCGGGGCAGGGGCTCTGTGCCCCAGTTCGGGGAGCGGAAGGTCATGTTCTCGAAGGACTGGGCGACGTCCATGCGTGGTGAGGGGGAGATGTGGTTGGACGAGATGGAGGATGCTCTGCTGCGGTGCTGCTTCTCCTCGCCGCTGTCGCCGCCGCCGTTGCTGGATGGGGAGCTGTAGTCGTATGGCCCACGGTGGTCTGGTGCCTGGTTGACGGGGACCGACGAGAGCTGGTTATGATCGTAGGGCATGTTCGTGTACTCGCCCCTGTCGTTAAACATGAGTAGCGAAGACTGTGGTGGGTCGTATTCGGATGGATCGTAGTCTGGCACGGAGACGCCGCCTGCTGGTTCGTCCTCAAAAAGACCAAAGGACTCTTGTTCACCCTGGAAGCTGAGCTCTGAGTGTGCCGAGTACGGGGAGTTGTGATATGAGCCGTTGTAGGAGGGCGTGTGTGGAAAAGGAGGACTGCCGAGATTTGTATACTCGAACGAGTCAAATGGCGACTGAGGGTCCAGGGCGATACGAAAGTTGTCGGGAGAGGGGGGTGTGAAGTCTACTTCGGCTATATACTCATTGTCGTGCTGATTTGGATGTGCCATTCTCGAATCACGGCTGGTCGACAAGGCAGTACACCGAGGGTGAAAGCTGAGATGCGGTGTCGTCAAAACAAATCCTTTGCTCTTGTATGTCGCTGCTTGCCAACGCCCTGAAACATCAAGACACTGGCACTGAGCGACCATCACAGCCCAGACGCCCACTCCCGCTGGCTTCAATCACCGTGTTTTGGCCAGCACATTCATATTCGTCTCTCTATCCTCCTCCTCCAACCTACTTGCACCGCCTTTCCCCAGAGCACAGCCCGCGATTTACGCCGTGGCTGTTCAACCGAGGCAGTGCGCCCACTCTCTTACGCGCAGTCTCCAGAGTTCGAATTCGTTTCGTCCAAATCTCTATCATGTTTGTTGTGTTTTGACCGCCGGGTACAGATGGCCCCCTCGGCGGCGCCAGCAGCTCATTCCGTTCCGCCACCCTTGTCGCTTTCAGTCAAACACCTTTCATCACCACGTCTCAAACTCTGATTCAATATCCACTTACGCAACAACGCGTTATTGAACTTAATTGTGCAAAATGGCTGTTTCATTTTGGTGGGTCCCCGGCGCGGCACCTCGGCATCGGGGGAGCGCCCGTTTAAACTAGTACTCGTAAAGAGCGCGCACTCCACCGACATCCAAGCCCCGTCTACAGTCTACAGAAGAATTCCTCCTTACGTTACCTAGGCGAAGTCCCCGTTGGTCGTTGCGGCCCGCAGCCAATGAAACGGATTTAAACGACCCTAGCTTCGAATTCATTCGCGAATCGGATTTGGCAAATTGGCTTACCACAAACACACCTTTCTTCTGTCAATCTCGAGTGACTCAACAAGTCTCCCCGCATGACCCCAGGTTGCTATCGCTTGCAAAATCTCTCCGCACACTCGCCCTTCAAAAGTCTCCGTCCTCAATCTTCTGCCAAGAACCCTCCTCCGCCACATCCGGTCTAATACCTCCCAAGTCAAAAGTCAATTTGCAAAACTCAATTCTCACAATAATAAAACACACCTAACGGCACCACCACCTTCCATTCGTTGCTATTTCGCTTATTTTATTTTACAACCCTTGAACCTGCCTCCTCGTCATCCGCGTCCCTTATTCAATATTCATTATTCATTATCCCACGACCGGATACCGAGTTCGAAGATCCACGACCGGACAACGCATCCCAATCCGTCCACAAAACCCGTCCATCCCCTCCGGACCGCCCGGCCTGGAGAATGGAAGCCTACCCGTCGGCACCCAACCGGCATCTATACTATGTATATCACAAAGTTACTTCCAAATAAAACCTTCCCTACTTCTCCCAATAAATAAAATTCTCCTGAACGTAAAGTAGTCGGTTTGGTTTTTGGGCCCGACGCTACGGTCTACCCCGTTTTTTCTTTTGCTCGACCCAATATAATATATTTATCCTGACTCATCCCCCTCCCGTTGCCGCAGGCAAAGCAAGGTATGTAAGCGCCAAACCCGAGTCCTCGGACTCACTTACCAATCAACCGGGCAAACGCGACCTGATTAAATCCTGATTAATTCAAAGGGATTGATTCATCACCACCCCCTCATGATGCCCTCCCGCTCGTTTCCCTTTCCACTGGTCCGGGCCTGGCCTGTCACGATGCTATCCTACGTATTGAGCAAGTTGGGATAAGCAACTATAGGCTTGGCTCGAGAGCCGCTTGAATCAGGCTGCGGATAGACTGCGGCGGCGGCGGCGGTGGGACGAATGATGTATGTCTGGCAGGCAGAACGGGGTGGCGCACGCATGGTATGCATATGTAGGTACCATGTACAATAGGCAGATACGCCTCGTCTGCCACTCGCTCTCCACGCGTGGGGAAGTAAGTCTATAATCTAAAAGCCGTATAGCAGTTAACGTCGTTGCAAAATTAATTGAATCCAGGTACCTGCCAGTGAGTTGTATATGTATATCCGAGTCGACGTCGTATCCCCCTCTCACGCATTGTGGGCGTCCTAGCAATCGATATCTAATCTAGACGACGTAGTCTAATTCGCCACGTCCTGATATCGATGATGCGAATCCCGCCCGTGAATCCTCGTCGCACACATGGATGAGTAATCTAATCTAAAGGTACCGACCCGACTCCGTCAACAAAGTAATTAACTGGTCCACGTCCTGATGCGATACTATACATACATACATACTGTAACCTAGCGAGGTGGATTATGATATTTCCATAATGAACTACAATATCTACGCCGGTAGTCGTTTGGGTTTCAGGACTACTACTAGCAAGTACTTGAATTAGGTTGGGTGGTTACTAGTACGATACGACGAGGAGCACATAAAATTAATTTAAATGACCCCAGTACCGTCAAGTAAATATGTGAGACGGAAACGAAACCGATAGATAGACGCAACGGACGGATCACTGGGCTTTTGATGCCGCGGAACACTCAAACCTTCAACAGGGCCGGAACATAATTGATCAGATTATGATCCCTCTCCGAGAGATCATCTTTGAACCCTCTTCAGATCATGGTGCGTCTCAGACGGCTTGAGCTCTCCACCATGGGAAATTGGACCACCCCCGACTCTCCACCGGATCAGATAACCCCGCACAGGTGCCTTCGATTAATTAAGCATCCGGCGTTCTTCGGAGTGCTTATTTTGCTTCACCAACCAGTAGGCTGCGGCTGCGGCGCGTGTGTTGCTATTGTAATGTGTACGTCCACACACACGCACAGGCACATTCCTGACCGGAACAAAACACTCCCCCCACCGTCAACCAATCATACTTCCTTGCTTCCTTACAGATGATTATCTCCCTCCCTCTCTCAAGTTTGAACCGAAAATCAACCGATTCACATTCACCCCAACTCAAAATTAAACCCCCAGACACACACCATTCACCTCACGCCCATCGCCACCGCGCCACGCGCCGCAATTCACGGGCTAACGCTATTATTATTTGACATTGTGGATGGCTTGGATCAGGAGCATCATTCAAGTTGACCGGAACACTCGACCCTTCGAACTCGGAGCCCGGAACATTCATTCACTCGCTCACCGCCCAGAGTCAATCATACTCATGGATGATTAGATTATCATGATCATCCCTTGGGCCTTGGACTGAACCCCACTTCAACTTCCCCAACTCGAAGATCTCGGCTGGAAATCCAAAATTCAACCCAGGTTCAAACGTTCAAACCCTAAAACACAATCGCAACGCAACTTGGCCCCGGAAGTATGAATTATCCCCGCAACACATCGGTCGGTCACGGTATCGCTCGGGGCTAATTGAACACACACGTATCTAAGCGCCCTGGACCACGACCGGCGACCGCTGATTATCCATCATCCAGTCATTATCTGCAAATTAGCATCGCTGACACGATCGTGATGCTAAAGTTGACTTGATTAATTGACTCTGCCCCGAAGGTACGCACAGGGGGATTAGATAGATACTCTCTCCTTCTCCTTGGTTGACAGAGAGAGACCCTGGTTTACTATCGTGCATGAACGTTCTCACTGTCGCAGCAATATCGATAAGTTGAAGTAAAAATAACTTCTCAACCCCAGAATAGAGACCGCCTGCCTTGCCGCATACGCGCTCAATCAGGTGCACGGAAGAAAGAGAGACCTGAATATTATACTTATGCTATCTATTTTCTTGAGGCAAGATGAATACCCTCAGGTACATCAACGACTGCGCCAGATTATGTTCAATTATGCACCTAAATCTCACGGAAAGCCACCACCCATTTGCCCGCAACGCACTCCTGACCCCTGAACGCCAAGCCCACACGGATCCCCCGCGGAACTTTTAATAAAAACTGCAGCTGACAGGACATCTACCTGTCCGATTGGCAGCTAGCGATCCCTCAAGTTTGATCGAAGTGTGTGTGATGCAGGCTAATTATAAATATAAGCCACCCCAACGCGCGCAACAAGTGGACAGAGAGACAGAGAGACATCCAGACAGACAGATTAAGGCCTGATTAGATATATGGCTGCGCGCGAAGTGACAGGGACGGCCCACCTGTCTGATTGGTGGTTAGCTCCTTCATTGGGTTGAATGATCTAGTCTCTCGTAGACAGACGCTTTAACAAAGGAAGCTCGTACCTCGCTTGTTAAAATGATGATCTAACCTGGTAATAGAGACTGTGCGCGACAGTTGCTCCTGGCACCTGCATGGATTTTGAGGTCGAGTCCTACTAGTTCGTTGAAGTGGATTGACAGAACCATGTGAATAACCGTGTAGAACTCCAGATGATTTATTACATGAGCCTAAAATTGAGCCAACCAGCTGATTCAACCTCCTTCACATTCCCTAACGCGACCGAATTTGTTTTGAGGTCGAGTCCTACTAGTTCGTTGAAGTGGATTGACAGAACCATGTGAATAACCGTGTTGAACTCCAGATGATGTATTACATGAACCTAAAATTGAACCAACCAGCTGATTCAACCTCATTCACATTCCCTAACGCGACCGAATTTGAAAGTATTAGCCAACCTCTCCATTACCACTATGGTATCCATTTCCAGAACTGGCTTTTCTATTGAAATTTTCGTACACAAAGCAAATATTAATGAAAAGATTATTTGCATCCCAAGAAGTGGGGTATGATGCCGCGCAACTGATCACAACCTCGAGGTCCAGTTGAGCATGTCTTTTGGCATACATGCACACGGCGGCCACAGTCGGAATCTCGTATCGACTTCATTCCAAAAGAAAAAGAAAGAAATCCCGTGAATTTTTCTCTTGCTTAATTATTTTGATGCCCTTTTTTACAGGCACAGCCGCAGCGGCGATCCTCGCTAATAGCCGATGACGTTGTTGAACCATACTAAGCGAGCTGTTTCAAGTTTGCACTGCCCTGGCTGATCTCGGCGATCCCACCGCTCACAGTTTCAGAAGAGAATAGAAGTATTTTTAGGGTCTGCCTATTCCTAAAATGAAGGATATAAATACTCGTCTGCTTCATTTTTCACGTTCACTCCTCTGCGTATAATGCAACTCAGATGTACGGCCAGTCTGCACAAGGTCTACACACTCAGCCGCTAGTTCCGTAGTCATAGTCGGGGTCGATCATGTGCACGCCGCGATGTGGGAGAGCTGAATAGTACCCGAGAACTGAACAGCGCCCGAGAGAACTGGTAAGGAGCTCGCAATGAACATTTCTTGAGAGAGAAGATGTATTCTTCCGGTTCTTGAACGATAGCTGCGCCGAATTACACCTTTGGTAAACCCTCTGAGCAGCGAAGGACATGAAAGATCTAGTCTTGCCTGCATGTTTCGTCCACTAGCCAGACTTCAATGACGAACCGCAATCGTAGAACCAGCCATCGGCCAATTTTCCTCTGGCATTGCAGAATACAACTCTTTCACGGAAATTATACTACAAAAGACGACCAACATACTTGTGCAACATATCCTGTCCTCTCGAGAAGCTAATACGTCTCCCAGGAAGTGCCGCCTTCACTTCATCGCAGAAACTCTTGAATGATCTGTCCTTGGCAGCCTTGTTCCCAACAGGATTTACCCACGCCAGTCTGCAGTAGATTTCATCCATCTCCAAGCAATCCAGGCCCGAAAATACCTCTATCAGTGGGTACGGTCGTTCAAAAGAGAAATCGATAGCAAAGAAATCGATAGTAAGTGAAACGCGCGGGAGAGACTTGACCACGTCCAGGAGTCGTAGGCTTGGTCTTGTCGGGCTTGGGGGTGATGAGAAAATGCAGAGCCCGATTCTGCGCAGTTTGGGAAGATTCGGGAGTATGAGCGGTGGCTCAAACGAATCTGATTTTGTCGCCTCAGAAATGTAAATAATTATGAAGCAGTGGTAAGCGTACCTTCAAAGTCCAGATTGAGCTGTTGCAGAGTTCCTGCACAAGTGGCCAGGAGCCTTTCCCTGAATTCGAAGCATGAGGAGGCCGGATTTATGCGTAGGGAGAGCTGAGTAAGAGAACGCAGTTGTGGCTGAAGGGAGAGCAGGGCTTCGAAGCCGCGTCTCGAGGTCGCGTAGGGGTGCGGTGACAGTCAGCTGCTCCAGCCTACTAGCGACGACCGGGACATTCGATAGCACATCGAAATCTGCTTCCGGCAATTTTACTGAGCTAAGTGAGAGTACTCTCACGGCGAACAGTGCCCGTAAAAGGACGACATGTGGGAGCTCCCTAATGTACAAAAGATGCAAGCGGTCGAGCTTGGGTTGGGACAAGAGGTCGAATATCGCAGTCCTGATTGTACCGATGTGGAAGTGTACTCTGTCCACCTCGTGGACATAGTTCTTCTCACGATTTATATGCTTGACACCACTTGGGTAACACTTTCTTTAATTATTTTATTCCTCACATACTCTGCACACTATCGAGCACTCCACTCGTACACACTCATTTCTCTCCATTTCTCCTCCAGATTTACTTCATCGATGTGCGAGAGCACTCAAATCCACTCCACTGCTGAACGAATTCCTGGAGATCTCAAGATCACTTTCTCACTCACGGAGGAATTATTCACTATTGAGCTTTTCGACTGCGTCTCCCATATTTTACTTATATTATTGACCACAGACATTTATTTCTATCGCTACGTACAGCCTATGCGAGGTGCTGGGCTCGAGGCATCAACTTTCTCGGACTACGCTGGGGATCAAGCCGACAGTGGTCTGGGCCCCCACTTGTCAACGTTGTGCAGCCATCATACTCTCCCTATTCGTCTTTGCGTAGCTCCCGGATTGTTCGATTGTCGAGTGTTCAGTTCTCAGCTATGGCACTCTTTATTTAGGCACTGTTTGTACATTTAGGGGGATCTCTCCTTGCTCTTGACTACCACCATATACCCACTCTCCTGTGCACATTTCGACGATTCTGAACGATTCTGAGCCACGCTTGAGCTGAGTTTTCCACTTCTCATTCATACTAATTGCTTTAGCTTTAGAATCATTCTTCATTATCATACACTCCCATATTGCTACACACTTCCATCCTCCTCTCAGCACGACCTAGGCACTCTCAGGTCCTCGCTTGGACCAACCTTTACTTCTTCACTGACAGATCATCCCAAACCCAACCCGCAGATCATAAGCCGCTCGAGATTCGGCAATATCTGGAGGACGTGAACATGGTCATCTGTCGACTCCGTCGCTCCTGGCAGGTCAATGCTGAGATCGCGTATGTACGCCGCGATGTAGGGAGAGTGCTTCAGAAGACGAGATGCACGCTGAACAGTGCCCGAGGGAACTGAGGTTCCCCAGTGAAGAGCTCGCTTCGAGGTTGTGTAGGATTGCGACCAGTATTCTAAAAGGAGACGTTGACTGGGCGAACAAAAAGCAACTGCCGCCAATGAACACGCTTTGAGAGAGAAGATATTGTCTGCTAACTCTTGGACGATTGCCGCCACGAGTTCGTATGGTATGTGGGTTGGCATTGTGGTGGGAGTCAGAAAGGAAAACTCATTGATCGGAAATCAATCCCTGCATCGGATCTAGCCAGAGGTTGAACTCGAGTTGAAAGTTGGGTTGAACTATTCCACTTACGCAACAAGCGTTTATTGAAATTAATTGTGCAAATGCCTGTTTCATTTTTTGTGGGTCCGCGGCGCGGCACCTCCGCATCGGGGAGCGTCCGTTTAAACTAATAGTAGGGTAGTAGCCATCTTCGTCACTTCGTCACTTCGCTTATTTTCACGAAACCTCGTCACTTTGATCGCATTTAGGGAAAGTTCGTTACTTTCGATGATTTTCTGTCTAAGTTCGTCGTTTTACTCAGCACGTTCAAGAACCGGAACATCGGCCATCATTGTTCCTTCGACACAAGGCCGGGCGGGTTTTTTCATATAGAAACCTTTCCCCAACACCAACCACCAACCCTAACTGCTAACCCAAACTAGAACCACTAACACAAACCCCTAACGCTAACCGCTTACCTCTAACCACTAACCTCTAACCGTAACCAGCTAACCCAAACCTCCAGCCGAGTTCGGCACACCGCTGATTCTGTGATGTGCCGACAGGCACGCTGTACGTTGATCCAGTGAAAGTGACGAACTTTCGTTGAAATTCCTTGAACTCACGAACTTTCATAGAATGCCATCAAACTGATGAGTTTAAGCGAAGTAACGAAGTGACGAAGATGGCGTGGACTCCTAATAGCACTAGTAAGAGCGCGCGCTCCACCGACATCCAAGCCCCGTCTACCGTCTATTGGTCTCTAGTACTGGTCACTGGACACCTTCGAAGAAGAATTCCTCTTTACGTTACCTAGGCGAAGTCCCCGTTGGTCGTTGCGGCCCGCAGCCAATGAAACGAACGACCCTGCTTCGAAATCGTCGCGAATCGGAATTGGTAAATTGCTTACCGCAAACACAAAACACCTTTCTTCTGTCAATCTCGAGTGACTCGACAAGCCTCCCGCATGACCCCTCCCCCCTCGCTTGCTATCACTTGCAAAATCTCTCCGTACACTCGCCCTTCAAAAGTCCCCGTCCTCATCTTCTGCCAAGAACCTCTTCCGCCACATCCGGTCTAATACTTCCCAAGTCATGATCAAAAGTCAATTTTCACAATAATAAACACACCTAACGGCACCACCATCTTCCAATAATTCACTTCGCTGCTATTTCGCTTATTTTGTTTTATGATACACCCTGCACCCCTTGAACCTCTTTCCCGTCAGCGTCCCTTATTCAATATTCATTATTCATTATCCCACGACCGGATACCGAGTTCGACGATCCACGACCGGACAACGCATCCCAATCCGTCCACAATTCCCGTCCATCCCCTCCGGGCCGCCCGGCCTGGAGAATGGAAGCCCACCCTTCGGCACCCACCGGCATTCGTGTATATCACCAAGTTACCTACTTACCTCCAAATAAAAAAATCCCCCCCTGCTTCTCTCTCTTGCCTGCTCCATTCACCGTTTTGTTTTGTTTTTTGGCTCGCCACACCCACCCGTTTCCCCTCACAAACAAACAACCAAGCAAGCAAGTAAACAAGGTTCGCAGCCGTCAAAACCCGAATCCTCGGACTCACTTACCAATCAACCGGGAACGCGACCTGAATCCTGATTAATTGGCGATTGATCACCCCCTCATGATGCCCTCCCGCCTTTCCCACTGGTCCGGGCCTGACGAGATGGACGGATGTCGCGATGGCTTGTCCTATCCTATCCTACGTATTAAGGCTTGGGATAAGCAACTATAGGCTTGGCTCGAGAGACTGCGTATCGATATCGATACGTCGATAGGCTGCGGCGGCTGCGGCGGCGGCGGGACGACCGACGTGTGTCTGGCAGGCAGAACGGGGTGGTGTAACGCATGGTATGCATATGTAGGTGCAATAGGCAGATACGCCTTCGTCTCGTTTGCCAGTCGCTCTCCACGCGTGGGGAAGTAATCTATAATCTAAAAGCCGTATAGCAGTTAACGTCGTCGCAAAATTAATTGAATCCAGGTACCTGCCAGTGAGTTATATATGTATATCCGAAGTCGACGCCGTATCCTCCTCTCACGCATTGTGGGCGTCCTAGCAATCGATATCTAATCTAGTAGTCTAATTCGCCACGTCCTGATATCGATGATGCGAATCCCGCCCGTAAATCCTCGTCGCACACATGGATGAGTAATCTAATCTAAAGGTACCGACCAACCCCGTCAACAAAGTAATTAACTGGTCCACGTCCTGATGCGATACTATCCATACATACATACTGTAACCTAGCGAGGTGGAATGATATTCCATAATGAACTATTTATCTGCGCCGGTAGTCGTTTGGGTTTCAGGCCTACTACTAGTCAGTACTTAAATTAGGTTGGGTGGTTACAACATACTGTAGAGTTTCGTTCAATTCTCCGCGGCTGTGACGCGTGACCCGCATTTTCGAACTTGACTTTTCGAAAATGGGCCAAACCGACCGTGACACCAAAAAACAGTTCGTAAATTCTCAATCCAGTCGCTGTCCTTGCACTCAGCTGTTTGTGCTCGAAATTCGGGATCTGTACATTTTTTGGAGGGTCTCCACACTGTTGCGGGATTTTTCTAGAATTCTGCAAATTACACAAGTCTTTCTCGTGAATTGAACCTGGATCTTGCTGCTTTCGCAGTAAATTTGGCTTGATCCTCCTCAAATTTCGCACTTTATAAAAGCGCACGCCTTCAGAACGAAAATTGCATGTGCCGCGGGAACTTTTGGATTTTGGGGAGCATTTTCGCGCATTTTGTGACTTTTTTTTTGCACATTCGAAAATGCCCTTGGTGACCCGTGACATACACGAAAATATTCGAAAATTTTGGTCCCCGTGACGCGTGACATCCGAATTGAACGAAACTCTACAGTATACGACGGAGCAAAGCTTGGTATGTATGTGCTCACTCAGACTCATACTGGTGGTGAGGGGCAAGTAAATGTGCGAGACGGAAACGAAAACGATAGATAGACGCAACAGACGGATCAGGGCTTTTGATGCATCATCGAACACTCGAACCTTCAACGGAGCCGGAACACATATGTAATTGATCAGACTATGATCCCTCTTGAGATCATCTTTGAACCCTCTCTCAGACGGCTTGAGCTCTCCACAGATGCATGCCATGCGAAATTGGACCAACCCCACCCCCGACTCTCCACTGGATCAGATAACCCCACAGGTGCCTTCGATTAATTAAGCATCCGGCGTCCGACGGAGTCCTTCGGAGTGTTTATTTTGCTTCACTAACTGGTAGACTGCGGCGCGTGTGTTGCTATTGTAATGTGTACGTTCACACACACACACAGGCACATTCATGGCCGGAACAAAACACTCCTCCGCCCACTCAGGGTCAACCAATCACACTTACTTCCTTGCTTCCTTACAGATGATTATCTCCCTCCCTCTCTCAAGTTTGAACCCAAAATCAACCGACCCAAATTCACCCAACTCACTGCGTTGAAGCCCTTCGTAGTCACAGGGTGTGGCTACGGGGGTAGACAAGGGGGTAGACATGGGCATATGTGTACCTGGGAATAACGGTGTAAACACAGTTGTTGCCGCATGGTCTACCCTACCCAAACTGTGTCTACTTGGGGGTTCCTTGGTAGACCCAGGGTTTGCCCAGGGTAGACCTGGGTATGCTAAGTTGGCGAACTCTTTGGGAGCTCCAATTTACATTAATATGCTTGTAGCGGTATTTTCCAAGTAAGTCTTTGTGCAATGATTCTCAACGTCAATTCTGATGTGGCCACAATGTGGCCATGATTACCAAAGTTATGGCATGTTTGGTTCTCTGATGTGGCACAAGCCGCAGGCGTGGCACTGGCGGCGCGCCATTTCAGACCTTTTCAGACATGCTCTCATAGATGAGCTTATCATAATCAAGGTTATATGGTATGTCACGGTGGGTCCACATTGGGCTACCCGATGTAGCCCAATGTAGTCACACTGTGACAGCATGTGACTACCTCCTGTGTACCAGGCTACCCAAGCGTAGCCAAACACATATGTCGATCCCCTCGTCTACCAGGGGTAGGCCATGGGTAGACCAATGTGACCCAATGTGAACCAATGTAGTCAGCCTCTGACTACAAACGGCCTCAACGCAGTGACTCAAATTCATCGACAAGCCCCAGATAAACACAATACCCGTCGCCACCATGCGCCGCAATTCACGGGCTAAGTTCCGCTATTATTATTTGACATTGTGGATGCCTCGGCAGCGGGAGTGGATCGGTCAAGTTGACCGGAACACTCGACCCTTCGAACTCTGAGGCCGGAACATTCATTCAGTCGCTCACCGCCCAGAGTCAATCGTACTCATGGATGATTAGATTATCATGATCATCCCTTGGGCCTTGGCCTGAACCCTACTTCAATTTCCCCAACTCGAAGATCTCGGCTGGAAATCCAAAAATCAACCCAGGTTCAAACGCTCAAACCCTTAAAACACAATCACAACGCAACTCGGCCCCCGGAAGTATGCATCATCCCCGCAAACACAACCGGCCACGATATCGCTCGGGGCTAATTGAACACACGTATCTAAGCGCCCTGGACCACGACCGGCGACCGCTGATTATCCATCATCCAGTCATTATCCGCAAATTAGCATCGCTGACACGATCGTGATGCCCAAGTTGAATTGATCAATTGACTCTGCTCCGAAAGTACGCACAGGGGGATTAGATAGATACTCACTCCTTCTCCATGGTTGACAGAGACCCTGGTTTACTATCGTGCATGAACGTTCTCACGATGAATCCTATCGCAGCAATATTGACAAGTTGAGGTAAAAATAAATTCTCAGCCCTAGAATAGAGACCGCCTCCCTTGCCGCATATGCGACAACCAGTTGCACGGAAGACGGAGACCTGAATATTATATCTAGTTTCTTGAGGCAAGATGAATACCCTGTACATCAACGACTGCGCCAGATTATGTTCAATTATGCGCCTAAATCTCACGGAAAGCCACCACCCATTTGCCCGCAGCGCACTCCTGAGCCCTGAACGCCAAGCCCATACGGACCTCCCGCGGAACTTTTAATAAAAACGGCAGCTGACAGGGCATCTATCTGTCCGATTGGCGGCTAGCGATCCCTCAAGTTGATCGAAGTGTGTGTGATGCAAGCTAATTATAAATATAAGCCACCCAACGCGTGCAACAAGTGGACAGAGAGACAGAGAGACATACAGACATACAGACAGATTAAGGCCTGATTAGATATATAGCTGCGCGCGAAGTGACAGGGACGGCCCACCTATCTGATTGGTGGTTAGCGCCTTCATTGGGTTGAATGATCTAGTCTCTCGTAGACAGACGCTTTAACAAAGGAAGCTCGTGCCTCGCTTGTTGAATGAATGATTTAACCTGGTAATAGAGACTGTGCGCGACAGTTGCTCCTGGAACCTGCATGGATTTTGAAGTCCTACTAGTTCGTTGAAGTGGATTGACAGAACCATGTGAATAACCGTGTTGAACTCCAGATGATTTATTACATGAAACTAAAATTGAGCCAACTAGCTTATTCAACCTCCTTAACATTCCCTAAGGCGACCGATAATAGCACCCGCATGGATTTTAAGGTCGAGTCCTACTAGTTTGTTGAGGTGGATTGACAGAACCATGTGAATAACCGTGTTGAACTGATTTATTACATGAACCTAAAATTGAGCCAATCAGCTGATTCAACCTCCTTCACATTCCCGAACGCGACCGAATTTGAAAGTATTAACCAAATTCACCGGTCGAGTCCTACTAGTTTGTTGAAGCGGATTGACAGAGCCATGTGAATAACCGTGTTGAACTCCAGATGATTTATTACATGAACCTAAAATTGAACCAACCAGCTGATCCAACCTCCTTCACATTCCCTAACGCGACCGAATTTGAAAGTAATAACCAACCTCACCATTACCACTATGGTATCCATTTCCAGGACTGGCTTTTTTATTGACATTTTCGTGCACAAAGCAAGATTATTTGCATCCCGAAAAGTGAAGTACGATGCCGCGCAATTGATCACAACCTCGACGTCCAGTTGAACATGTCTTGCGGGATACATGCACACGGCGGCCACAGTCGGAATCTCGTATCGACTTTCATTCAAAAAGAAAAAAAAGAAATCCCGTGAATTTTCAGCTGCTTAATTATTTTGATGCCATTTTTTACAGGCACAGCCGCAGCGGCGATCCTCGCTAATGACGTTGTCGAACCACAAGCGAGCTGTTTTACAGCCGTTTCAAGTTTGCACTGCCAGTGCACTGCCCTGTAGCGTACACATGGACGTGGTGTACGTAGGTACAGTACCTGCTTGTTCCTTTTAGGGACCACCGCAGTAATACATCCTCCTCCTCCTCCTCCTCCTGGCTGATCTCGGCGATCCCACCGTTTGAAGTTTCAGAAGAGAACGGAAGTATTTTTAGCGTCTGCCTATTGCTAAAATGAAGGATATAAATACTCGTCTGCCCCATTTTTCACGCTCACTCCTCTGCGTATAATGCAACTCAGATGCACGGCCAGTCTGCACAAGGTCTACACACTCAGCCGCTAGTTCCGTAGTCGTATAGTTGGGCTATAATCAGGGTCGATCATGTGCACGCCGCGAGCTGGACCGAGAACTAAACAGCGCCCGAGAGAACTGGTAAGGATCTCGCAATGAACATTCCTTGAGAGAGAAGATGTAGTCTTCCAGTTGTTGGACGATAGGTGTCACGAGTTCGTACTTTTGTATACTCTCTGAGCAGCGAAGGATATGAAAGATCTAGTCTTGCCTGCGTGTTTCGCCCACTAGCCAGATTTCAGGTGACGACATGACGAACCACAATCGTAGAACCAGCCATCGGCCAATTTTCCTCTGGCATTGCAGAATACGACTCTTTCACGGAGCTTATACTACAAAAGACGACCAACGTACTTGTGCAGCATATCCTGTCCTCTCGAGAAGCTAATACGTCTCCCAGGAAGTGCCGCCTTCACTTCATCGCAGAAACTCTTGAATGCTCTGTCCTTGGCAGCCTCGTTCCCAATAGAATTTGTTCATGCCAGTCTACAGCAGATTTCATCTATCTCCAAGCAATCCAGGCCCAAAAGTACCTCCTTTGGGTCAAAAGAGAAATCGATAGTAAAGAAATCGATAGTGAGTGAAACGCGCGGGAGGGTCTTGACCACGTCCAGGAGTCGTAGGCTTGGTCTCGTCGAGCTTGGGGGTGATGAGAAAATGCAGAGCCCGATTCTGCGCAGTTTGGGAAGATTCGGGAGTATGAGCGGTGGCTTAAACGAATCTGATTTTGTCGCTTCAGAAATGTAAATAATTATGAAGCGGTGGTAAGCGCACTTTCAAAGTCCAGATTGAGCTGTTGCAGAGTTCCTGCACAAGCGGCCAGGAGCCTTTGCTTGAACTCGAAGTGTAGGGAGGCTGAATTTATGCGTAGGGAGAGCTGAGTAAGAGAACGCAGTTGTGGCTGAAGGGAGAGCAGGACTTCGAAGCCGCGTGTCGAGGTCGCGCAGGATGCAGTGACAAGCAGGTGCTCCAGCCTACTAGCGACGACAGGGACATTCGATAGCACATCGAAATCTGCTTCCGGCAATTCTACTGCGCTAAGTGAGAGTACTCTCACGGCGAACAGCGCCCGTAAAAGGACGACATGTGGGAGCTCGCTAATGTCCAAAAGATGCAGGCGGTCGAGCTTGGGTTGGGACAAGAGGTCGAATATCGCAGTCGCGATTGTACCCGACAGATCATCGTAAACCCCCGACCCGCAGATCATAAGCCTTTCGAGATTCGGCAATATTTGGAAGACGTGAACATGGTCATCTGTCGACTCCTCCCTTCCCGGCAGGTCGATGCTGAGATCGCGTATGTACGCCGCGATGTGGGGAGAGTGCTTCAGAAGACGAGATGCACGCTGAACAGTGCCCGAGGGAACTGAGGTTCCCCAGTGAAGAGCTCGCTTCGAGGTTGTGTAGGATTGCGGCCAGTTTTCTCGGTGGAGCCAGAGGGACCGAAAAAGGAGACATTGACTGGGTGAACAGAAAGCAACCGCCGCCAATGAACATGCCTTGAGAGAGAAGATATCGTCCGCCAATTCTTGGACGATTGCCGCCACGAGTTCGTATGGTATGTGGGATGGCATTGTGGTGGGAGTCAGAAAGGAAGACTCATTGATCGGAAATCACGAATCATTCCCTGCATCGGATGTAGCGGAGGTTGAACTCAAGTTGAAAGTTGTGTTGAGCTTGTTCGCGTCCCGAATATTTCGGAGAAAACTCAATCGGAAACCTTGTGCCTCTCGAAGAACACGGATTTACTTTAGATCTCGTCTCTGATCGGATACAAGCCCCGACCGGCCTGACCAAAAAGACAACTAAAGTTTAAAGAGGGTGGTCTAACATCTTCAAGCGATCTAAAAATTGGGTCTAGGTACAGTGAACATATAAGATCTGAACCTGATGCGGCTGCAGAAGTAGGAAGGTGTTTGCCGCATTCGATCATAATATATAGCATGCGGGGATCGAAACGTATCAGATATCTTGATGTGGTCCCGCTCAAGTTACTTGTCAAGTATTATAAGTAGCTTGGGTTTATACCATTTCCATAACATGGCTCGTATCCTCCTCCGCCTTTCCAGTGCTGCTTTGATTCTGAGCAATACTGCTCTTGGTTTACATCTTAATGTCAGTCGGAGAGCTGTAACGCCTGCCGTGGCCTCGGCAACAAGCTATGGGTCCCTACTTGATAAAGGTTTGAATCGTGATTCATGCACATCCACTCTCTGGTCAAATAACGTGGTATGTGCTGAGTACACTCTTCTTGAGCCAATTATGAGAAGCTAAGATCAACCCATTGCAGCTTTGGACGTGCCGCGATACACAGGAAATCACCTCAAGTGGGCAGGTTGGTCTCGGGGTGTTCGCTAATACCGCCGCATTTTCCGGTATGCCGAGCGCCAAGAGCAACGCTCAACGACTGGTCTTGGCCCCGCAGCCCTTAGGAAAACTTTTCTACCCCCTCGAATCCGACGAATGTCCTCAGTACGGCCTTTGCAGCGACAATAGTCGTTGGGTGGGCTGGCCTGACACTGGCCCAGTGGTTACCTTCCGAGGCTCCAGTGGACAAGTGAACGCGTACTCTTTCATTCAAAAGAAGCACCTCAGCGGTCTTTCGCAGTTGAATAGGGCTAGTACTTCATTGTACCACGTTATTTCTCAGACGGCAGGGCCTCTCCCAGCCACAAGCGTGGTCGGCTCCTCTTTTTGGACGTCTTCTCAGATCGGCTATGGATCCGCTGCCAGCGTAGTGACCGATAATTTTGTAAGGCGACCACTCACCAATCATATGGTCACTCATTTATCTCAATCCCAGGTTTACCTGTACGGAGCTACTTCGAGCGGTAAATTGGCACTCGCAAGGGCAGACCATACTGGCTTCCTCGGATCCCTCGAGGACCACAGTATCTATGAATACTATGTCAATGGCGGTGAGTTCAGGATTATTCCTGGCTACAGAAGCACCGAAATCAATCTGACGGGAACTTCACTCTGAGTAGCTTGGACTCGAACCATCCCTGCCTCTGACAATGCCGAGATAATTATTCCAAACACGAGCTCTGCGCAAGGAACAATCTACTTTTCCCCCAAGTGGCAGGTGATTTCCTCTACACATTGTAAATCCGTTCTGCTTATTCCAATATTCCCTCTTCAGTCGTTCGTCTGGATGGGAGGAGACGGATTCCCTAATGCCAGATTTTTAATCTCGACCGCTCCTAAACCCTGGGGTCCATGGACTGCGGCGAAGGTGAGTTTTTCTCCAGGCCTGTAGCTCCAATTAACTGAAGTCCATGATCTTCAGCTATTCTACACTGGCGCTGTCGGAACAGGAGCTCTTCCCGCCTACTCTGCTGTAGCGCATCCAGCTTTGACAGATGGAACGGCGATTACATCTTCATCGTAAGTCTTTCCCGTCTTCTGACCAGATAAATAATATCCTGAGGACTTCCCAGTCGTGGACAAGACTCCTGCAAAATGCCCAAGGGCAGGATGTGTACGACCAGCCGCTCGTTCGGGTGGACTGGCAGTAGGGCTGCAATCGACCACGTTTCATTGTACTTATTTGAGAGTCTGTACATTACGTCTTTGCTACTCCGAACGCACTATGTAAGACTTCCGAAAATCGTAGCATGTGGGTGGTCAGAGGGTTCTTTTTTGGCCCTGTTACGGACAGATGGAATGGACATAATAATGGATGTCCAACACAAAGCAAACATTTTTGCGACGGATTTATGATACTGCCATTTACAGAGAGGTGGGCGCCGGATTTTTCACTCGCTCAGCATCTCATACGTATCGATGTATTTCTTTGTTCAACTTCTGCAATCAGTGTTTGGACAAGTTTGCGTATGATTGACTGATTACAGCCTCCGAGTCCGAGCCTTCTCTTCTGCCGAAACCACGAGGTGAATGTCGCATTTGTTCGCTGCTGAAGGCCTGGGCTCAGTGTTTGTTGTAGTATGTCCTGTCATTCCCTGTGTTCTGTGCACTGTGGTACTGGACCTGGAGGCACTGAACTTCTACTGGAGACGTCATATCCCGAGCTCCTCTCCAGCATCACTGTTCCTTCCGATGCTCAGATATCTGCGATTCGAGACGTTATCAGAGCCGTTGGAGAACAAATAGATTCTAAATATCAGGAGGTGGCACGTCTGCAGGAGGTGATAACGAACCTCAATAGGCAGCGCGCTGAACTGTGATTTTGCCAACATCCATAGCGGAATAATATCCGGAATGCGGCGGCTTCCCAGCGAACTTCTGACCGAAATATTCCTCCAATACGTGCGCATCGAAACACGCTTCCGTGGCCCCTGGATTA
This sequence comes from Mycena rebaudengoi, assembly GCA_029282285.1. Classification (NCBI taxonomy): domain Eukaryota; kingdom Fungi; phylum Basidiomycota; class Agaricomycetes; order Agaricales; family Mycenaceae; genus Mycena; species Mycena rebaudengoi. Next base: position 443,676 of record JARJCX010000115.1, on the reverse strand, counting down.
TTGCGACGGTTTGCAGCAGATGGCGGGCGGTGGCACTTTCTTCCCCACTCCTGTGGTGTCATTTTCTTGGCATTCGGCGTCGTACACCCGCAGCACTTCTTTCGGAGCAGCTGAAGCGGTGCAGAAATGCTCCGATCTATCTCACTTTCCAGTCCAGTTATTTCAACACCCCCACCGAGAGCCGCAATGCTCTCGACCTCTTCCTCGCCGCGTCAACCCGCTGGCAGGAGGTTACGCTGGATCTGACTTGGGTGGACATGTCACACCTCGGTGCCTTCACTGACACCTTCCCTCTCCTGCGAACTCTTGCCATTTTGAGCCCTGGCCTAGGAGACTCGCCGCTTATACCGTTTGCGGTGCTGCCTTCTTTAACAGATCTGCAACTCTACTGCAATGACATCCCTGCACAAATAACCTTTCCCTTCTCTTCGCTCCGTAGATGCACCCTTAATCATTGCAACTATGCAGACATCCTCCGCATATTCTCCCTGCTGGCCCCCGGCGCCGAATTTTGCCTGCGACGCTGTTACCTCGCGGGCGACTTGGTACCCGAGGCGACGGCCTCTCACGTCCGCATTCTGCATATCGAACAATGCGACAAATTATTTATCCGAGACGTGTTGGGAACGCTCGTTGCGCCAGCCTTGACGCACTTCGCCATCAGAGGAAATTATGGCACCGAGATCGCTCCGTACATCGCTCAGTCCCTCGTTCAGTTCCTCAGCAAAACGCAGTGCCCCCTCACCCGCCTCAACCTCCCACGCACCTAAATATCCGCAGACGACCTCCGCCGCGTACTCGAATTGATCCCCACCGTGGTTGAGCTCGAGACCGAAGGGTCCCCTGAATCTCAGGCGGTTCTGCACGTCATCACGAACACGAGCGACGCATGCATAGCCCCACTCCTTCGCCGTCCTGTCCTCCACGGCGAGGTTTTGGACCGGGTTAGCGTCATGCGTATGCTGCGTAGTCGCGTAGGCGTCCTGGAATCCGTGGACCTCGATTTTCTACTGCCTGGGGAGGATGCCGAGGAGTTACGTGCACTCGGGATGCAAGTGAGCTGCCGTGGGCACGTCCAAGAGGTGCGCAGCAGAGAGAAGAAGGATATTACGCTCTCTCCTGCTACTTAGTAAGAATTTTTCTTTTATCGCAAATCGGAAGTAGCGGGGTTTTGCTCGTTTAACCATAAATGATTCAATGCTCATAGTGAAAGCAAGTAGTTGCGAATATAGCGAAAACCAGTGCATACATAGCTCAGATTTTGCGCCCGGCGACGTCTTGGTGAGAAACTGGGCTGTCCTGCAACAACAAGCTAACTTTCATTGCAAACTCAAGTTCAACCGGTTCCAGCCTGATCGCGTTTGAGCACAAGTTGCACCTGCGCATTGTCTAGGTCTTACAGGGTGTGTTTTTCAGAAGGGCTTGTTTAATTGGTCTGTCTGACACACATCTTAATTTTTATGAGAGTTTTAAGTTCTGCGAGCCCATAAGCAAAATTACGGTTTTTCAAGTTGGATGAAAAATGAACGGTAATCTCAAACCCGGGGCACTCCCAAAAAATTGACAGGTGTGGCCTGAATGGATGGTGAGGCGACTATCAGACTGAGGTCACCGCCTTTTTGAGGTCCATCCAACTTGAAGATGGCGATGCTTTCGAAAAAGTCTTCGGGTGATCGGTTATTTGTCCAAAGCAATTGTGACCTCGAACTGGCTCAGGGTCTCACCTTGTTCCACTTCTGCCAACCAGTGTTTGATCGACTTTGTGTTACGGTTGGACTGATCACGTAATCTCTTTTCTTGCCAAAAAGCAACTGATTCGAAGGTGAGCCTCGCATTGATTCGCTGCTTCTTTTGACTCAGGATTCACTGTAAGATGTCCTGTCATTCACTATGTTCTGTGCACTGTGGTGCTGGACTCGGAAACACTGAACTTCCATCGGAAACCCTATATCCCGAGCTCCTCTCCAGCATCACCGTTCCTTCCGATGTCCAGATATCCACGATCCAAGACGTTATCAGAGCCGTTGAAGAAATAGGTTCCAAATATCACGAGCTGACGCGTCTGAAGGCGGCGATAACGAACCTGCAAGGAACAACGAACCTCAATAGGCGGTGCGCTGAACTGCGCGAATTCGCCAACATCCATCGTGGAATGATATCTGGAATGCGGCGCTTCTCCAGCGAACTTCTGACCGAAATATTTCTGCGATACGTGCTCATGGAAACGCGCTTCCATGGGCCCTGGATTATTGCGACGGTTTGCAGCAGATGGCGGGCAGTGGCACTTTCATCCCCATCACTGTGGTGCCATTTTCTTGGCACTCAGCCTAGGACACCCGCAGCACTGCTTTCAGCGCAGCTGGAGCGGTCCAGAAACTCCCCTATCTATCTCGATTTCCTATCCTATTCTTTTCAAACTGACGCCGACAGTCTGAATGCCCTCGACCTCTTCCTCGCCGCGTCAACCCGCTGGCGAGAGGTTACGCTGCAGTTGAGTTCCGAGGACATGTCGCATCTCGGCGCCTTCGCTGGTACCTTCCCCCTCCTGCAGACTCTTGCCATTAGGAACCGCCAGCTTGGAGCCTCGCTGGCTGCGCCGTTTGCGGTTCTGCCCTCTTTAACAGATCTGGAACTCCACTGCCGTGACATTCCACGTTCCCCTTCTCCTCGCTCCGCAGATGCGTCCTTCATGATTGTAACTCAGCAGACGCGCTCCGCATACTCTCCCAGTTAGCTCCCAGCGCAGCATTTTACGTGTGTCGCTATCGCGCCCCCACCGACCCCGACGCGGTATTGCCGCCAACGACGTCCCACATCCACAGTCTGCATTTCAGCGGGTGCAATGTATTATTTGTTCGAAACGTGCTAAGAGCGCTCGTTGCGCCAGCCTTGACGGACCTCACCGTCGTTGAAAATTATCGCACCCCAATCGTCCCGTGTATCATCCAGGTCCTCAGCAACGCACGTTGCCTTCTCACCCGCCTCTGCCTCCTACGCACCGAAATATCTGCAAACGGCCTCCGCCGTGTGCTCGAGCTGGCTCCCGGCCTCGCTGAGCTCGAGATTGATATCCGCCCTGCTTATGAAGCGGAGGGGGTTCTGGAAGTCCTCGCCACCAGCGGCCTCGCCCCGCTCCTCCGGCGTCTTGTCCTCCTCAACAGCAAGGTTTTATGCCTGGCCAAAATCATGGATATGCTGCACAGTCGCGTCGACATCCTGGAATCCGTGGACCTCGCCTTCCTGCTGCCTGGCGAGGATGTCGAGGAATTATATGTGCATGGGATGCAAGTGAGTTGCCGTGGGCACGTCCAAGAGGTGCGCACCAAAGAGACGAAGGGTATCGCGCTCTCTTCTGTTACTTAAGTCGCAACAACTCGTTCTTTTCCCATCAATCGTAATTAGGTGGCATTTTGTTCGTTTAACCACGGATGATTCAATGCTTACGGTGAAAGTAGTTACAAATATAGCCAAAACCATTGCATACCCAGCTCAGATTTTGCACACAGCAACGTCTTGGTGAGAAACTGGGCTGTACTAAAAGGAAAGTCAACAAGAATCTAATCTTCAAGAGAGTTTCAATTACTGCGAGCCAATGTTATCATTGTTATGTAAGTACCACGAGAGCAGTTGAAAAAAAAAACGGTGTTTAAGTTGGATGAAAAATGAATTGCAGTATCAAATCAGGGGCACTCGATAGAGGTATGGACCGAAAATGGATGGTAAGGTCCGTCCAACTTGAAGCTTGAAGAGTTAGCGCGAACGAGCGTTGCCAAATCGCGGCCAGGACGCTTTCGAAAATTTCTTCGGGTGATCGGTTATTTGCCCAAAGCAATTGCGACCTCGAACTGGCTCAATATCTCGTATCTATTTCCTTGTTCAAGCTCAAGTTCTGCAATCAGTGTTGGATCGACTCTGCGTATGATTGGTGTTGTTTGGACTGATCACGTACTGTACTAAAACGTTCAATTCGACAGTCACGCGTCACTGGGGGGGCTGTCGATTGCCAACTTTGGTGCTTGTCACGCATCACCCCGAGGACTGTCGAATAGATTTTCCGGTTCGTCACCCCAAAATCCCCAAATTTCGCGATTTCGACGAATTTTCGGCTCGGATTGTCGAAATTTTGCGCTCGGTCACGCCAAAAAATGCGGTTTGTCGAATTGTCGAACCGGAATTTTCCGTCACGCGTCACCCCCTCTGTCGAACTGAACGTTTTAGTACAGTAATCACTTTTCTTGCCCAAAACCGATTCGGAGGTGAGCTTCTACTGGTTCGCTGCTTCTCTTGGCTCAGTATTTACTTCAGGATGCCCTGTCACTCGCCATGTTCTGTGCACTGTGGTACTGGATCCGGAGGCACTGAACTTCTACTGGAGACGTCATATCCCGAGCTCCTCTCCAGCACCACCGTTCCTTCCGATGCTCAGATATCTGCGATTCGAGACGTTATCGGAGCGGTTGAAGAACAAATAGATTCCAAAGATCGCGAGATGGCGCGTTTGCAGGAGGTGATAACGAACCTCAGTAGGCAGCGTGCTGAACTGCGCGTCTTCGCCAACACCCATATCGGAATGATATCCGGAATGCGGTGCCTTCCCAGCGAACTTCTAACCGAGATATTCCTGCAATACGTGCGCATGGAAACGCGCTTCCGTGGCCCCTGGATCATTGCGACGGTCTGCAGCAGATGGCGGGCAGTGGCACTTTCTTCCCCAGTACTGTGGTGCCATTTTCTTGACATTCGGCGTCGGACACCTGTGGCACTTCTTTCAAAGCAGCTGGAACGGTCCAAAAACGCCCCAATATATCTCAATTTCCGGTCCCATAATTTCCAAACTGCCGCCGACAGCAGTCTCAAAGCCCTCGACCTCTTCCTCGCCGCGTCGACCCGCTGGCGAGAGGTTACGCTGGAGTTGAATTTCATGGACATGTCGCATCTCGGTGCCTTCGCTGGTTCCTTCCCCCTCCTGCAGACTCTTGCCATTATGAACCGCGAGCTTGGAGCCTCCCTGGTTAAGGTGTTTACGGTGCTACCCTCTTTAATAGAATTAGAACTCCATGCCATTCCCACACAAATAACTTTCCCCTTCTCCTCGCTCCGCAGATGCACCATTAATCATTGCAGCTCTGCAGACGTCCTCCGCATACTCTCCCTACTGGCCTCCGGCACCGAATTCACCCTGCGGCGCTGTTTCTCCGAGCACAACGTGGTACCTAAGGCGACGACCTCTCAGATCCAGATTCTGCATTTCAAAGAATGCAGTGTATACTTTCTCCGAGACGTGTTGAGAACGCTCGTTGCGCCAACCTTGACGGACTTCGCCATCAGAGGAGATTATGGCACTGAGATCGCCCTGTACATCGTTCAGTTCCTCAGCAAATCGCAGTGCCCTCTCACCCGCCTCAGCCTCACACGCACCCAAATATCCGCAGACGACCTCCGCCGCGTACTCGAATTGATCCCCGCCGTGGTTGAGCTGGAGATTGAAGGGCCCCCCGAATCTCAGGCGATTCTGCACGTCATCACCACGAGCGATGCATGCATAGCCCCGCTCCTTCGCCGTCTTGTCCTCCACGGCGAGGTTTTGGACCGGGTTAGTGTCATGTGTATGCTACGCAGTCGCGTCGGTGTCCTGCAATCCGTGGGCCTCGATTTCTCACTGCCTTATGAGGATGTCGAGGAGCTATACGCACACAGGATGCAAGTCAACTCGTGTAGCTCATTCTCACCACGGTCTCGCCAAGGATAGAATTTAGAGCCACTTACAAGTTACGAGCTACCTGCAACTCGTATTTCCCTTCACTCTACTCTTTATTACAGGCCCTGGTTGTCCTTTTCACAGATTTTCTACCTACTTGTGCAATTTTCTTGCTAAAAGATGCTGGGTCAAGTTGGGTTCCCTTCCTTTTAGGACATGTGAAAACAGCCCAGTAATTCACCAAGACGTCGCCCTACGCAAAAATATGAATGGATATGAGCTATGCTAGCTATATCTGTAGCCATATATGATTCTCTTTTTGGAGGCTGTCGGGAAACACCTGGCTGTCTGCGTGTCTTTGAATCCGCTTGTGAAATTACTGATCCGGGAGCAGTACGTGACCATTGGCCGTCGCTAACATCTGGCGGGTGAGGTTTCCTGAGGCCTGAATGCCGTTGGTTCGGGGTATTCAAGCAAGGGTGTCGTGTGCTGGGATAGGGGTTTGGTTTGTTTGTTTGTCTGATGCGACCTTTAAGGGCACATCACCGCGGGCGGGCGTCCCCGTCAGTTTGAGCGGTAGCGTTTGAGTTTCTAAGGTGATGCGTCGAAAGAAGGAAGTGGCAATTTGGGCGCGTGGTGAATATTGATTTTGGTGAGAGTTAAAGCAAACAAGCGCTGATGTTGAATCTCAATGTTGGGCAACTCGAACAATAATGATCGAGTTTCATTTCGAGGGTGTGCCAGTGGGGGCGTCCGAGACTTGCTCCTACACGATATTACCATGGTCAGAATCAGGTTGGAGCTGTCCCGGGTACTGGTAGTATGTAGCTCGCGAGTTACCAGTGGGTACCCGGGTATTGTATTGAACGAAACCGGGGCCAGCGTCATTTATTGCCGAGTAGGAGTGTTTGGCGAAAGGGCTCAAGTAGGACCGTGTGCTTAGTGATAACGATTCCCTGCTCGAAGAGGGCGCGCTGGGGGTATTAATTTTGGTAGTGCGCAACCGTGGTTGCTTTTATGAGATTTAATCAAGAGTGCCGACAGGATAGTAAATCTATTTAGAGTGGTTGCTGAATCCGAGGTAGGAAATCCAGTTGAAGTATGTAGAAGTTGTCCTCGCTCGCGAATGTTTGGATATGAGCCCGTAGCTAGAGAATTTGACTCTTCGGATATTCATAGTACCGACAGTAACAAGGCTGGCGAACGTGCTTTCGGATCGTGTTGTAGCTGCGATAATAATTATCAGAAGGTCAAACCCGCTAAGAGTGGTCGATAGTGAATTATGGCAAATTTAAAGTCCCAGACATATGACGTCGACTTCGCAATTTAGGCGTTTGTTCTTGGTTTGTTCACTTTGGGAGCGGCGAGATAGATGATAGATGAATAGATTAGGAGCAGTATAGTAGCGGTGCCCTGCCTTAGTTAGTGCAGGCCTTGACCAGTAAGACGACTACTTACTGCAGGTATAAATTCGATTTCGAGATAGTAAATGGGCCAGACTGAAATTCGGGTGCTGCGCGTCGACGCCTGCGCTAGATTGATTCGGAGTGGGCGTGGGTTAGGGAAGAATTGGCTTGGACTAAGGTAGAATGAATGGTGGTGATGGACGAGCGAGGGTACGACGAGCAGCGCATAAGAAGAGCCCTCCGAATCATCATCGTCATCCGAGTCCGAATCCAGGACCGAATCATCCCGCCTCCTCCTGCTCGTCGCAGAGCACCCCATACCGATTAACCCAGAAGCCTAGCGCGCGCCGCGGCCCGCGCGCATACAGCGCGTCCAGGTCGTCCAGTGCAGAGGCCGGCAGCGGCCACGCGCTTCTTGAAGACATTCATTCTTCCCGCTCACGCTGAACCTCCCGAGCGGGTGGTACTCCCCGTCCACCTGCTCCCCCTTGTCGTCCGCGTCGTCCGCATCGCACTCGGCGAGCGCTTACGGGCGCGAGGACGACGCAGAGAGCGAGTGCCCCGGCGGTGAGTCGTCAGCCGCATCATAATCAGCGACGGCACCTCCGCGCGGATGACACACTCAGGGAACGCGTCCAGTTGGGCACAGACAAGGGGCGCATCCCCTGCTCGTACGCCGCACGCCCCAGGGCTGCGAGGCCGATACGGAGCGCGTGAGCCACGGCGGCGGCGCGGAGCCCTTCTTCGGCTCGTTTCCGTCCGCGCGCCGCTCGCGTTCGTGTTCGTGTTGAGGTTCACGTCCCGGTCTGTGGCCGTAAGCTTCGCCATCCGCGCCGCGCTCCTCGCGCTCCTTGTCGAGCGCGTCGTGCCAAATGCAGACCCAGAGCTCGCGGAGCCCCCGCGCTTCCTTGCGAGCGCGGCCGAAGCAGACTCGGGCACGACGACCCCCGCGGCGCGCAGCACGCCCCCCACCTCCGCGTGCCTGCGCGGTTCTGCATGCGGTGCGCGTACGTGCAGCACAGCTTCGTCGCCGCACTGTGTAGCAAGAAAGAAAAGGGAGATCAGCCGGGTGTCAGTACTATATAAGTCAGGAAAGAGAAGGAAGAGAAGAAAGACGCCCCTCTCCGTCTTCTCCATCAGCGGTGTTATCACCCATCGCCGGAGCCCACTCGAACACGGGGGAGTAGGCGGGGGACGATGCATGGGGGACGAGGGAGCGGAGGAAGAGATGGGGTCTCCGTTTGCGTCGTCGCCGGCCCTTGTGTTCCCCTCGTCCACAGCCGTGCTGCACCCCGACGAGGCTGTGGGCAAGGGAAGCCCAGGGAGCCATCCGCGGCCGGAAGTCCCCCAGGTTACTCCCATGCGCAGGGGCCGGAAGCCGAACGCACACAGGTACGGCGCGGTGAGCGTGTGCGCGTCGGGCGCGACGAGGAACTGTCCCAATTTTTTGCGACCATGCGTATAATTCAGCCAGTCTGCATAAGATCTTGCTCCGTTCAGCCGCTAGATCGGGTGAACTGGCAGTCGGGCTTGCGATGTGGCGAAAGGCAAGTGAATAATTGATCGGAAGTCATCTACATCGGATCAACGCAGATTGAACTCGTGTTGAACTTGGTCGCGTGGTGAATATCTTTGGAGCAAGCGGAATCAAGGACCTCGTGGCACTCAAAGAGTATGGACGGATGTAAGTGCCTTGCATTTCGTCTCTGATCAGCAGCTCTGATCTCCACAAGCCCCCATCCCACCTGACCAAAAGAGAATTTGAAGAGGGCGATATAACCCTTCAACAAGCGACCTAAGGAGGGAAATTAGGTCCGAAAGTATAGTAAAAGGATAGGAAAATTTGAACCTGACGCAGTTGCGGTGCGTAGGACTACGTAGGGAAGTAGCGGGAAGTATTTCCCGTAGTTGATCACATGCGAACGGATCAGCCGTAGTTGAGCCGTAGTCTCTGGGATGCAGCTCGTACCTCGCTTGTTCACTTCGTCAGAATTCATTCCGTTAGCCGGTCAAGTACTATAAGTAAGCAGAAGTTGAGTTGTTACCTTGCCACAACATGGCTAGCATCCTTCGTCTTTCTGGTGTTGCTTTGATTCTGAGCAGTACAGCTCTGGGTTTACATCTTAATGTCACTCGGAGAGCAGTAACGCCTGTCGTGGCCTCAACAACGAGCTATGGGTCCCTAGTTGATCAAGGTATGAATCGTGATTCATGCAGCTCCAGTCTCTGGTCAAATAACGTGGTATGTGCCGATTACACTCTTTCTTGGGCCAAGTATGGGAAGCTGATTAACCCATTGCAGATTTGGACGTGCCGCGATACACAGCAACTTATCAATGGGCGGCCTGGGCCCGGGGTACTCGCTAATACTGCCACGTTTTCTGGTATGCCAAGCGACAAGAGCAATCCTCAGCGCCTGGTCTTGGCCTCGCAACCCTATGGAACACTCTTCTATCCGCTGGAATCTGACGAATGTCCTCAGTTCGGCCTTTGTGGCGACGGTACTCGTTGGGTGGGCTGGCCTGACACTGGTCCGGTGGTTACCTTCCGAGGCTCCGGCGGACAAGTGAACGCCTACGCCTTTATCGGAAAGATGCATATCAGCGGGATTTCGGCCGTGAATACGCCTAGTACTTCGATATACCACCTTCTTTCGCAGAACGCAGGCCCTCTTCCATCCACCAGCGTGGTCGCCTCCTCTTTTTGGACGTCCTCTCAGATCGGCTATGGAGTCGCTGCCAGCGTGGTGACCGATAATTTGTAAGGCGAATGCGCACTCTTATCTGGTCACTCATTTATCTCGATCGAAGGTTTATCTGTACGGAGGGACTCCGGGCGGCAAATTGGCAGTCGCAAGAGCAGCCCGCACGGGCTTCCTTTCAGCCTTGGATGACCACAGTCTATACGAATTCTATGTCAATGGCGGTGAGTTCGGGATCATTATTCGCGTTGAAAGCACCGAAATCAATCTGACCGGAAACCTCACTCTAATTAGCTTGGACTCGAACCATCCCTGACTCTAACAATGCCGGAGTAGTACTTCCAAACACGAGCTCTGTGCAAGGAACAATCTACTGGTCCCCCAAGTGGCAGGTGGGTTCACTCCACGCAATTTAAACACATTTTTCTTCCCATAATATGTCCTCTCCAGTCATACGTTTGGATTGGAGGAGACGGATTCCCATCAGCCAACTTTTTCATCTCGACCGCTCCTAACCCCGAAGGTCCATGGACCGCGGCGAAGGTGAGTTTATTCTCCAAGCCTGTCTCTCAAAATAACTCAAGTTCATCCTCTCCAGCTGTTTTACAGTGGCTCCGTCGGAACAGGACCTCTCCCCGCCTATTCTACTGTTGCGCATCCGAGTTTGACGGATGGAACGGGCAATTACATATTCATCGTAAGCATTTCCCTATCTTCTGACGACGAAAATAATGACCTGAGGGCTTCCCAGTCATGGACGAAAGTCAACGACGATGTGTACGATCAGCCCCTCGTTCGGGTGGACTGGCAGTAGAGCTGATCAACCATATGGTTTCAATGTAATGTTTTTTGAGAGTCGGCACATTATATCTTGACTACTCGGAAAGCACGAAGATGTCCGAAGATCGTAGCATGTGGGCGGTTCTTTTTTGACCCCGTAGCGGACAGATGCAAGGGACATGATAATGGGCCGGTGTACCCCCGGAGCTTGAGCCTGAGATTCCGTAAAATAAATAGCTGTCGGTCGCGCTCACTGGACGATATTGATCGGGATAATAAATAATACGAAGGTAGTCCCTCATTCAACTTTTTCTTGAGGTTTATTCAAGTAAAATAGTAAACGGACACAAAACTTCAGACACATACGGCCATTGACATACGAAACCCTGACCGAGTGTTTCGGTTCACCCCCAAAACTAGGGCAGAGTCGTTGTATTCTATCATAATAAATATCATTTATATCAGACGGTACAGTATGCCAGGAAAGGCATGAATGATGATTTGATTGTGTACCAGCGCACCACTGATGCTTTCTATCCTTCCCATTGCCAAAATAAATAGCCGAAATAATCGAACCCCTTTCTAGTCCAAGAACAACTTCAATTTTCAATGCGAGGAGCACCCCCAAAGCACCCCGCTTCAACGCTGCGTCCCCCCCCCTTCCTGCTTCCCCAAATACTTTACTAGCTCACTTAAGTTCTAGGTGGTTGAGACCGCATTTCGAACTTAAGTTGTAGTACATCTTAAGTTCCGGAAAAATCCGCACTTCTTCTCCAGCTTTACGTGCAGGGAAATGGGTTCGTTTTCTTGGTTAGTTCATGGTTGAACTTGGGCATTTCTTGGGCATTTCGCTAAAGTGAAAAGCGATCAATTAGGCAGCGTAATGTGTTCAATGAAAATTATCCCGGAGAAGATCGAACGCTCCTACTCCTCCTCGACGCATCGAAGCTGAGCGCTGAGCCTCGAACTGTGCGGGCCCAAGCTCGGCCGCCGAATTTGATGGCTCATTTAATAATATTTGTCAATGTGTGGCTACACTCCTTCAGCTCACCAATGTCGTCCACCGGCGTCCCCTCTCTCTGCGAGCCCGCTTCGCTGGTGGACATACTTCAAGTTAATTATATTCTATCTCTGCTATGAGAGTGTTCTTCTCGTGCATCGACGTGTCGATTTCTGGGGGCTTTGCGAGCGGTCGGATGCGGTCGGTCGCATCTGCGTTGCGTCCTAAATGAGTTCCGAAATGTCGGCCTCTTTCATTCCTCCCCTCCGCAGCAACTTGCTGCGTTTTCATTGGCTCTTAATTCAAGACTCAGTGACAGTGTACGTACTCTGCACTCGAAAGTGCAATCATCCTGTCCGTCGTCGCGGCGCACGCCAAGAAACTCAGAAATCTACTGCTGCGGAACTGATCTCATGCTATTGCATCATATTATATCTTCCTAGGTTTAAAAGGGCGCGCGGAACCGGCTTATCTTCACCAGCATCGCCATGCTCTTTGCCTCCTCCACTCTTCCGATTGCACTTGCCATATCGTCTTTGGCCGGAGTCTCTTCGGGACATTCTCATGCGCTGCCTGGCTCGATAGAATTCCACCGTCGTGCCAACTTCCATAAGGTTGCGCGCAGGTCTCTTGCTTCGTGCCATGAAGAACTTTCCGAACGCGGAGGCGTTTATGAGCGCGCAATAGAGCGCCGCCGCATTTCCGCCGCCCGCTACAGGCAAAAACGCGGTCTCCGTGAGTCTGGCTCGATTTTTCTCTTGGAAGTCGGGCTGGACATGTTTCATAGCTGCCACCGTAGCCTACAAACGCGATGCCGCTAGCGCACTGGCCACCGACCACAAGTCCAGCCTGACTGGTGTTACTAACAACACCGCTGCAGCAACCTTATTCACCGGGAACGCGTCCTGTGTGCTTGCTCCCGAAACCACAGAAGGCCCTTACTGTAAGTCACTGCATTGGTCTTCCCAACCTTCTGACAAAGTTTTACAGACGTCGATGGCGAATATATGCGATGGGATATCCGAGAGGATGTCGTTGGTATTGACACGTACATAGATGTGCAGCTCATTGATATCCACACCTGTAAACCTGTTCCTCGCATTTACTTGGACTTTTGGCATGGTGCGTCATTTATCAAGGGTGTCTTTTTTGTTTGTGTATTAATCTCTTTGTCCAGCAAACTCCACCGGAGTGTATTCGGGTGTCGTAGCGAGCGGTAATGGCGTCGGTACCGGTGATGCAACGAACATTGCAAGTTCCACCTTCCTCTGCAGATTACTCTATATTTATTCATTCCGCTAGAATAATACTTTCCTGCGCGGTATCCAAGGCACCGACGACGACGGTGTGGCGCAGTTTCTCACCAAATTTCCCGGGCATTATACTGGCCGCGCGACGCACATCCACATCCTCGCGCATGCAAATCCGACTATCTTCGACAACGGCACCCTCGTTTCCTCCCGCGTGACGCACGTCGGCCAGTTCTTCATGGACCAGTCGATTATCACCCAGGTCGAGACTACTGCGCCCTACACGCACAACACGCAACAGCTGACGACGAACGAGGAGGACTCGATTCTTTCCGGAGAGGCGGAGAGCATCGACCCGTTCCTCGAGTACGTGCTTCTTGGCGACACACTCGCCGACGGCCTCATGATGTGGGGTGCGATGGGCATCGACACCTCTGCGAACTACACTGCCAGCGCTGCGGTGACACTCACTGATAATGGCGGTGTCGAGAACCCTAACGCCGCTCCTGGTGGTGGCCCAGCTGGTGGCCCAGGCGGGAGCATGAGCGGTGGCCCGGGACGTCCAGGTGCTAGTGGAACTGCCAGTGCGAGTGGGGCCGGAGCGAGTGTGAGCCCGAGCGCGGACACTAGTAGCTCTTCCCAGGATGTATCAACAGGTGCGTCGTATCTCCTTTCATTTTCCGAGGCGGGCTAACTAGTTTTGGTAGGATATTTTGAGCGTTTATGCACATCCTTCATAGTAGTGATTACCTGCCTCGCATACTTGTAACTTATAACTTTTTCCAGCTCCCAGTTGTCATTTATAATTATTGAATAATCGACGACGATGTCCAACACAAAGTTGTAAGCAAGCCAGCATTTTTGCAACGGATTTATGCCATTTACAGAGTGGGCGCCGGACTTTTCACTCGCTCAGCATCCCATACGTATCTATGTATTTCTTTTTTCAACTTCTGCAATCAGTGTTTGGACAAGTTTGCGTATGATTGATTACACAGTCTCCGAACCTTCTCTTCTGCCCAAACCAAACCGAGGTGAGTGTCGCATTTGTTCGTTGCTGGATACCTGGGCTCAGTGTTTGCTGTAGTATGTCCTGTCACTCCCTGTGTTCTGTGCATTGTGGTGCTGGGCCTGGAGACACTGAACTTCTACTGGAGACGTCATATCCTGAGCTCCTCTCCAGCATCACCGTTCCTTCCGATGCTCAGATATCTGCGATTCGAGACGTTATCAGAACCGTTGGAGAACAAATAGATTCCAAATATCAGGAGGTGGCACGTCTGCAGGAGGTGATAACGAACCTCAATAGGCAACGCGATGAACTGCGTGATTTTGCCAACATCCATAGCGGAATAATATCCGGAATGCGGCGCCTTCCCAGCGAAATTCTGACCGAAATATTCCTGCAATACGTGCTCATAGAAACGCGCTTCCGTGGCCCCTGGATCATTGCAGCAGTTTGCAGCAGATGGCGGGCAGTGGCACTTTCTTCCCCACTCCTGTGGTGTCATTTTCTTGACATTCGGCAGCACTTCTTTCGGAGCAGCTGAAACGGTGCGGAAATGCCCCGATCTATCTCACTTTTCAGTCCGGTTGTTTCAACGCACCCACCGAGAGCCGCAATGCCCTCGACCTCTTCCTCGCGGCGTCAACCCGCTGGAGAGAGGTTACGCTGGAGCCGAGTCACGGGGACATGATGCACCTCCATGCTTTCACTGGTACCTTCCCCCTCCTGCGATCTCTTACCATTTGGGGCCGCGAGTGGGGAAACGACTTGCTGGCTGCGCCGTTTGCGGTGCTGCCCTCTTTAACAGATCTGGAACTCGACTGCTGTGACATTCCCGCACAGATCACTTTCCCCTTTTCCTCGCTCCGCAGATGCGTCCTTCATTATTGTACCTCAACAGACGTGCTCCGCATTCTGTCCCTATTGGCTCCCGGCGCAGCACTTTCCGTGACTGACCGTTACGACTCCACCGACCTGGTATGGCCTCCGACGATGTCCCACATCTGCATTCTGCACTTCAGAGATTGCAGTGCAGAGTTTGTCGGAGAAGTGCTGAGACCGCTCGTTGCGCCAGCCTTGACGGACCTCACCATCGCCGAAATTTTAGGCACCGAGATTGGCCCGTGTATCATCCAGCTCCTCAGCAACGCACGTTGCCCTCTCACCCGCCTCTGCCTCCCAGATACCTATATAACTGCAAACGAACTCCGCCCTCTGCTCGAGCGGGCTCCCGGCCTCGCTGAGCTCGAGATTGACGTGCGCCGTACTTATGAAGCGGAGGGGGTTCTGGAGGTCCTCGCCACCAGGGGCCTCGCCCCGCTCCTCCGGCGTCTTGTCCTGCTCCGCAGCAAGATCTTATACCGGGCCAAAATCATGGATATGCTCCACAGTCGCGTCGGCATCCTGGAATCCGTGGACCTCGACTTTCTGCTACCTGGCGAGGATGTCAAGGAATTACATGTGCATGGGACGCAAGTGAGCTATCATGGACACGTCCAAGAGGTGCGCACCAAAGAGACGAAGGGTATCGCGCTCTCTTCTGTTACTTAAGTCGCAACAATTCGTTCTTTCCATAAATACGGATGATTCAATGTTTACGATGAAAGTAGTTACAAATAGAGCGAAAACCATTGCATACCCGGCTCAGATTTTGCACATAGCGACGTCTTGGTGAGAAACTGGGCCGTACTAAAAGGGGAAGTCAACAAGAATCTAATTTTCGAGAGAGTTTAATTACTGCGAGCCAATTATTAAGGGCAGTCAGAGTAGCCGATTATGGGTCGTTTATGGCCCACGATTATGGAAACGATTATCGCTTTATTAAAGCGTGGGATAATCGAAAAAAATCCATAATCGACCGTAATCGCATAATCGACTCTGGAGGAGTTTAAGCTTCGATTAAACGATTTTTCTCGCCGTTCATCGTCCAAAAAAGTACATAATCGAAGCATAATCGTCTCCATAATCGTTTCCATAAACGATGCATAATCGGCTACTCTGACTGCCCCTATTAAATGTTAAGTACCACAAGAGCAGTTGAAAAAAACCAGTGTTTAAGTTGGATGAATAATGAAGGGAAATCTCAAAGCAGGGGCACTCGATACAGGTATGGACCGAAAATGGATGGTGCGAAGGTCCGTCCAACTTGAAGCTTGAAGAGCTACTGTACTAAAACGTTCAATTCGACAGTCACGCGTCACTGGGGGGGCTGTCGATTGCCAACTTTGGTGCTTGTCACGCATCACCCCGAGGACTGTCGAATAGATTTTCCGGTTCGTCACCCCAAAATCCCCAAATTTCGCGATTTCGACGAATTTTCGGCTCGGATTGTCGAAATTTTGCGCTCGGTCACGCCAAAAAATGCGGTTTGTCGAATTGTCGAACCGGAATTTTCCGTCACGCGTCACCCCCTCTGTCGAACTGAACGTTTTAGTACAGTAGCGCTAGCTAGCGTTGCCAAATCGCGGCCAGGACGCTTTCGAAATTTTCTTCCGGTGATTGGTTATTTGTCCAAAGCAATTTCGACCTCGAACTGGCTCAGGATCTCGTGTCTATTTCTTTGTTCAAATTCTGCAACCGACTCTGCGTATGATTGGTCTTGTTTGGACCGATCACGTAATCGCTCTTCTTGCCAGTAACTAATCGATTCGGAGGTGAGCCTCGCATTGATTCGCTGCTTCTCTTGGCTCAGTATTCACTGCAAGATGTCCTGTCATTCACTATGTTCTGTGCATTGTAGTACTGGACCCGGAGGTACTGAACTTCTACTGGAGACGCTGGAGACGTCATATCCCGCGCTGCTTTCCAGCACCACTATTCCTTCCGATGTCCAGATATCCACGATCGGAGACGTTATCAGAGCCGTTGAAGCACAAATAGATTCCAAATCTCACGAGGTGGAGCGTCTGAAAGCGGCGATAACGAACCTCCATAGGCAGCGCGCTGAACTGCACGACTTCGCCAACATCCATCGCGGAATGATATCCGTAATGCGGCTAATGCGGCGCCTCTCCAGTGAACTTCTGACCGAAATATTCCTGCAATATGTGCTCATGGAAACGCGCTTCCGTGGGCCCTGGATCATTGCGACGGTCTGCAGCAGATGGCGGGCAGTGGCACTTTCTTCCTCATCACTGTGGTGTTATTTTCTTGACATTCGGCGTCGGACACCCGCAGCACTTCTTTCGGAGCAGCTGAAACGGTCCAGAAATGCCCCGATATATCTAACTCTGCAGTCCAATTTTTTTCACACACGCGCCGAGAGCCGTAATGCCCTCGCCCTCCTCCTCGCCGCGTCAACCCGCTGGCGAGAGGTTACACTAGATCTGACTTCCAAGAACATGTCGCACCTCGCTGCTTTCCCTGATACCTTCCCCCTCCTGCGATCTCTCACCATTTGGGGCCGCGAGCGCGGAAAACGACTTGCTGGCTGCGCCGTTTGCGGTGATGCCCTCTTTAACAGATCTGGAACTCCACTGCCATGGCATTCCCGCACAGATCACTTTCCCCTTCTCCTCGCTCCGCAAATGCGTCGTTCATGATTGTAACTCAACAGACGCGCTCGGCATACTCTCCCTGTTAGCTCCCGGCGCAGCATTTTCCGTGTGTCGCTGTCGCGCCCCCACCAACCCCGACGCGGTTTTGCAGCCAACGATGTCCCACATCCAC
The DNA here is from genome assembly GCA_029282285.1 of Mycena rebaudengoi. Classification (NCBI taxonomy): domain Eukaryota; kingdom Fungi; phylum Basidiomycota; class Agaricomycetes; order Agaricales; family Mycenaceae; genus Mycena; species Mycena rebaudengoi. The sequence goes on along the minus strand of JARJCX010000115.1, from coordinate 426,166 downwards.
AGTCTGCATTTCAACGGGTGCAATCCATTGTTTATTCAAAACGTGCTGAGTGCGCTCGTTGCACCAGACTTGACGGACCTCACCATCAGTGGATATTGTGGCATCGAGCTCGCCCCGTATATCATCCAGCTCCTCAGTAGCGCACATTGCCCTCTTACCCGCCTCGGCCTCTCAGACAGCCGGATATCTGCAGATGACCTCCGCCGTGTGCTCGAGCTGGCTCCCGGCGTCGTTGAGCTCGAGATTCAAATGTGCCGTAAAAGTCGGGCGGCGCTTCTGGAAGTCCTCGCCGCCACGGGCGAGGCGCGCGCCGCCCCGCTCCTCCGCCGTCTTGTCCTTCATGGCAAGAAGCTGCGCGGCCGAGCTAGCATCATGTGCATGCTGCGCAGTCGCGTCGGCGTCCTCGAATCCGTCGTCCTGAAGCTCCTACTGCCTAACGAGGATGTCGAGGAGTTGCGTGCTCATGGGATGCAGGTGAACTGCATCCAAGAGGTGCACCAGAAAGCAAAAGGTCATTGAACAGTAATATGTACATGTACATGTATAAGTAAAGTACCCGTTTCGACTTTGTGGGGCTTCTTTTTTCGCTAACAGTTCCCATCATGCTCATATCTGCGTGGAATTATGTTTACATCATGCTATGCTTCAACACTGGGATTGTTCAATACTATGGTGTGTCCCCTGAAGCTCAGGCGGTTCTGCACGTCCTCGCCACCACCAGCGAGGTACGCGTCGCCCCGCTCCTCCGGCGTCTTGTCCCCCGCAACCATAAATTATACCGGGCCAAAATCATACATATGCTGCTCTGTCGAGTCGGCGTCCTCGAATCCGTGGACTTTGATTTCCTGCTTCCTGACGAGGATGTCGAGAAGTTACATACTCACGGGATGCAGGTGAGATGCTGTGGACACATCCACGCGGTGGGCATCAGCAAGAAAAAGACCATAGTGTAATATGTACCTGTTTTTACTTCATGCGTTTTTCCCCAGAGAATTCCTCATCATATGTCCGCATGAAAAATGAATGGCAATCTCAAATCATGGGCACTCCATACAGGTATGGACCGAAAATCGATAGTGAGGTCCGTCCAAAGCCAGCAGCCTAACGCTAGTACTAGTTAACCTTGATCGTGGCCAGGACGCTTTCGAAAATTTCTTCGGGTGATTTAGGGTTGTTCACAGTAGCCCTTTTTCTTCCCTTTTTTTCTTCCTTTTTTCCTCCTTTTTGATGTTCCCGTCGATTTTTGCCAGGTTTTTTTCCCCCTTTTCCATTCAGACATGCAAAAAGGTCTCCCACCCAAAAATTCGCTTCCCCACATCAAAAATTGGCCGAAAACCACAAAAAAAGAAGCGAAAAAGTGAACAAAAATGGGCTACTGTGAACGGGTAAGCACAGGGATTTCGAAAAGAGGAGAGAGAAAGGAGACATTGCTGGTCTTGTATATCACCTAGAATATTTGTGTCCTTGAAGGATCACAAGGCCTGTTCAGGGCATATTTAAGAGGTTATGCACCATCTAACCCAACAAGAACGAAAACGAGGGGGGAAAGCAGTCTGAAAAAGGGGAAATAAAAGGAATGGAAAAAGGGCCCTTTTTCAACTCCTTTTTGACTCCCTTCTTCTTCCCTCTTTGAAAAAGGAAGGAAAAAGGAAAAGAAAAAGGAGTGAAAAAGGAAAAGAAAAAGGAGTGAAAAAGGAGCGAAAAAGGGCTGCTGTGAACAACCCTATTGGTTATTTGTCCAAAGCAATTTCGACCTCGGACTAGCTCAGGATCTCATATCTATTTCCTTGTTCAAGTTCTGCAACCGACTGTGTATGATTGGTCTTGTTTGGACTGATCACGTAACCTCCTCCGAGTCTTTTACCAAAAACCAAACCGATTCGGAGGTGAGCCTCGCATTGATTCACTGCTTATCTTGGCTCAGTATTCACCGCAAGATGTCCTGTCATTCACCATGTTCTGTGCATTGTGGTGCTGGACTCGGAAACACTGAACTTCCATTGGAGACGTCATATCCTGAGCTGCTTTCCAGCACCACCGTTCCTTCCGATGTCCAGATATCCACGATCCGAGACGTTATCAGAGCCGTTGAAGAACAAATAGACTTCAAATATCACGAGGTGGCGCGTCTACAGGAGGTGATAACCAACCTCAATCGGCAGCGCGCTGAACTCCGCGTCTTCGCCAACACTCATATCGGAATGATATCCGGAATCCGACGCCTCCCCAGCGAGCTTTTGACCGAAATATTCCTGCAATTTATACGCATGGAAACGTCTTTCCGTGACCCCTGGATCATTGCGACGGTCTGCAACAGATGGCGGGCAGTGGCACTTTCGTCCCCATCACTGTGGTGCCATTTCCTGGGCATTCATCCTCGGAGACCCGCAGCACTTCTTTCAGCGCAGCTGGAACGGTCGAGAAACTCCCCTATCTATCTCATTTTCTGGTCCCATCATTTCCAAACTGACGCCGACAGTCTGAATGCCCTCGACCTCTTCCTCGCTGCGTCAACCCGCTGGCGAGAGGTTACGCTGGAGTTGAGTTCCAAGGACATGTCGCATCTCGGCGCCTTCGCCGGTACCTTCCCCCTCCTGCAGACTCTTGCCATTAGGAACCGCGAGCTTGAAGCCTCGCTGGCTGCAACGTTTGCGGTGCTGCCCTCTTTAACAGATCTGGAACTCCACTGCCGTGACATTCCCGCACAGATCACTTTCCCCTCCCCCTCGCTCCGCAGATGCGTCGTTCATGAATGTAACTCAACAGACGCGCTCCGCATACTTTCCCTGTTAGCTCCCGGCGCAGCATTTTCTGTGTCTCACTGTCGCGCCCCCACCAACCCCAACGCGGTATTGCCGCCAACGACGTCCCACATCCACAATCTGCATTTCAACGAGTGCGATTCATTGTTTGTTCGAGACGTGCTGAGAGCACTCGTTGCGCCAGACTTGACGGACCTCATCATCCGAGTCTGGGGATATTCTGGCATTGAGGTCGCCCCGTATATCATCCAGCTCCTCAGTAGCGCACGTTGCCCTCTCACCCGCCTCTGCCTCCCACGCATCGAAATATCTGCAAAGAACCTTCGTCGTGTGCTCGAGCTGGCTCCCGGCCTTGCTGAGCTCGGAATTGACATGAGCCCTCCTTATGAAGCGAAGGGGCTTCTGGAAGTCCTCGCCACCAGGGGCCTCGCCCCGCTCCTCCGGCGTCTTGTCCTCCTCCGCACTCACACTTTATACCGGGCCAAAATCATGGATATGCTGCGCAGTCGCGTCGGCATCCTGGAATTCGTGGACCTCGACTACCTGTTGTCTGACGAGGATGTCGAGGAATTACATGTGCATGGGATGCAAGTGAGCTGCCATGGACACATCCGAGAGGTGGGGTGGAAAAGACGTAACTGGATGTAATATGTACCTGTGTTTACTTCATGCGGTTTTTTTTTCAGAGAATTCCTCATCATATGTCCGCGAGAATGTATATTTGTGATTGATTGATTAGAGCGCGGTTCGGAAGGCTTGAAGATGAAAGGGAAAAAAAAAAGTAACGACAGCTGTACCCATATATGCCATCTCGGGGTGCGCGTAGGCGGCGGAATCGCAGTGGGGGGTGGGGGCGAGGACGCAGACTTTTTTCATGTGCGTTGAGAGTGTGGGTGGGGCGTCGGGGGCAAGTTCGCCTTTGAGTTCAAGTCCAGGTTCGGCTTCGTCAAACGACTTCAACTTTGAGCTCGAGTTCAACCGGTTCGAGTCCAGCGTCGTCGCGATCGAGCACAAGCTGCATCTGCGCATCGTCCAGATCTTGCAGCGTCTCGAAGATTATTACGCGGTGACTGGATAGGAGTGTGAGATTATTCAAAATAGGATAATTAAATTTGAATGCCATGAGCGGTGCGAATATTAGCAGGTGGCACTCACAGTCTTGCATCTCGAGCGCACTGAGCGCCGCGCGGGAGCGTAGAAAAGGATTTCGTCTAGGGCTGTGTGCGCAGCATGACATGCAATAATGGAATGAACAAAAAGTCAGGGCAAGTGGTAGGAAGCGGCGCACAGTACAGCGTAGCTCGTAATATTGGGATTCGTCGAACTCGTATTGGAGCTCGTCCAGCCTGTATCGGAGCGTGTTGTGCGAGGGCGGTACAAGTTCTATTTAGAGACCGTTGATTTTCGGCGGCCGGGTGTTTGCGGGTGTCCAAGTTGAATATGCGCCGCTTGTGAAATTTCTGAGGTGGGAGGATACGTGCAAGCCCTTTGGTTCTGTGAGTAGTGTTGGAATAGGGGCCTGTTTGGTTTGTTTGGTTTGTTCATTTGATGCGACCTTTGACAGCGGCGCATCATAACTCATCAGTACCCATAGAGAGAACTTTCAAGAAATGTGGAGCGCGTTCGGAGAGTATACATACTTAGTGCGCGTCGTATTTTTTTTTAGCTAGGAGGCTTAATGAAGCGGCTGTGTCGATTGATGCACTTACTTACTGCAATAATAGGCTAGGACTTGTAGTTTTATCCATACGAGTGCGCCCCCGGAGAAACTGCCAGTCGTCGCTCGCGAGGTGGTATCGAGCAGGAGGGTGTGATATCGATTCAGATAGAGAGAACCTTCAAGAAATGTGAGGCGCGTTCGGAGAGTAGGGAGGGATGTAGTATGCGCGTTATATTTTTTTAGCTAGGAGGCTTAATGAAGCTAGTGTCTCTCATATGAAGAAGAGTCGTCTCTATGAACGATTTGTCTTCATACGAGAGACACGGTTAATGAAGCGGCTGTGTCGATGCACTTACTGCAATAATAGGACTTGTGGTTTCATTTTATTTTCGAGGGTCCATACGAGTGCGCCTCCGGAGAAACTGCGCTTGCGAGGTGGTATCGATCAGGAGAATGTGATATCGGCCGACAGTGCTCAGGTTGGCAATTAATCGAATAATTGGTGTTTGTGATAACTTGATAATAATAATAATAATTCAGAGTCCTGGTAGTGGTGGTGTGGCGCAGGTTTTTTTTGGGGACCTCGGTAGCATTTTGGGCTTTTTGAGAAATGAAATGTGTCAACGGTGTGTGTGGGAGGGGAGGGGAGAGGTGGGAGTGGATGGGAGGTAGGTGTGTACCTTGATTTCATGAGGTTTCATTAAGCACTGTGCTTAATAAACGCCTTGGGAAGGACTTCCAAAGTCTTATAGTACATCTTCGAACCTAATAATATGCCGATTTTTTTCCTGACAGCCTTATATGGTCTAGCTGCGGCTTCAGTGGGTCTAACAATAGCTATGACTTTCGATTTTTCCGACAGCCGATATGTACTGGTAGTAGGACCCACCTGGTTTATTTTTATTTTATTTCGAGGAGGAGGGGACAGCGCGTCGACGTCGTTTCGAGTTGAAGTTCTGCACGAAAGGAAGTATGTACGGAAATCAAACTGCCCTAGCTTACGAATGTTCGCAGCCGGAAAAGTGGATCATTCAAATATTCGTACCGACCGTACATACTATAGGAAGGCGTTTTTTCAGCCCGTTATCTGGCTGCGATAATAATTCCCAGAAGGTCCAACTCGAAGCGGGCTGTTAACTTGTTACAGTAGATAGTCAATTATGGCATAAATTTAAAAGTCCCAGACAAATGATCATGACGTCTACATCGCAATTTAGGCGTTTGTTCACTTCGGGTGCGGCGAGATGGATAGATGGATAGATGAATAGATTGGGAGCAGTGCCTTGCATTAGTTAGTGTAGGCCTTAACCAGTAATACGCGGTGCGCATGCGCAGATGGTTACTGCAGGTATAAATTCGATTTCGAGATAAGTGGGCCGGGTGCTCCGCGTGGACGCCTGCGTTAGGCTGACTTGGGCTAGAGAAGAATGGGCTTGGACTAAGGTAGTGTGAATGATGGCGATGGATGTTGATGAGGAGCGAGGGGTAGGACGAGTAGCATATAAGTATGGGAGACGAGAAGAAAAAAAAGAGAGAATGGGGATATGTCAAGACGCCGGCCGCCCTCCTCCAGAATTTGCTAAATGCAATGCCTCCCTGTTCAGCCACATTGGATGGTTACCGCGGCGTTTTGGACAGTCGTGGATACCGGAATTGCTGGCCGACCTGCTCAGGACGCGATTAAGGCCTGGTAGTGACACGTGTAGGTGCCTCGTTAATGCCAGCCTTTAACCGCGTTGCCACTTCGCCTTAGTTGTACTTTTATAATCCTTCTTGCCTCCTTGTTTCATTCGATCTAATCCCCCAATGGCCTCCCCGCAGAAAATAAGACGCAAGCCTGTACCCGCCTTTACTGCTGCGGATCTCGAGCTGGTGGACGCGGATGGCCTGGGCGACGCACTGAGCCCGCTGCCCACTAGCAAGCGCCACTCGTATGCGCTGTATCCTGCCCCCTTGCCGGTCTCGCCCTCGCCCTCGCAGGTCAGCAATATTAATGATAATAATAATAATATGAATGGGCGCTCCCCACACTATCGCCGCCGCGCCACCTCCGCCGCTGCCTCCCCGCCGCCCTCGCCGTCTCCCCCACCTGTAACAATAGCCGCTATGGCCCCCACCCCCGCTAGCCCCCCGTCATCGCGCACCTCCAAGCTCACGCACGGCCTGCGCCTCCTGCTGCCCTCCTCGCCCACCCGGAAGCGCTCCGCGCTCAACCTAAATAATAATATAAACGGTAATAATAATGTACCCCAGGCGCAGCAGCAGCTGCAGCGTCTACGCAAAAGTACCATCTCGACGCCGACGCCCGCGCCCTTCCCGCCTGCGCTGCTCGACGCGCCCTACACCGCCGCGTACGAGCGGGCGAAGGCGCTGAAGGCGGGCGGTAACGTTCGGGGTAATGGCAACAGTCTCCCCCCACTGCGCGATATCTTCTCGCCGCTCACGTTCGAAGACGAGTTAGGGCGCGTGATGCTCATCTCGCCCTCCAGCACCCACTCCGCCAAGTCTTCTATTTCCGTCTCCCACTCCGGCACCTCCAACAACTCCAGCTCCTACAACGACGACTTCGGGCCCGTGATGCTCATATCGCCCTCAAGCATAACCCACTCCGACGCCTCCAACAACTCCAACTCCGACGCGCACTCCCCCGTCTCCGCCTCCACTTCCCACTCGCGCCACTCCAAGTCGGGTTCGACCTCGGGCTCAACCTCGGGCTGGACGACGTCCGGCTCAGGCTCGAACTCGGGGTACTCCACGCCCGCGACCCCGCTCTCGCCTGTGCACACCCACGCCGAGATCCCCCCGGAGGAGTGCACCCCGCGCATCCCGGCACCAGAGGAGTGCACCCCGCGCCCGCCGCACGCGCCGCCCCCGCGGCGCATGTCCGTGCACCGCAAGCCCGTACCAAGTCTCGCACTTCTTCCCGCGTCTATTTCACAGCCTGCCACCGACCCTTCCCCACCCGCATCTCCATCCCTCGCACCGCCTCCCGCATCCTCCAACGCAACCTCAGCCCCAACGAAGAAACCCAAGCGCCCCAAGCCCGCGCCCCTCTCCCCCAACGTGCCCCCCGCGCGCGCCGCCCTCGTGCGCGCGGCACGCCTGCCGCTCGTGGGCCCCGATGGGGAGCGCGTCGTGTTTGGCGATGTGCTAAACGGGGGCATTGGTGATGCCGAGGTCGGTAACCAGAGCAACGCGGACACCGCGCGGCGGCGCACGCTCGTCGTGTTCCTGCGGCACTTCTGGTGCCCGCTGTGCCAGGACTACGTGCAGGCGCTCCGGGCCGCGCTTACTGGCGCGATTACGGGGATAGAGATGGCGACGACGCGTGAGGAGGGGACGGGCGCGTGTGCGTGTGCGCCCGACCCTTCTGCGGATATTTCGGAAAACCACGGCGAGGAGGAGGACTCAGTCACTGGCGCGTACCTCGACGCGTTCTCGGGGGGGTCGCCGGGGGGGACGCCCGAGGTCGTGCCCGCTCCTGCGTCTGCGCCAGCGCAATTTGCGTCGTGGGACCGGTACGCGCACGCACAATCTGAGGACAGCCCGGTCCTCCCGCCTCCGTCCCCGTTCTCGTCTAGGCACGCCACCGCTCACGACGACGGGCAAGAAGCTGAAGACGCGGACCTTGCGCGGTGCGAAGACGAGCACGACCTTGCGCAGCGCGAAGACGAAGACGACCTGGAAGCCGAACACCACGCCCAGTACCTCTCCGTGTCCCCGCACGCGTCGCCCAGCGGCTCGGCGGCGTCCTCGCCCTCCATCACATTCGCCTTCCCGTGGGGGGTGTCGGGAGGTGAGCGTTTTTTTCTTTTTCCTTTTCTTCTGTTCTTTTACTTTTCTTCGCTCGGGTCGAGTCGCCTGCGTGCTCGCTTCGTCTGAAACGCTTGCGTGCTCGCTTCGGGTCGGTTCTACTGCTCTTCGTTTCTTTCACTGGACTCATTGCTTCGTTTCACTCACGATCCATTGCTCCATTCGCGTCTCCCCCTTCTTGATTTTTCGCTTTCGCTTCGCGCCCATTTCATTCTTCGCCCTCGGCTCGATCAAGCAAGGAACTAACGACCTTTTCAGCACCCCCGCCCACACGCTCCCAATTCGAAACTCGTTCCCAGTTCGACATCCCTCGACTCTCGGAATGGGCACCCCCCGCGCACCCTTCAGCTCACACGCAAGCCCAAACCCAATTCCAATCCGAGACGCACACGCAGCCCCAACTCAATGCAGAAGCACCCGCTCAAGCCCACGCCGAAACACAACCCCAAAGCGAAACGCACCTCGTCCTCGTCGCACCCGGCGCGCACACCCTCATCGCGCCGTACCTGCGCGCGTTCGGCTTCCCGGCGCCCGCGCGCGACGCGCGGGGTGACCCGGGGGACCCGTTCCCGCCTCCAACCGCGCTGCGGCGGGGCGGTGTGAATGCGGATCGCAGCAGCATCATCGGGCTCAGCACGCACAGCCCCACGCCGGGGGCGGGTGCGGGTGCGCAGCGTGGCGAGGGCAGTATCGATGGAGGAGGGGACGCCGTGCGGGCGCTCGGCGGCTTCGCGAGCATCCGGATGTACGTCGACCCGCGCCCGGCGGAGGGCGTGTATGCGGCGCTGGGGATGGGGTGGGTCGGGGGCGTGCCGGCCGAGGATGGCGCCCCCTTGCACACAGGCTCGTCGGGGAGCAGCACGCCCTCTGACGGTACGTCGCCTGTAGCCGAGCTAAATACAAAGGCCGGAGACGACAGCTCACCCTCTCCCCCCTCGTCCCCCGCGCTCTCCGCATCGACTCACGCGTACTCCCCCGTCCCCGATCCGCTCGCCGCGCCCGCCTCGTACATCACGCACTCGTCGCTCTCGGGCGTCGGCGCGGTGCTGCTGCGCGCGCTGCGCAGCGGGATGCCCGTGTGGGCGCGCGGCGGGGACATCCGGCTGCTGGGAGGCGAGTTCGTGTTCGAGTGGGCTCCGGCAATGGCTGATGGCGAAGACGCAGAGTGCGTCTTTCTCTTCTTCCTTCTCTTTCCTACCTTGACGCTGATTCCCATTTTTTTTTTCTTGCTGCACAGTGCGGCGACGAACCTGCGCTGCACGTACGCGCATCGCATGCAGACGCCGCGCGGACACGCGGAGGTGGGGGGCGTGCTGCGCGCCGCGGGGGTCGTCGTGCGCGAGTCCGCCTCGGCCACGCTCACGAGGAAGCGCGGGGACTCCGCGAGCTCTGGGTCCGTCTTTAGCACGACGCGCTCGACGAGGAGCGCGAGGAGCGCGGCGCGGATGGCGAAGCTTGCGAGTACGGACCGGGACGTGAACCGGAGCACGAGCACGGGCGGCGGGCGGGCGGACAAGAAGAAGGGCTCCGCGCCCCCGCGCCTCGAGACGGCCGCGCATCAGCCATGGCTCGCGCGCTCTGTGTCGGCCTCGCGGCCCTGGACGCGCGCGGCGCACGCTCACGACGAGAAAGGGATGCGCCCCTTGTCCGTGCCCAACTGGACGCGCTCCTTGAGTGCATCGTCCGCGCGGCCGTGGGCCCTCGCTGAAGATGATGCCGCCGACGACTCGCTCGCTGAGTGCGATGCGGACGACGCGGACGACGAGGGGGAGCAGGCGGACGAGTACGACCCGTTCGGGCGGTTCAGCGTTGGCGGGAAGGATGTCCTGGAGAAGCGCGTGGCCGCCGCCGGTCTATTCGCGCTGGACGACCTGGACGCGCTGTATGCGCGCGGGCCGCGGCGCGCGCCGAGCTTCAGTGTTAATCGGTATGGGGTATTCCGCGACGACCAGGAGGAGGCGTATGCGGATGATGATTCGGTGCCGGATTCGGATTCGGATGACGATGATGATTCGGAGGACTACGGGGAGGCGTACGGGGCGTGGGGCGGGTGGGAGGAGGGTCGCGGGGGCGAGGACGCTTGGATGCACGCGAGGGAGCGGAGTATGGCGCGCTTGAGGGAGAGGAGGGAATCGAGGCGGCGGGAAGGGATCGTGGCATGAATGATGATCATGAAGAGCAATTGCATTGGATATGTACTACTATCGCATCGGACGGCAGTCTCGAGCAAGCAGACTAGTGTAGTGTATTGTATTACGACGGGATCGCAGGGATAATCAATGAATAAATAATCTGTTGTATTACTTGTACGCATCGGGAATTACTTAGATGCCAAATACCGCTAAAGCCTCGATTTGGGCTCGCATGTCACCGTGCTTGGGGGGAGGTAGGCGTTTCGTGGACACCTCCATCCCACGCGCTCTAAGCTCCTCCACAGTTTCAGCAGGCACCTCGATATTGAGCTGCACGGATTCCAAGACGGGAACGCGACTGTACAGCATGCACACGACGTTATGCGCGTCCCATTTATCGCCGCGAAGCACCAGTCGGCGCAGCTGGGGAGCGATCGATGACGTGGTCAACACGTTAAGGATGGCGTCGAGCTCTTCTGCGTACGCATCCGCATCCCGCTCAAACAACCCCAATGACTCCGACGCATCGTCCTGCTCGAGCTCGACGACGTCCGGCGTCAGCTCAAGCACGCTCCGCAGCTCTTCCGCGCGCGGGTCCGTGTTCCTGAAGCTAAGGTGGGTGAGCGGCGACGGCGCGTTGGCGAGCAGCACGGGGAGGTGCCGGGCGATGTTCTGTACCCTGTGCGCGACTACACGCGTCAGGGCTGGCGCGAAGAGCTTGCACATTAGGTAGTACATAACGAACTCCTCGCAGTCGTACATGCGCAGTACGCCGATGCGGGATGTCGTCTCGTCGGAGCCAAGAACATCGCCGGTGCCGAAATGGCACTTGCGCAGAGTGAAATCGGTGTCGGGGGGCACGCACGAGAGGATGTGGAGTGCGTCCTCGGCAGCGCAGTTGTTTATTGTGCATTTGCGGAGCTGGGAGAAGGGGAGAGTGCGTCTGAGTTGAACGAGGGTGCGGGTGTAGTTGAGCTCGAGCTCCGTTAGCGCTGGTAGCACCGTCAACGCCGCGCCTGGAACCTCCTGCGGGTCGCGATTCCGGATGACGAGCGTCTGTAGGGCGGGGAAGATGCCAGTGAAGGCGTGCAGGTGCAACATGTCCGCGCGCTTCAGATCCAGCACGGCGTGCCGCCAGCGGGTGGATACAGCGAGAAAAAGGTCGAGCGCGCTGAGACTGTCAGCGGAAGCCAGGAAAGACTTCGACTGGAAGTCGAGGTAAATCAAGGCGTTCCTAGACCGTTCCAGCTGCGCTGACAGAAGTCTGGTGCGCGGTCGGGGCGGGTCGACGACGAAACGAGACCAGACCAATGGCGACGAAAGCGCCACGGCCCGCCAGTTGCTGCAAACCTTGGAAATAATCCAAGGGCTCGCAGAAGAGGTTTCTTTCTCCGAGGGGGTGCCATGCACGTACAGCAGGAATATTTCTGTCAGAACCTCGTTGGGGAACTGCCGCAAAACAGAGAGCATGCCCGTATGGTCGTTGACGAAGTTGCGAAGCTCAACCTGCAGCCTTTGGAGACGCGCAATCTCGAGATCGTTGGCATGTATCCGTTCTTCAGCGAGTTCTATAACGTTCCGAATCGTAGGAATCTGAGTGTCGGAAGGGACGGCACTGCAGTGCTCGAACATAGCTTAGGAAACAGGCTCTGTCGCAAGCTTCCACGTCGTTAAATTAAAGAGACTCAAATATGGACAGAACGAGCATGCTCACCATTCGAAGTTAGGATCAGACATTTGCTACCGCGGTTTAAGCAAGTTGGGTGGCAGCAGAGTTGTTTTTATATTGCTCTCGATCGGTCCGAGTCATCCCTAGCGGTCCCGCAGGCAAAATATTGAACCAATACTTTCTTCCACTACGTTGAGAAGACACTCCGTAGCGTCCAATGTCGCTGAACAGCATCAAGTAGGCAATTTCTGGGAGCCGGCGTCTTGACATATCTCCGGCTTCTTGGTCTCCCATACTTATGTGTCTTCGTCCATCGCCAGCGTTCACCCTACCTCAGTCCAAGTCAATTCTGTCCTAGCCCATGCCCACGCAGGCCTTCACGCGCGGCACGCGAGCTGCCGACTGGCCTATTTATCTCGAAATCGAATTGACGCCTACAGGAGTAGTCAAGGCCTACACTAACCGCGCCGGTAATACTACCTACCTACCTACCTAACTAATGCAGGGCACTACTACTGCTCCCAATCTATTCATCGATCATCTATCTCGCCGCTCCCGAAGTGAACAAACGCCTAAGTTGCGATGTCGACGTCATTTGTCTTACGCCATGGTTCAACGTTCACCATCGACTAGCGCGTTGGACCTTCTGGGAATCATTATCGCAGCCAGAACACGGGCCTCCGCCTATCGTGCGGTCGGTACGAATATTCGAATGATCAATTTTTCTCACTGTGAACATTCGTGAGCTAGGACACTTTAATTTATACTATACACAGCTTATTCCCTTCCATACCGCAGAACTTCAACTCGAACGAACCTCTCAAGCCTTCTCCTCGAACTAAATTTGTATTATTGATATCGGTGCCTAATGAAATTTCATAAAATCAAAATGCACGGATCCGCTCCCTCTTTCCTCACATTTCTTAAAAATCAAATGCTGCCGACGCCGCGGGCCTGTACCCCTCTTAGCCACCGTTGTATTTATGCCACAACACTACCAGCGACCCTAGGCCACTTGGGCTCGGAATTACTATCACAAAACCAATTATTCGCCAGCCCGCACACTGCAGTCAGCCAATCACATCCTCCCGCTCGGGAGCAAAAGTACCACTTCGCGGGCTAGGACGGTTTCTCTGGGGCGCATTCGTATGGCATACTTGGACTCGGCAACGCTCTTGCCACCCAGGAAATAAAAATAAAAATAAACCATACTGTGCCAAGTCCTATTATTGCAATGCCCTGGCACGCTACTCCATTAAACCTCCTAAAATGTAACCTGCGCACCAAAATATACGCACTGTACGCCACCACATTTCTTAAAAGCCAGTTAACTGCTCCCAATGCCGCTGTCAAAGGTCACATTAAACAAACAAACCAAACAGGCCCCTATTCCAACGCTTTCACTGTTTCACACTACTCCGGCTTGCACGTATCCTCTCCCTGCTCCCGCATCAGTAATTTTACAAGCGGCGCATATTACACCCGCAAAGGACTCGTCACCGACAACACCCGCACGGCAAAGGAGTCCGTAACTGCAAGTCGTTGTCCATGTCTCGCCGCCGGGTCGCTGAAATCGACAGCATCCGAGGAGAAGTTGAACACGAAACCGCCCTTGCACAACACGCGCTGGCCGAGCTCCGATACAAGTTCGACGAGCTCCGATGCAGGCTGGACGAGCTCAAAGCGGAACAGGACACCCAAGCTGCTCAGCACCGCGCGCGCGACGCGGAGCGAGACGAGCGCGCGCGCGAGTACGAGCTCGCGGCGCCCACGTTGTACGGTGCGCCCCTAACACTTTCTCTGACTTTTTATTCATATCATTCATCCCATTCATTCCATTATTACATATCATTTATCAATACCGCCCACACAGCCCTGGACAACCTCCTCTTCCTCGCCCTCGACAAAGCCACCCGCGCGGCGCTCAGTGCGCTCGGGATGCGGAACTGTGAGTACTTACCACCGGTTAATATTCGCACCGCTCATCGCATTCAAATTTAATTACACTATAATTTCACACTCCTGTCCAGTCGCCGCAGTCCGCTACACGCGGCACACCCGCAGATCCGAAATCTCCGAGGCACTGCAAGACTTGGACGACACGCAGGTGCAACTTGCGCTTGAACGCGATCAGGCTGGACTTGAACAGGGTGAACTTGAGTTTGAAAGTAAACTTGAACCCGAAGCCGAACCCAAGCTCGAAATGCAAGTAACAAAAATCCGAATCCTCGCCCCTACCGCTCGCGAAGCCGCCGCCTACACCGCCTATGCGCGCCCCGAGATCGCGCCCCACCACGTGCTCCTCGCCGCGCTCGAGCACCGCATCGAAAGTGTCCACCCCATCAGTCCCTTCTTCCGGTGGAGTTATGACGAGTGGAGTAGCACCTGCGCGTGTTCCCTGGACGACTACGCACGCGGGAGCTGCTACAGGTACCACCCCATAACCTCCCGCATAAAGCCCCCGCCCACGAGTGCAGCGTTCCATGCGTATGCCACCGCCTTGGTGCCGCCCGTTCCCGCAGACATGCGCGCGCGGTTGGCGGAGGGGTGGTATTTTGAAGAATTCACGCGGAAGAAGGCGCCGCTCTTCGACCCGTGAGCAACCGGTTGGCGATGGCTGCGCCGACTGGGTTGAGGTGTGTGGGTGCGAAGGCAGTGGTGGTTGAACTTTTCTTGCTTCCATCTACAAGTCTTTGCGCTCCAGCAATCAATCAATCCATCTCTTTTTTCGTCGACCGCTATGCAAAATAGAATTTCTTGCGAACCCCACTCGGATGTTTGCGTAGGGCGACGTCTTGGTGAGATACTGGGTTGTTTCCACCCCCTAAAAAGGGAACTGCTTTCAGCGTGATTATTGAATCATTCATGGTTGAGGGAACAAAACCCCGCTAACTATGGTTTATGGAAAATTAAAGAATTCTTAACGGAAGAGAGCGCGATATCCTTCTTCTCTCTCGGGCGCATCTCTTGGACATGTCCACGGCAGGCCACTTGCATCCCGTGAGTATGCAACTCCTCGATATCCTCGTCAGGCAGTAGGAAATCGAGGCCCACGGATTCCAGAACGCCGACGCGACTGCGCAACATGCACATGACACTATCCCGGTTCCCGTTGCCGTGAAGGACAAGGCGGCGGAGGAGCGGGGCGATGGGTGCCTCGCTCGTGGTGGCGAGGACGTGCAGAACCGCCTGAGCTTCAACGGACACTTCAAGCTCAACGACGCCGGGAGATAGCTCGAGCACACGGCGGAGGTCGTCTGTAGATATCTGGTTGCCTGGGAGGCCGAGGCGGGCAAGAGGGCAATGTGTGTTGCTGAGGAGCTGGATGATAAACGAGGTACTATTGATGTCATAGCTTCCATCGATGGTGAGGTCCGTCAAGGCCGGCGCAATGAGTGCTCTCAGCACCCCTTGGATAAAGAAATAGCCGCACTGTTCGATATGTAGAATGCGGACGTGGGACGTCGTCGGCGGCGATAAATAGTTGGCAGGGGGCGTAACAGTGACGCACGGAAAGTGCTGCGCCGGGAGCCAACAGGGAGAGTATGCGGAGCACGTCTGTTGAGTTACAATCATGAAGGGCGCATCTGCGGAGCGAGGAGAAGGGGAAAGTGATCTGTGCGGGAATGCCATAGCAGTGGAGTTCCAGATCTGTTAAAGAGGGCAGCGCCGCAAACGGCGCAGCCAGCGAGGCTCCAAGCTCGCGGTTCCTAATGATAAGAGTCTGCAGGAGGGGGAAGGTGCCAGCGAAGGTGCCGAGATGCGACATGTCCTTGGAATTCAAATCCAGCGTAGCCTCTCGCCAGCGGGTTGACGCGGCGAGGAAGAGGTCGAGGGCATTCAGACTGTAGGCGTCAGTTTGGAAACAATGGGACCGGAAAGTGAGATAGATAGGGGAGTTTCTGGACCGTTCCAGCTGCGCTGAAAGAAGTGCTGCGGGTCTCCGAGGATGAATGCCCAGAAAATGGCACCACAGTGATGGGGACGAAAGTGCCACTGCCCGCCATCTGCTGCAGACCGTCGCAATGATCCAGGGGTCACGGAAAGACGTTTCCATGCGTATAAATTGCAGGAATATTTCGGTCAAAAGCTCGCTGGGGAGGCGCCGCATTCCGGATATCATTCCGATATGAGTGTTGGCGAAGACGCGCAGTTCAGTCCGCTGCCGATTGAGGTTCGTTATCACCTGCTTCAGACGCGCCACCTCGTGACATTTGGAATCTATTTGTTCTTCTACGACTCTGATAACGTCTCGGATCGTGGATATCTGGACATCGGAAGGAACGGTGGTGCTGGAAAGCAGCTCGGGATATGACGTCTCCAATGGAAGTTCAGTGTTTCCGAGTCCAGCACTACAGTGCACAGAACATAGCGAATGACAGGACATCTTGTAGGGAATACTGAGCCAAGAGAAGCAGTAAATCATTGACAGACTTCAAATTGAATCAAGGCGAGGCTCACCTCCGAATCGGTTTGGTTTTTGGCAAGAAAAGAGATTACGTGATCAGTTCAAACAAGACCAATCAATCATATGCAGCCAGTTGCAGAACTTGAACAAGGAAATAGATACGAGATCCTGAGCTAGTCCGAGGTTGAAATTGCTTTGGAAAAATAACCAATCAATTTTCGAAATCGTCCTGGCCGTGATCAAGGTTAACTAGTACTAGCGCTAGGCTGCTAGCTTTGGACGGACCTCACTGTCCATTTTCGGTCCATACCTGTATCGAGTGCCCCTGATTTGAGATTGCCATTCATTTTTCATGCGGACATATGAAGAATTCTCTGGGGAAAAACGCATGAAGTAAAACAGGTACATATTACAATATGGTCTTTTTCTTGCTGATGCCCACCGCGAGCTTACACCGAAGGCATTACTGATAAGGGACTTTCAAATAGGTGTAAGCCGAAAATTAAGAGCGCGAAACGAAACAAGGGCGTACACCGCAGGATAAGAGTGCGGTCCGTTCCACAGCATCTCACCTGCATCCTGTGAGTATGTAACTTCTCGACATCCTCGTCAGGAAGCAGAAAATCGAAGTCCACGGATTCGAGGACGCCGACTCGACAGAGCAGCATATGTATGATTTTGGCCCGGTGTAATTTATGACTGCGGAGGACAAGACGCCGGAGGAGCGGTGCGACGCGTGCCTCGCTGGTGGTGGCGAGGACGTGCAGAACCACCTGAGTTTCAGGGGACACACCATAGTATTGAACAATCCCAGTGTTGAAGTAAACATAATTCCACGTGGATATACGCATGATGGGAACTGTTAGCAAAAAAAAAAGCCCACAAAGTCGAAACGAGTACTTTACTCATACACGTACATGTACATATTACAGTTCAATGACCTTTTGCTTTCTGGTGCGCCTCTTGGATGCAGTTCACCTGCATCCCGTGAGCACGCAACTCCTCGACATCCTCGTTAGGCAGTAGGAGCTTGAAGTCCACGGATTCGAGGACGCCGACGCGACTGCGCAGCATACACATGATGCTAGCTCGGTCGCTCAGTTTTCCATGAAGGACAAGACGGCGGAGGAGCGGGGCGGCGCACGCCTCACCCGTGGCGGCAAGGATTTGCAGAAGCGCCGCCCGACTTTTACGGCACATTTGAATCTCCAGCTCAATGACGCCGGGAGCCAGCTCGAGCACACGGCGTAAGGCCGAGGCGGGTAAGAGGGCAATGTGCGCTACTGAGGAGCTGGATGATGTACGGGGCGAGCTCGTTGCCATAATATCCACTGATGGTGAGGTCCGTCAAGTCTGGCGCAACGAGCGCTCTCAGCACGTTTTGAATAAACAATGGATCGCACCCGTTGAAATGCAGACTGTGGATGTGGGACATTGTTGGCTGCAAAACCGCGTCGGGGTTGGTGGGGGCGCGACAGCGACACACGGAAAATGCTGCGCCGGGAGCTAACAGGGAGAGTATGCGGAGCACGTCTGTTGAGTTACAATCATGAACGACGCATCTGCGGAGCGAGGAGAAGGGGAAAGTGATCTGTGCGGGAATGTCACGGCAGTGGAGTTCCAGATCTGTTAAAGAGGGCAGCACCGCAAACGTCGCAGCTAGCGAGGCTTCAAGTTCGCGGTTGCTAATGGCAAGAGTCTGCAGGACGGGGAAGGTACCAGTAAAGGCGCCGAGATGCGACATGTCCTCGGAACTCAACCGCAGCGTAACCTCTCGCCAGCGGGTTGACGCAGCGAGGAAGAGGTCGAGGGCATTGAGACTGTCGGCTTCAGTTCGAAAATAATGGGACCGGAAATTGAGATAGATAGGGAGTTTCTGGACCGTTCCAGCTGCGCTGAAAGAAGTGCTGCGGGTCTCCGACGACGAATGCCAAGAAAATGGCACCACAGTGATGGGGACGAAAGTGCCACTGCCCGCCATCTGTTGCAGACCGTCGCAATGATCCAGGGGCCACGGAAGGACCTTCCCGTGCGTACAAATTGCAAGAATATTTCGGTCAAAAGCTCGCTGGGGAGGCGCCGCATTCCGGATATCATTCCGATATGGGTGTTGGCGAAGACGTGCAGTTCAGCGCGCTGCCGATTGAGGTTGGTTATCACCTCCTGCAGACGCGCCACCTCGTGATATTTGAAGTCTATTTGTTCTTCAACGGCTCTGATAACGTCTCGGATAGTGGATATCTGGCCATCGGAAGGAACGGCGGTGCTGGAAAGCAGCTCGGGGTATGGGGTCTCTGGCGAAAGTTCAGTGTTTCCGAGCCCAGCACCACAGTGAATAGAACATGGTGAGTGACAGGACATCCTACAGTAAACACTGAGAAAAAGCAGCGAACAAATGCTTTGCTCACCCTGCAGTGCTGCCAACTTGGGCGAAGGAGATGTGGATACGTAATAAGCCCGAACGAGACCAATCATACCCAAAGTCGATCAAACACTCAAACACTGGTTGCAAAAGTGAACAAGGAAATGGACACGAGATCCTGAGCTAGTTCGAGGTTGCAATGAATCTCGACAAATTCTTGGTTCCGGCTTTAGGTACCAGGTCTCACATGTCCAAATGTCTGTCCGTCCGAGATACACTGTTTATTAATGATCCCGTCACTCTTTGCCAAGTTGCACCACACTTGCATTTTGCTTGCATTGCATGTCCAGCAAATCTGAGTCTGAAGTTGCTCGTGTCCTATACCAGGGTCCATTCTTCAATCTCTGCATAAAATTATGTCGAAGCCTTTAACATAGCTTTAAACTCCGTTTGGCCATCACCGAGATCTTGACTTTCTTGCTTTACTTCTGATTTGCAACTCGCGGAGCCCAATGTAGGTGGCCAGCATGGTAAGAGCTTCAATGACCAAGCTTGAGGTCCAAGAGTTGCAAGAGTGCCAGTCAAGTATTTGGACTTAGGCGACAGAGAGAGACCTCAAGCTGTGATTTCCAGCTGCTATCGGCTTTCCTTCAAGCCACGGCGGCATTTTTCCAGTTTCCCGCCATCCAAATGAGCTATGCTGAAGCCCTCGGGTCTCAAGTTCAAATGCAACATACGATGTCAAGAGCACTTGATTCATTATTTGGTCAACTCAAGATTCAACCATACACGCTGCGGAGAAAGGCCTTAGACTCAAGCTGGGGTCGCCAACTGCTATCCACTTTCCAGGTTCACTGAGCCGCGCTGATAGTTTTCATTGTACCATGCATTGTCCGAAATTACAGTCAATTGATCATTGCCCCAAAAGAAAAAAAGTGAAATGTGTGTTGCTGTGACAGAACCAGGAACCGAGGTGTTAGCCAGTAGAGGAACCAAGGCTGCCCGGAGGGCTTCTGTATAACCGATCACCTGACGAAATTTTCGAAAGCGCTCTGCCAGTGGCCACGATCCAGGCCAACATTTCAAGTTGGACGGACCTCACCATTTATATTTTCGGACTATACCTCTTGACTCTTTTCAAGTGGCCCCCTACGCGGGGGAAGCTGCCACGGTACCACCTCACCACCTCCCCCCGCCCACGCACGCGGCGTTCTACGCGTATGCCGCCACGCTGGTACCGCCCGTCCCCGCGGAATGTGCGCGCGCGGCTCGCGGAGGGGCGGTATTTCGACCTGGCGCGGTGCAAGATGGTGCGACCTGTTGGCGATGGCTGTGCCGACTGGGTTGGCGTGTGTGGGCGCGCATGCAGTCGTGGCTGCACTTTTCTTTTATCTAAGTGCAAGCCTTCGCAATAATTCCATCTCTTGTGTCGTCTCCCGCTCCTGTGAAAGAAAAATAATTTTCCTCGCCAGATATGGATGTAGTCTCTCATTGTCTTGAACTTGAGTATTAGTCCAAAATATCCTTGAGGACGAGGCAAGTTCCAGCAAGTTCCGACATATCAACGAGCTGCTGAAGACTCAGGATAATATATTGTGATGGCTTGTATTGTCATTTTCACTTATCAACTTTTCTTGCTTAAAAGAAGTCGGATTGATTTCCCATTTTAGGACGCAAAATTTGGCCTGGGTATGAACGAGGCTTGCACCCATGTGCTTCCACCTTCATTATTGCATCATTATGGCACACAACCCCAGCTGTTTACAGGGTTTTGAACTACATCTGAGCGACCTGCACACAACTTTACCTTTGAATTAGATCTTCTGCTTGAAGTTTACAAGTGAATTTATTTGCTGCCCACAACTCCTCGAGGACGTTTACATCTCCTTGGGACTTCGCCGTGGTTCAAGATTTTGCGGAGTTTTAATCAATTTGATGAGAACAGTTATGGTGTGTTTTGCAGATGTCTTTATACAAGGACTCAGGGAGGTATAGTATACCTTTTGAATGCATTTATGGGATGCTTAGACCTTCCCGAACATTATACATTGGATAGAACGAGTTAAAACTAGAACTGATGTTGATTTCAGGTTCAAACGGTGCCTACGGCGGTCACTGGCATCGAACCCTTCCAACAGAGCAAAAAAGGTGTTTGAAGTAAAAATTCAAGGTTTATAGGACGCTTTTCATATTTTCTAAAGCACCTGAAAGAGCGGAATGAAGTTTCTGAAGCAAAATGCGATGATTCGTGCTTGACGTGATCATATTCGCGATGATGCCAAGTATTTGAGATGTAGCCACGTTTGAGAGGTTGTAAACATCTGGAAGATGTAATCTCAGGCGGTTGTAGGCAAGTACACAAAATTGTTTTCAACAACCACAAAAAAGTTGTAAGTTGTATGGAAAAACCCTGTAAAATACACATATAATTATTGGACAGTATATCGCCCATACATCATCATCCGTGGTTGAGCAAATACAATTTACGAAAAAGGGAAATTAAGTAACGGAGGAGCGCAGGCCACCCTTCTTCTCTCTTGTGCGATCCTCTTGGATGTGTCCACGGTAGCTCACTTGTATCCTATGAGCATGTAACTCCTCGACATCCTCGTCAGGCAGTAGGACATCGAGGTCCACGAATTCCAGGACACCGGCGCGACTGCGCAGCACGCGCATGATGCTGACGCAGTCCAAAATGTCGCCACGGAGGACAAGACGACGGAGGAGCGGGGCCACAGCGATGTGTGACTCGCTCGTGGCGGAGAGGACTTGGAGAAGCGCCACTTGAGTTCCAGGGGACAGCTGAATCTCGAGCTCAACAATGTCAGAAGCCAGCCCGAGTACGCAGCGGAAGTCGTCTGCAGATATCTGGGTGCGTGGGAGGCTGAGGCAGTTGAGAGAGCAATGTGTGTTGCTGAGGAATTGGATGATATACGGGGTAATATCGATGCCATAACTTCCACCGATGGTGAGGTCCGTCAAGGCTGGCGCAATGAGCGCTCTCAGCACGTCTTGGATAAAGAAGTAATCGCACTGTTCGATTTGTAGAATGCGGACGTGGGATGTCGTCGGCGGCGATAAGTAGTTGGGAGGGGTGTGTAACAGTGACGCACGTAAAATGCTGCACCAGGAGCCAACAGGGAGAGTATGCGGAGCACGTCTGTTGAGTTGCAACTTTTGATGATGCATCTGCGGAGCGAGGTGAAGGGGAAAGTGATTTGTGTGGGAATGCCATGGAGTTCCAGTTCTATTAAGGAGGGTAGCACTGCAAACACCTCAACCAGCGAGGCTTCAAGCTCGCGGTTCATGATGGCAAGAGTCTGCAGAAGGGGGAAGGTACCAGCGAAGGCACCGAGATGCGACATGTCCTTGAAACTCAGCTCCAGCGCAACCTCTCGCCAGCGGGTTGACGCGGCGAGGAAGAGGTCGAGGGCATTGAGACTGCTGTCGGCGGCAGTTTGGAAATTACGGGACCGGAAATTGAGATATATTGGGGCGTTTCCGGATCGTTCCAGCTGCTTTAAAAGCAGTGCTACAGGTGTCCGACGCCGAATGTCAAGAAAATGGCACCACAGTAATGGGGAAGAAAGTGCCACTGCCCGTCATCTGCAGCAAACCGTCGCAATAATCCAAGGCCCACGGAAGCGCGTTTCCATGCGCACGTATCGCAGGAATATTTCAGACAGAAGTTCGCTAGGGAGGCGCCGCATTCCGGATATCATTCCGTTCTGGATGTTGGCGAAGTCGTGCAGTTCAGCGCACTGCCTATGGAGGCTCATTATCGCCCCCTGCAGGTTCGTTATCGCCCCCTGCAGACGTGCCACCTCGCGATAATTGGAATCTATTTGTTGTTCAACGACTCTCATCACGTCTCGAATCGCAGATGTCTGAGCATCGGAAGGAACGGTGGTGCTTGAGAGAAGCTCGGGATATGGGGTCTCCGGCGGCGGAAGTTCAGTGTTTCCGAGCCTAGAATCACAGTGCACAGAGCATAGTGAGTGACAGGACATCCTACAGAAATATTGAGCCATGAAAAGGCGAGCAAATGCTCTGCCCACCTGCGTTTTGGAAGGATATGTGGATACGTAATCACTCCAAACGAGACCAATCATACGTAAGTGGACCACATATCGGTTTGACTTGTTGAAATTTGGAGAAAAGCCAAAATCAGACAAACCAGCCGTCTCAATGCAGAAAAATCCTTGTTTGAGGTGCTTTGAGCTTGAGTGATATTCCGCTTTGTCGAATCCGACACTTGAATATTTCTTCCGTTTTTATTTCGGGGCTGCTTGACCCATTTAGGTACCCTATAGCTGCCTTTGTTGGACTGCCAAATAATCTTGGTTCACAAAGAAGTATCCTCGTAGCCGAGTGGAGCTTCTTGCGAGCATGCCTTATTTAAATAGGAACCATGCTACTCATAAGCCCCGACTTCATCACCGCCCTATGAAGGCCAATCAAACCTGATGTTAAAATCTGTGGCCTCAGTCCGTCATCCAACTAATTATTGTATTTTATCAGAGGTGAAATGAACGGGACAGTCACGACGACAGAAAATTTTACCGCACCCAAATACAGGCATATGCATCTGGCATTCATCTGTTATTTTCAAACACCGGACAATATTCCGCTGTGTAATTAGGTTACACTCCTTGCTCCTCGGCCTATTCAAACACATATATACCAGGGAGCTCCAGCTGAATATCCCCTACATTCGATTCACCATGGATCTCTCCGAGTCGTTCCGTTATTCCGTTTTCGCCGCACTCTCCGCCACAGTTGTATCGTCCGCATCTCCTCTCGCTCCAAATGTAACATGGCCGCCAGATAATTCCGCTGCATTATTCAAGTTATCTGACCTCTGCTCACGATATTCCAACATAGACATCTACATTATCTGGAACGAGTATGTTTATTTATTTGTTTACATGCTCCAACCCTTGACTCACAAATTTCGAAATTCTAAGCCACTCAGTACCAGCCTGGAGGCTCGTCAGAACAGAATGGGGATCTCTTCCGAGTGGCTCTTTACAATGGAGGTGTCCACGCTTAGATATAGGCGACGAGCAACAGCTTACCGAACTTTGTGTGAATTTTAACCACCCCTATGCGTCGAAAGAAAGAAGTTTACATACGGACTTCCACCCAAAGAATGCATATGATTTAAATCCATGAACCTGGTCTAACCCAGGCGATAGGCCATCCGCGGAGTTGGTGGGAAAGCCTCTAAGAGCAAGGCATCATTTTCAGAAGAGCTCGGGCATGGTTCATAAGCATCAGCAGATGCCCGAGGAAAGAAATAACATTACTTACCAATACCCATTACTAATAGAAAGTAACACATATGAGTCTGGGTGTCCCATTGGTAGCTGCCCACCTTCCGCCCGAGGCGCTCTGAGACACGATAAAGGATGCGGGAGACACATCAACTCGAGGCAGTCCGAGGGGTTTCGCTGAGGACTCTGTTGCCAGTTCTGCTAGAATGATCCCGTCGGCCAACGTTACAAATAGCCGAGACAAGAGAGTCGTGGATTGAATTGAGAAATACTGAATCCGGAAATACTTAGATGTTCGAAACCTGTTCCGAACACGCAACTGTTCTGCTAATGTTTTTCGACGACGGACAACTGACAAGATACGGCGCGGCGCTGCGCGCAAATTCAAAGCGATATCATGACTTTCTCACTGCGAGCAGAGAGAAGCAAGGCGCGACCGCAGAGACGAAACTCGACATTCGCGGTTCGGCTCCGAGTAGTCCCCGGCGCGCCGCAGTTAGAAGTTCTCTCGGACGTTCATCGGCGTCAGGGAGAGGAAATTTGAAAGCGAAAATAGCCAACCTAGTCCGGTTGATCCGCCGGCGCCGTTGATCTGATATTGATTTCCTTTCCTTTGCAACTTCTCTGAGGGTATCTCACTCTGCATTCAACATCCATTTTCTCATTTAATATTCTGCGATGACTGGATGCCAGGCAGCCGCCATCACAGTCCAAGATAGTCTCATGCCGACTCTCGGCCACTGAGGGCCAAATCTTTTCAAGGTCTCCTCGCTCAGATCTCAGAGGCCACTCTGCCGTCCAACTAGCCTGTCTATATGCTATCAACGTCACACTTCGCCATTTTCGAACAGAACATAGGGATCTACGCAGTAACCCATGACTGGCCGCCGGCGACTTTCACGTCCTGATTCAAATGATTCGAAGGACTTCTACTCTACCACAAGATACTATCTGTTACTCAGGTCCTCTCCAAGCTTCTTATCGCATGGAGCTATCAATATATGTAGTATAAATTGTTTGCCTCTTCTCCTATCCTGAAAAGCAAACCTTGTATCCGCTTTACCATGCACTTCTCCAATCTCTTCCGTTCCATCTTAGCTGCTGCGGTTGTCGCTATTGTAGCTGGAAATCCCATCGGACGTGAGGCTAACACCAGTTTTGGCGGTAACAATGGTTCAGCGGCCCAGGTACTCTTTCTCCTGTGCCAGATTGCTCACGATTAACATTGAATACATTGCAGAAGCGCGCCCCCGGCGGTGTGCTTGTTTGTGACGAGTTGAACTGGAGCGGCACTTGCTCCAAAATCATTGCACCGCTCGCTTCATGCATCCAGCTTGGAGAGGATTGGTATCACAAGATCGCAAGCTTCGGTCCAGATGATGGTGCAATCTGTACAGGTATGGCATCCCATGTTCGATTTTCACGAACCCACCCTGATATATTCCTTCTTTAAAAACAGCTTACTCGTTTGTGCCCCGGTATTATAGCTGATATTATTGCTGAACTGATCTCTGTCTGTAGTGAAGACGGGTGTTCTATTGCTGACACATATTGGACGTTCCAGTTCCCAGGAGACGCGTCGGGCGGCTTGTCGACGGATACTCCTTGGGAGCACAAGGTACAGGTTTCCACATCTCTATTTCGCCGCCTGTCACTGAAGTGACATCCATCGCCCAGATTTCCAGTTTCCAGTGTCAACCGACCTTCACAGGGGAAGGTATGCATTGGCCCAACTAATATATAACTTCCGCATCTCTCATGTGCTCTTAATATTATAGCTACCCAATATCAGCCCAATGGTGCCGTGGGTGCATGTGGATGGCCCCTACAGAACGAAGACTTCATCGTTGCGCTTTCTGAGGAGCATTACGATGAGGGGGCCCGCTGCGGACAGCAAATTTATGTCGAATGTATGCATCTTAAACTCTTCCTTCGGAAGAAGTTGAACACTGATTAAATTCCTATTGTTGATCGTAGACAAAGAACAAATCATTGCAGTCACTGTGGCTGACCTGTGCTCGAACTGCAGCGAAGACGGGATTAATCTTTCCGCTGGTGCATTTTTTGCGATCGAGAACACCACAGTGGGTCAGATCACGGTGCACTGGACGACATGGTGGTGAACTGGTCGGCGGTGATGATGTATATAAATGATAAATATGCTTTTACTCTTCTGGTTTGCATCGACGAGCTTCTGGATTGTAATGAGAAAATGCTCGGCCGTCGTAGAAGCACGGTGTTTGAAAAAAAAATCGTTAACAACGATTGAGCGGGACAGTTTAATTTTCTTTGAGGGCTCGGAATATATTGAATTTAAATATCTTTCAGACATCCGAGCCTGCATGTTTTCAAAACGCTGAAGTGCATGGGTTTGTCACTGGAGAAGGATGGTCAATTTCATGGCCCTCCGCCCTTTCACAAGTTTGCTTCTTAATTGCATCAAATGTTCGTTGAGATTCATTACTACACTTGGTAGGGCATGCGTGCTAACATCATTATATCGTGGTAATGCGGGGACATACGTTAAAAGGTAAAAGGCGATTGGAGGAACATAGGCGTGGAATTACGTCGTAAGGGTCAGTCGGTAGTGATCGCGGCCAATACAGTGCAAACCGGAGAATTTCGTAACTGCGGTTAGAACGTCGACTCTCAGCACCCCACGCCCGATATCATATGCGGGCAGATTAGGAGACTTGGGCAGTCTATAGCGGAATGCGTCCGAAATGAGACCCCATGAGTGCTGAGAGACAGTCGCCCTATCGTTTGGACCGAGCGGCTGGTTGAAGTACTGGTAGATAGCGTCCAAAACATTCTCGACAGTCAGACTATGCAAGCCCTGAGACCGAGCATAGATGGGTCCCCACTGCTGTTCCCAGTGAGCGAGAATGGGGTTGTCAGCAAAGGTGATAGTGATTAGGCCTGTCGGAGGATACGTCGCGGACCCGTCCAGAGGGGCGGCTATTTTAGAGTGCGGAGAGATGCAGCGTTGTGCGGAGGAGGGGAATTGAGTAATGTCCCAGTCGATGTAGGGATGGCTGCCTCTTGGGCTACACAGATCGGGGTTTAGTTGGGATTGCTGGACGTTCCAGGGCTGTGGTGGTGGTGGTGGTGGTGCGGGTGTAGGCGTAACGGGCACCACCTGTGCCCATGGGGGAGGGGTATCCTCAAAAAGCGGAGGAGGGGGCGGGGGGTCAAAAGGAATCTGGTGCGCTGTGGCCCAGGGAGTTGCGGGAAAGGGAACAGGCGGTGGAATGGGACTCCAGGGGAAAGCAACTAAGCCATAAACGTCAGTGCGAGGAGGGGAGTTGCCAGGTCTCTGGACAAACCATGCGGAGGGATTAAACGTCTTCGTTTAGGACTTCGTCCGAAGCTAAGCGATGGAGGCCACGGGAAAGTGGTTGGACATCGACAGCAGAAAGTACGTGGCCAGCACATTGAGCCACACAGTGAGAGCGGGAAAGCGATATTCTGTTCGAGGACAGGCTGGAACGTCGTCCGCCGGAGTTGAGCCTTGGATCAAAGGAGATGGCGGGCAGTGTCGACTGTCAGGCTATATAACGGACCTGTGGCCATTGTTCGGAAGACAAGGCGTGGCCATGCCGTTGTCACGAGCAGGGACATTGAGCGACGACTCGACGAGAATGGCCAGGCAGAACAAGAGCTCGGGCCTCCTTATTATTAGTCGCCACACAGGAGAATTCCCCTGGAGACGAAGTTAAAGAACAAGAAGAAAAGAACAAGCGAACAACGAGCAGCTGATGAGTGACAACTCGTGAGTACTTGAGTCACAGTCACTCACTAAGTTTGAACTTTGCTCCTCACCGCCATGAGCGATCGCTTTGCCTTCGGACTCATCGATGGCATGGAGGATGATAGGGATTATGGACCTGGTGGTTTCTTCCCGGTCAAACTCGGTGACATTCTCAGCCCAGAAGGCTCTGCCGCAGGCTCTCGGTATCGGATATCCGCAAAACTGGGCCACGGGTCCTACTCGACTGTTTGGCTGGCGCGCGACTTTGTGGCGGGGTGTGTTATGGGGTAGAAATGTCAGTGAATCGTCTACTAAACTTTATTGCCACAGACGCGCCGTGGCCATCAAGATCGTTCAAGCGTCGGAATCCGCAACGAGTCGCGAGGCAGCTATCCTCAAACGCCTCCGCACCTCTATATCCGATCCACCCACTGTCATACAGCTTCTGGACTCGTTCACATTGACCAGCGCGAATGGCACACACCAAGCTCTCGTCACAGAGCCCGTTATACTGTTGGAGCATCTAAACAACTTCCCCGGTCTCCAAATAAATACGCGCAGCCTCGTCCGCCAAGCCCTTGAAGGCCTCGCTTTTATCCACGAGCGCGGCATTGCCCATGGAGGCGAGTCTCCCGTTATTTCCAGCTTTTTGGGCCTCACAACCCCTCCCAGACCTCCACCCGAGCAATATCGGTGTTGCCGTCCCGGACCTCGACGCCTTTTCCGAAAAAAAACTCTGGAACATGTACGGTGCACCACTAATTGTGCCTCTTGTGCCGTCCGATCCAGCGCACGACCCCGCGTCGTTTCCTCCATATCTCACACAGGCCATGGACCTCAGACAGTTCCTGGTGCACATGGCGCCCGGCTTCGCCGCCCGCGAGCCGCGTGTACGCATTTTAAATCTAGGCTGTGGTACGCTCACTCTCTTTTCCTTCACTTCTGGCATTCACTGCATCGCGGCCGTGTAGGCTACTTCGCGGAAGAGTCACCATCTCCGCGATGCCACACCCCTCTTTCCTATGCGGCGCCGGAGGTCGCCTTTCCGATAATGGCCCACGGTAACAGGGACGCGCCGTGGGACCGTCGTGCAGACATATGGGCCTTGGGATGCACTGTACATTTTTTTGGCGGACGTCCGCTTTCGCGGTTGCTGACATTCCACTCCAGATTCACGAGATCGCAGTCGGGAGGCTTCTCTTCGGGTCCTCGTCCCACATCCTGGACGACATGGCCGCGATCTGCGGGGGCGCGCCGGCAGACTGGGCCGCATACTTAGCATCATTGTCGAACAAGTCTGAAGTCCCGCTGAAAGGTGGGCGAGTTCCTTATTCGTGCTGCCTATTACTCACACCGGTGTCACGCACAGCCCATACTCCCGAAGCGGCGGACGCGCTCTGGGCCAAGACGACGGAGTACCTCCAGAGCAAGGGGCAGACGCTGGAGGATGCGCGCGGGTTAGTCAAGCTATTGCGGCGCATGGTTGTTATCGATCCGATGGAGCGTCCGTCCGCATCGGCATTATTGCAGGATCCGTACTTCGACCTGGCTACCAATGACCAAGCCCCCCTCCCAGCCGAGTATCTGCCACTGGGCACCGCTATTGTTCAAGTTGTGGGGTAGTGATTTAACTACTTAACAATTCGATATCCGCTATTGTAGTTGTCCCTTCGAATTGTACACCCTTCTCATTATTCTGACAATATCTTCCCCACACAACACATCCTCTAAATATTTTTTGAAAATGTCCAACATATTGCCAAAATGGGCATGAGGCGTTGTTTGGCAAGACCGTTATAGAGCCGAGCGTCCGCATCGGCACTATTTGCAGGATCCGTACTTTGATCTGACTGCCAGTGATCAAGCCCCTTCCAATTGAGTATCCCTCGCAGTTAAAAATGGCTCTGCTTAACAATTCGATCTCCATTAATGTACATAGGTAGCTGTTATGCCTCCGTAGACCAGTGACTGTCGTATGAGAGGCGAGCTCGTCGATATACCGACGCTCGCTCTCATATACAAGCTGGAAACGAGCCTAATCCCTCCGCATTCCAGTTTTACTCATCTCTGACTGTACAATATTTTCCTCACATCACATCGTGCAAATATTTCGAAAATGTGGCATTTGCCGAAAAAAACGACATACAAAGGCCGCCTTTTTGGAGAGCACAAGTCAAGACGACAAGGGGACTCGAAGTATTGCAGTTCAACGAAGGCCTAGATATCTCCCCGTTCTTTTTTCCTCCATTCCGTCCTTCACAGATGAAAGGAAGTCAAATGACTCACATTTCGAGTTCGACTCGGCTAATCTCCCTGTTGCGGTGTCAAGCAATCTCAAGTCCATTCAATTTTTTTCGTGAATGGCTATAGCATAGCCCTCCGGGCCGACTTGGTTCCTCCACAACTTTTTACAGTTCTCATTTTGGGCGGACTTGTTAATAAACAATTCGGACAGCAGGCAATATACAAGTCGGTAATGTCTGTATTGTATGCAGACAGGGCTGTGCAACCAATGATAATCTTTTCAAGGACGGTTGAGAGTGAGTTAAAATTTGGGTAAGTTACAAGCAATCACTGCCAACTCTGGCAAGGCTGCTAGTTTAACGGCACTGCGCACCGCTGAGACATTGAGACACAGAGGCTCCGGCTGCAAGCATCTGAGACTGCTCAGAATCAAATAAAAAAGCTAATGGTGGCGCGTGCGCCGCATGCCCATTAATGGCGGCGCGGGGGAACGCGGGGTATCGGAAGCGAGGAGATAGCGCTGCGGCCAGCCAGGACGATGTGAAGCCAGCCGTGGGGAGGCGAATATTCAATAAAAAGTTGAGGCCAGCAGTAAATGCCAAGAAGGTGGTGGAGGGGATAAGGAACAGTATGAGCGGCGCTGCGTGCTGCCAATGCGCCGGGGATGCGAGAAAAAGAACACCAAATTTGAAGGCGGCGCTGCGTGAGGAAAGCAGCTCATGGGGACCCCAAACAAACGAAATCATTCCGAAGGCTGCAGCACGCGTTAAGACTGTGGTATGGAGGGTTTAGAACAGTGGGGGATGCGCCAACACGTCGGGGATCCGGCGGGGGCCGTGAAAAATACAACGGCGTGAAGTCATGATGGAAGGTTGCCGAGAGTAAGCGGCACTACGTGCCCGCAGATGCGCTGACAATTCAAGGATTTGAGACGCCAAAAACACGCGTCGAGGACAAGCCCTGAGTGCGTTTCAAGGGCATTGTCGCCGCCAACGCGCAGAGGATGGCGAGGCTGATGGCGAGACCGCGAAAAAGCAATTAAAACAAGGGGGGGCGATACAGCGCGTCGGTGTGATGGCAGGAAGGTGAAAGGTTCATTAAGAAGCTGGGGGGCTGCACCGCACGCGTGTGCCAGGATCCCCATAAGTAAAGGGCAGATTGTGAGGGCGAGACGCACGCCGTCAAGGCATGGAGGATGCAGGGTGCACGAAAAATCGAAAAAGGAAGGCGAGGGCGGCGCAAAGCGTGGCAGGGGATGCGGGGAATGATGATGGGACCGCGAAAAATGGAATAAAGAATTCGAGGGCGGCGCTGCACGCCGCCAACGCGCAGAGGATGCGCGGAACAATGTGGTGACCGCCGAAGAATCAAATATAATACTCGAGGATGGAGAGGCACGCCCAAGGCACGCCGCAGACGCGTAGAGATAGGAAAACTGCCCCCCCAGGCGCAGAAGGTTCCCTCCGGCACAAAATGACCCCCGCTCCAGTATCCGTTCTGCACGCCAGATTGGGAACGCCAACAGAGTAATTGGAAAAGTGCGTGATCGGCGCGGCGCGCTGCCCACGCGACGGAGGTGTGCGGAACCATGCCAGGACTTCGAAAAATCGAACAAAAAATATGGAGGGGCTCTATATCGCCGCAGTTGTGTGGGGATGTGAAATCCGGCCTGGGGGATCACCAGAACAGAAGCACCACGCTAGCACAATGGTGTTTGGGCATTCTAAAAAGAGTTTCATCAGTGAAAGAAAATGCATGTTGCACTCGTCGGAAAGTCTTCGTAGCGAGTGGAGGGTGGTTTCTGGGGGTAGGGAATATTAGTGCCGTATAACGTTGATATAATGTGTCGAGACTGAGAGGTTGAATATAAAGATCTGCAAAAATTGAGTCTTAGAATTAAGCCAAGTGAAACAAGACCATGGGAGCTTACCAGAGCACTGAGGTTTCCCACATTTTAGTCCCCGCTGAGCGCTGAGGAGCTTGAGTCCGTCGTGCGCCCTGTTGAAGAAATCGAAGAGTTGTAATCGGGTGCAATAAAAGTTGATGACAATTTGTAATAATGATGGCTGATTGACATGTTACGAGTCCTAATCTCATTAGGATTCGTTTTTGTCCGAGAGTTCCCAGCCAAAAAATCGTCACGTTTTCAGTTTGATGTGAAACGTGATGTGAAATCTCCTGTCACCACGTGTTCCTCTACTACCTCGACTCTTCAGTTTTTTTTCTGAAACGTGATGTGAAATCTCCTGTCACCGCGTGTTCCTCTACCACTTCGACTCTCAATTTTTTTTTTCTGAAACGTGATGTGAAATCTCCTGTCACCGCGTGTTCCTCTACTACACCGACTCTTCAGGTTTTTTGTATGAAACGTGATGTGAAAAATTATCGGGTACAGCCGTCCCCCTCCTGTGCCTCTCGCTTCTCTCTGCTATAACCGCTCTTGTTTATTCTGCCCGTTGTTTTCGGTTTCTCTCTCTGTTAGTTAACCTTAATTTTTTGCTTGCTTCATTCGTTAACACTCACCTTTATTATCGTCAGCTCCGTTCCTTCTACTTGTTCTCTCAATGTCTCCTTTGTCTTGTAATCTCTTTGCTGCTCAGAGAGCCACTTTACAGCGGCCAGTACTTTCGTCGGCCTCACCGGTAGGTCTGGTTGCTCTTTGGCTGCGAACTCCATTTGCGATATCATGATGGTTATTGATGAAGTGATATATTTCTTTTGATTCTGACTTGCTTCTTTTTGTACTAGCCGGCGTCCGTATCCGATCCGTTTAGTATAAGAGTGCGTATCTGTAAATGTTAATAGCTGATTTCCCATATGTCTGACTCTGCCTCTATTTCAGCGGTCGTTCCCTCTGCTTCCCGCCCTTTGGGTTTTCGTGCTTTAGATCCAGTTGGTGTTTACTGTGTTTTATTTTATTGTTAACTCACTCTCGCTTTGTAGTCGAGGCCTTTGTTGCCCGCGGAGATGCTTTTGCACGTCCTGTCCTTCGTGGAAGAATGCGATCCGCTCGTAACCATCGCCGAGTTCGTTCGTTGGCGCGGCGATTTGCGTCGAGTCTTTTCAAACTTTATCGAGGCCGTTCCAGGCCTGTTTTCCCGGTTGATTGTGACACCCTCATCGTCGTACGAGCTCACAGAATATCACCTTAATTTGGGTGGATCTCGTCCTCTCCACATCCTCCTCTCCATCCCTTCCAACAACATTTATATTCCCGCCCATCACTGCCACCTGTCTATGGTCCAAAACTTTAGACAGGTCGTTGGTCTAGTTGCTGTGTACATGCCTATGTGTGTCCACTTGACCATTCAGTCCGACAGCATTGCTATGCTTGAGGTGGCTTTACGCGCTCTCAGCGTCGGTACACCCGACCTCCTTGACAGCATGGAGGTCGTCTTGGACCCTCCCCATTTTGGCGTATTCTACCCTCCCTGTCTTCTCGACTTCGCCTTCTTTCTCGAGGACGACTCTGCAGCTCCCTTTCTCCCCTTCACGAGACTGGTTGTTCGTCACGACTCAGTACCTCGCCCTCGCTTTGTCCACCTTTCATGCGAGGGTAATTCTAGCTCCGTCATCCTTCCTCATGATTGGTCCATTTCGTGGCCAGATATCTTGCGTGTTCTCACTGCTTCTGTTCGGCTTCGTGTCCTTGTTCTTCGGGCGGTGGAGTTCATTATGGTCCCGGAATGGTTCATGAACGCTCCGGCTCTCCACATAACTACCCTGGATCTGGAGTTTGGGGGGGTTCGTAGCATGGGCACGTTGCTTGCTCACATCCCTTTTCCCGAACTCCTTACCCTCAAAGTCCGTTTTGCCGTCGCGGATGACGTTGCATGTCTGGCCCAATGTGGGGCCATACTGGGGAACGTCACCGAGCTTGTGCTGCTCGGGTCTCTGCCCCATGCTCACACCGCAGCTGTCTTATTCAGGTATATTATTTAAGTCATTTCTATTCAATGCTCAATTTTTTGGGGTTTTTATTCAGATTTGCGTTTCGTGTCGAGATCCTTGATCTTCGACTGGGTCCTCAATTTTTTGAGTCCTTTCAACTGGCTTCGTCAAGCAGCGGAGTCGACGGTCAAATAAACTACAACGCTTGCCCGGCACTACGTCAGCTGAGATTATCCGGAATTACGTTGCAGGAGGTGCGCCTACTTCTGCAAGATCGAGCTCAAGTGGACTACGAACAAGTACACACCGTCCTTGCCGAAAATCCGCCTGGAGAAGTGGGATCAGAGTTGATAAATTGGTTTACCACTCACCTTGTCGAGTTGTCAGGTTTCGTTTTACCCTCCTAGGCTTACTTTACGCTGGCTCTCCAATCATATTTTTTGTTCCCTTATCCACCTCAGTTCAATTTGCTGGCCTTCGGTCCGATGCTCCCTTTACTGGTGGTCTTCGATATCCATCATTCCGATCTTCTCTAGCTGCATTGGCTTGGGCTTCAGTTTCACCAGTATTTGCCATGCGTCGCACATGCGGTTGGTTTGATGGTTTCGATGTTCCTTATATTTCTAGACCTTCTAGTGGATCCGTTCGGACCGATTCCAAGATTGCGGACGCCAGATTGATCGTCTGCGTTTTGTGGCCATATCGATGCGTCTTAGCCGTTTTCATACGCTATCCGCTTATCTGTGTTTCTACCTAGATGCGGGCTTTCGGATCTCCTGGATCCTGATCAACCTTGATCGTTTTCTTTTTCAAATATTATATTCGGCTGCAATATGTCCTTTGTTGCCTTCAGTTTGTCGTCTTCGCTCCTCGCAGTATAGCTCGAAGAGGTGTGTGTACTGCTTTATCTCCTCGAAATAATATTGCTAGGTATCAGTTTTTAGATGCGCTTTTAGGGTATTTTTGGAGTTGTTGTTGGAGGGACGGTCGGCTTTGTCTCTCTTGGGTTCTAATTACCGTGATATTTTTTATGCTGCAGGTAGTAGTCCGTATCCGGCCCTTATATAAGACGCGCTGCTATTGACTTGAGAACTTACCTTTCACCCATGTCTGCCTTGGTCCCTTCTTCCACGCTCGTTCCTGCTGTCTATCGTACTTTACCTCTTCGTC
Source organism: Mycena rebaudengoi (assembly GCA_029282285.1). Lineage (NCBI taxonomy): Eukaryota > Fungi > Basidiomycota > Agaricomycetes > Agaricales > Mycenaceae > Mycena > Mycena rebaudengoi. The sequence continues at coordinate 391,028 of JARJCX010000115.1, read as the reverse complement.
CTTTCGATCCAGTGCGTATTCGTGAACCTGTTTTGTTTTGGAACTTACTGTCCATCCCGTAGTCTAAGCCATATTTGCCTGCGGAGATGGTGCTGCACGTCCTGTCCTTTCTGGATGATTTCACTTCGCTTCTTTCAGTCAGAGAGTTTTTACGGCTGCGTGGCAATTTGCGTCATGTTTTTGCCAACATAATCGAGGCCGTCCCTGGCTTGTTTTCGCGTGTACTCGTCACACCTACCTCTTCCTCTGCGCTTACGGAACATCACCTCAATCTTGGGGCTTCTCGCCCTTGTCATATCCTCATCGCCATTCCTACCACCACACCCTACGTCTCTGCCTACCATGCGCACTCGTCCGTGGCAGAAATTTTGTCACGCGTGGTTGGATTGGTCGCCGCCAAATTGGCTTCCTGCGTAAATCTGACCATCCAGACCGGGGACGTCTCCTTGCTTCAAGTAGCGCTGCAGTCGCTGAGGATCGCAAAACCGGAGCAACTTGTCAGCATGGAGGTTGTGCTGGACCCTGGACACTTCGGGTTGTTCTATCCGTCTTGTCTTCAGAGCTTCTCTTTTGAGAACGACGAGCACGATGCCGCACCCTTTCTCCCCTTCACACGGCTCGTGGTCTATCATGGTGCCGTGTCGAACCCTCGCTTTGTACATCTTTCCTGCGAGGGAAATGTGTCCCACGTCCTTTTACCTCATGGATACACCATTTCCTGGTCGAACGTGTTGCGTGTACTCTCCGGATCCCGCTGGCTCCGCGCCCTCGTATTAAAAGCCGTGGAACTCGATCTCACGCCCAGATGGTTCTTACCCGCTCCTCCCATCCATATAACCACTCTCGACTTGGAGTTTCGTGGTGTGCTCAGCATGAGCACTCTCCTCATTCACGTCCCATTCCCTGATCTCCAAACCCTCAAGGTCCGCTTCTCCGTAGAGGATGATGTTGCATGCCTCGTCCAATGTGGCGCTATATTATGCAACATAACCGAGCTCATTTTATTCGGCTCCATCCCTCACTCTTATACTGCCGCCATCTTGTTTCGCTTTGCTTTTCGAGTCGAGATCCTTGATCTTCGAGGGGGGGGGGATTTTTTTTCTTCCTTTCACCTCGCTTCCTCTACTATGGACGTTTCCGGCGAGGCGAATTACAACGCCTGCCCAGCACTTCGGGAGCTCAAGGTATCAGGTATTGCGTTGGAGGATGTACGTGTGTTACTTATTGACAGGGCTACCATGGATTACGATCAAATTGACGGTGTTGTAGTTGAGGAGCCGACTGATCAAGTCGGGGCAGATTTGGTTGCTTGGTTTCATTCTCAGTTTGTAGAATTGTCGGGATTCGTTTTGCCTTGATAACTCGTATCTATTCTCATGTTCTCCGTGCTGGTTTCACAATACATGCATTGATCTTGGTTTTTGATATGAGTGTTCAGAGCATTCTCGCGTGCTTTGTTGATGGCAGCATTATTTGCAATAGCGCCTCACATCATCAATGCTCCAGTTTTGCGCGAGGGTGCGAGCTACTTGCTGTTAATCTGCAATTGGTCGTGGTCTCGATCTACGATCGATCGATCGCTAGCGTCTTATCCGTATTAGTATGTGCTGTCAGTTGCTTCGATGTAAATTAGTTTGTCTCTTGATCTCTCTCCAGTAAATATTCTTGTGAGCTTGACGCTTTCAAAGGTGTGCTCCTCCTTGTATTTTGTACCATCTGAACTCAACAACTGTAGATGGCCCCACCTCATCAGATGACAATACTGCTTCCTATCGAGGTCACCACTATAATACTGCAACTCGTACTTGCGAGTGGCTACGAGTCGTACCACGCATTTGCGCATGCGCGAAGGGTGTTGTACTCGACGTCCAGTGCATGGATGAGGATTGTTTTCGGCAATCCTCGTTTCTGGACATGCATATTCCTGTCCTTTCACCGCCCTGAACGCGCTGCAATGCATATTCAGCGATGCAACCCACTTCCTTATTATCTGCACATCAACTTTACCAACCTTCGGAATGCATTGTTTCAAAGTGCCGATGCTCGAGAAGTTATTGACACTCGCATGGCCGTGGTCCTTCCTTCCATACATCGATGGTTGGAGTTATCCGTCTTTACAGATCACAGTGTCTGCTTGCTTCATCTGCGACAACTCCTTTCCCCTCATACCGTTCGACATCTCCGCTCTTTCACAGCTACCTTCTGCAATACACGTCTGCCATCCAACTTGAATGAATACGATATTTCCTCTGCTTGGCTGCAACCGATGCTGCCTTCTTTGGGAATATTACGCTTAACCTCGGTGGCGTATCCCTTGGATCTAGCGGGACTACCCGCTCTCCGTCACCTGCAGTTGGAACACATACCGGACGAATTCAGTCCCACTTTCGAAGAATACGCCTTTGTTATAAAAAACTGTCCTCTGTTGGAACATCTTCAACTACGATGGATTGGGTGCAAAAATTCGGACAGCGATACTGCACTACATCCACTCATCACTTCCCAGTCTATCCATACTCTCGACTTCGCACTCGACTCGCAGTTTGGTCTCGGACAGGTCGTCTCCTGTTTCAGATTCCCCCGCCTGCACACTGTTCATATGCATTTGGTGCGACTCTCATCCGTCATGTCCGCGTTGGGCTGCATCCCGTTGTTTGGAGACAACATATGCATGCAACTCGTCAATCCTAATCGGTTCACGGACTTCTTCGACGCACTTCGTATGGCACGGACAGATATTAACACTTTCGACTTTTCTCGCACATATTCTTTTGACCTAACACTCGGGAATGTGCCCAGAGGTCGTACCCTTTTTTTAAACCCAGTTCCTGCCGCTGCACGTGCATCCTTCAAAGATTATCGTGGATCGCATACTTCTCCGCGACAATTTGTTGTGCATTTACCGGGCGTGGGCGAGGTACATCGTATGGACCCCCGTATTATATTGGCTTTTTTAGACTCGCTTCCTCTGCGCATTGACGCTCAGACGTCGGACGTAGGTATCGTATTTTTTGATCAGATCTGGGAGTGCGTCTGTAGCTCCAGCTGACGCCCTTCTCTCCGCTGTTGGTACTCTATTATTTATATTTGGTTTCTATTTCTGTTCCTAGCATTATATGTTCTCTCCCGCTAGCTCTATTTGCTCTTGTTCATATCACTTATTACCGATGAATACCGAGTATCTAATCTAATCACCGAGAATTTGCGACGGGCCGTTTTATCCGATAATCACCGACATTGGCGGCTCGGGATCTCACGAGCGATCTAATCTAATCGTTTTTGCGGATAAGAGGTAATTTGTGATCTAATCACCGAGAATTTGCGACGGGCCGTTTTATCCGATAATCACCGACATTGGCGGCTCGGGATCTCACGAGCGGTCGGTATTTATATCTCCCACTCTCTCTTTTATTTTGTTTTAAAACCACATCGGTTTGGCGTATGTTTTGCTCCTGCATTTTAGTTGTCCGTCACTTACCCTCTTTTGCTTAGGATGCCCCTTGTTTCCGACTCCTTAACTCTCTGGCTTCCAGACGAGCTGTCCGTTCTGATTTTCAATCTCGTACTAGATAAAAACGACCTTTTCCTCTTATTCGGAATATGCTCGCGCTCGACTCCGCCTCTGCGTGCTCAGCACGGGTTGGAAGCGCCTGATATTTCGCACGCCCTTGTTCTGGAACAAGATTTGTGTGTCTCTCTTCCACCCCGACGCAGCGACCAAGCATATCCAGCGTACGGGTGACGACACCCCTCTGCATATGCGGCTTGAGATAAAAAATGTGGAGATGTATCAACAGCAGCAGGGAGAAGACCACGATTTACACGCTGATCTTGACGACTGCCTGGAGGAGGTAGTGTCCACCATCGATCGCTGGCGGTCTCTGTATGTCGTTACCGACGACGGCACATGTTTGGAGCATATCAGGATGCGCCTCCTCCCCTTCGCTCCCGCTCTTCTTCGGTCCTTCACCCTTGTCTTTCGAAGGCTTCTGCTGTGGGACGGTACCATCCGTTACGAACCCCAAAATATCCCTTCGCCAACTACCTCCACCAATTGGTTCCAGTCTTTACCCCTCCACTTCTCTTTGCTAAGTCTTCGCTGCTTCGGATTCGATTTGCAAACGCAGGGCCTTACAGGATTATGCCGATTAGAAATGGAGATGGTTCCCCCCTCTCTTTATCCTTCTTTCGAGGACTACGCCCATATAATTGGCAGCTGCACCCGTCTCAGCTACCTAAGGCTCCGCTGGATTGGCTGTCACGGTCTCCGATCCCACATGACCGAAACCCTGTATTCTTCCTCTATACACCATCTAGATGTTGGATTCAATTCCTACAACAGCCTCGGCGACCTCGTGGCGTTGTTTCGTTTTCCCAATCTTCACACAGTTCACATGAAAACTACCTCCGTCCATGGGCTCGCTGCCGCGACGCGCGCTGCCCCTTTCCTCGTCAATTTCAACTATTTGCAGCTCGAGAACGACAACGCTTCAGCGGACTTCATCGCTGCTCTGAAGAGCCGTTTACCGCTTCTGGATATACCCGATTTGTCCCTATCGGCTCGTCTCCTTGATCAAGGAACATATTTTAACCCTTTACCCTCGGGATTTTTCTGCCCCTCCGACTCTTTCCATCGAAGAGAAGCTGCAGAGGATCTCACTCTGTCTATCCAGCTACCTCCTGCATCTAGCATCGCACGCGCGGACGATGATCTAATCGATACTCTGTGCTCATCCTTCATGTCGTTTACCCTGGTACCGGGTCACCTGGATGTGTTTCCAAGTCTTAAGAGCATATGGGCGGTTCGTCTATCTTGACTATTGAGGCACGTTGGTGAGTCGCCTGTCTATGTCATCGCATGTGCTCTTCTGATTACCTGTTGTAGATGCAGGTGCGGTTTGATGAAGTCTGAAGCTGTTTCTGTGATTTTTTTCTTTTCTTTTTGGGATGGAGAGGCACCTCATGTGCGGCTTATTGTTTTTCCTTCGATAAGCAGCTAGTGCAGTTTGTCGTCAGCGTTCCAATTGATTGAATGATCGTAACTGTTCTGATATGATGAATTTTAGTGTCTGAGATTGCCAGCTTCGTCCCATATCTGGTGTCTTCCCCGAAATGCGGTAAGTGATGCGTTGTTTAGCATCGTATTGATTATTTCGATGGGAAAGATTGTGTCATGAAGCGATACATTGTTTAGGATCTGTGGGAAGTGCATCGAACACTTGCCTCTTGAACCGCCGTTATTTAGTCCTGTCCTGTACTCTCGCTCCATTGCTTTTGCATTTGCATCATGTGCGCTGGATTCGGTGAGTCCTGCTTAATATCTGCCGTTTCAATACTGACCAGCCGGTAGGCCCTCGGACCTACCTTTTCTTGATATATTTATGGCCAGACCCTGACCGACCAACCAGAGCGCGGCTTCCCAAAGAAATTTGGGCTGCCATTTTCGAGCAGTATTTTTGGCTCTCTGGTCCCTCTTTAAACAGCTACATGATGCAAAGAGGTGACCTCAGCCGAAAACATCCGGGGTGGGATGCCTTCATCAATCAGTACCCCTTATTCTGGCGCAACATTGCTGTCAACATCCACACACCTTTCGAAACCGTGCGCGTCGCTCTTGAGCGTGCTCAAGATGTTGGCCTTCATGTGGAAATTTTCCTGGACTCCGTCGTTAGTCGAGCCTTCGACAAACCTCGCCTTTCCCAAGTCGCCGCGCTGTCTCTCGACAATACAAAAAGCGTGGTGCTTGCGCTTGTAGCCAAATGCGACTCCTGGGTTACTGTTCGCATGGTGGCCACCAACTCGCATCATTCCCAGCTTTTGTTGGATAATGTCGGATCCATACACTGTTCCTCCCTCACCTCTCTTCATTTTGCTCTTCCCCACGTGATTGAAGAGACCCCTTCATGGCCCGCAAGGGGCACCCCCCGGAAGTTGCCGAGACACGCACTTAATGTATAGTATGGGTCTAGGGCACCTTAATCCAGTTTTCGGACTTCGACTCAGAATGCTTAAAAAATGCGTTTAAAGGGTCTTAATTTTTTTTGGAATTTTTTCATCATCTAGGGGCAAATTTCTCATCAACCGGGCGCAACCAAGCGGGTACACAGAAAACCACCTATCCTGAGACCTCGCCATCACAGCAGCTTTCCAAATTGACGGATGGTGTAAAATGTTGGTGCTCCATTTGTGCTTACCGTGTAAACTTTGCCCTCCACATTTTTTTTCACTTATTCCATCTATGCTGCCAAGAAACCGACCGATGACGTCTGCCGTGCGAATGGCGTAGGCAAAAAAGGCGGGCAGCATCAGTCCTGCTAGAAATGAACACTTTACAAAATCTACTCTAACAATTATCTTACTCCGGGAAAGGGCCTGAGAAAAAATAATAAGAGCGCCGGTATATGCCGAGAATTACCTTTTTGGGTCAAAATTGATGGCAATGGCGCGTGGGAATCTCGCTTAATAGTATAGTATGTGTCTGGCAACCCCTTAACTCAGTTTCCTAACCCTGTGTAGCCGATTTTTTCTGTGGGTGCCCCTTGATGGCCCGTGTCCGAAGAATTCCGCCTACATGCGCCGTTAATGCGCCACCTATCTCTCTTCGGTGTCGTCCTTCCGTGGTCAGCCATGACCTCTTTTCCGGCCCTTCGTAGCCTCCGTCTGCGTTACATTGGCAGCGGTTTGTGGCCCACCTCCGACCAGTTCGCTGCAGTGCTGTCGTCCGCAGATAGTCTACGACTTCTTTCCATCACTGGAACTTTCCGACTGATGACCCCCGACCTTTATTCTCACTCGCCTCTCCTCCTCCCTTACCTCGATGAACTAGACCTATCGTCGGTCTGTTCCGAATCCGATGACAGCTTCAACCGCTTGGTGGCCTCGATCCGCGCTCCTGCGCTTCGTATTCTCCGTTTATCGCAGTTCACCGTCGGCTTTCGCGACCTTATCTGCGACTCAGCTCTTGCTGCTTCCGCTCAATTCATATTCCTCACGGGTTATCTTCCTTTCGATACTCGATCCGCGGCGTTTGTGCGAGGATTCGAGGCTGTTACGCATTTGGGTCTTAAAGAGTGCGGGCCGTGCTACCTCCAAGCTTTGTTGGCCGATCCAGGCGCTTGCCCGCTTCTGGTTTCTTTGGTGCTCGCTCGTGTGCGTGTGGCCGACGTATATCAGTATGTTCAAGAAAGAATAGCCTGTTCTCACTCCATTACTGCACTTACTTTCTATCACACGTTCAGCTCTTATCAGCCTCCCACTCTTACAGAGATTGATCAGCTGCGCTCTGTTCACACTTGGGTACCTGGATTTGTAGGTGTACCTAATCTAGATCGTTTCCTTTTTGTATAGTTATGTTTATTATATATTCTTGGATTGAGTAGTACAAAACTGCGTGTGACACTTGTCTGAATTAACTTGGCGAACTTCAAGTTGTAGATCGATCGCCATATCTAAGTCCGAAAAGGCTGCATTCTTTTGATGCTGGTCTCCCTAATATATATCTCCCGACCTCATATGTTGCATCGTCGACTTCCCATTGTTCTTGCAGGTATGAGGACTTGGTTTTAGACATTGGCGATGCTGACTATCCTTTTAATTCAGCATGCCTGCTACCATATTGGATGCGTCGCCCACAGATAACTTGACTTCTAAACTTCCTTTCGAAGTCATCCTCATGATTTTCCACCTCGTCGTCTTCGCTACCCACTGGAAATACCGTCCAACTTATCACCAATTGCATGCCATGCGTATGAAGCTCGCAAGGGTGTCTCCAATCTGGTCCGAGTTCATTTTCACCAATCCTTCGTTCTGGACGCACATCTTGTTGTCCTACTCGTATACTGAGGCAACCATCGCGCACTTGGGACGTAGCGGTGACCTCCCACTCCATCTGCATATCCAATTTGTTAGGAGTATCGTGTACTACGCCGCGCCTCCTCACGACACCAATTTCCTCGACGAAATCATCGATGCTCGGCTGGCTATCGTGTCTCCTATATATTTTAGGCTGAGTTCTGTGGGCAGAGTATGCCAATCGGTGGTAGTACATCTTAAATAATGATGGCCGAGGTTTTTCAAAACCCTATTATATACCACTCCAATTTGTGTATACAAAAGGTGATCACAAAGGTCAGACCTACCTCCAAGAATTTCTCGGATTTTTTAAATTTTATTCTCTACTCAAAAGTGTATAGCCACCCCGCTTCTCTCGGAGTGTACAGCCACGATTCTGCCCACAGAACTCAGCCCAAGATATACAGAATATCGCTAGAGAGCGCCGTAACCGATGCTCACCGCGGCGAGCCCTGGATACGAGAAAACCCGTTGAATGCGGTAAAACGGTTGCGCGAGTGATGGAAGGACATGACGATGGGGAAAAGATAATCAGAACACGAGGCACTGGTACGAGGGACTCAGTGGAGAAGCCACTAACCCCATGTTGCGTGCAACACCCAAAACATTGATTTCTATATCACCTAGCTCGATATCTTGGTCGCAACACGCGTGAAAAACGCCTAGCTATCCAATCCTGGGATTTGGCGTCAAACTCCAAGATTAAAGATTAAATAGAAATGGGTTGTCGAATAAAAGTCTTCGAAGCAGCAGGGGGTGGAATTGCGCACGTCCAGTTTGCACAGTGAGCGAAAAGGGAGGTAAACGAGACATCCGCCGACCGGTGCCAATGAAAAAGGGCTTTAGTAACCGTATCTGCCCGCATGATTGTAGGACAATAGACCCTATTCAAAGGAAGGGATCCGGCGTGTGACAGCCATGGGTTGAGGGTCTCCGTCGATTATTCGTCACCGAGGTCGAGGCACTCGGGGGTGGATATAGCGATCTGGCGCCACTGAGACCAATTTTCGGCCACTAGTAGTGGTGCTGTGGTTGGGAATGGACGTGGGGTAGATCCGACGAGGATACAGTGTCCGAAGATCTTCATCGTAACTTCTAAAGAAAGGGAAGGAACCGGGTAAGGCTGTCGGATTAAGTTCCAAGTTTGGCATGGAGGCTCTGCTGCAATTGCACAGCTGCTTGCTATGCTAGGATATTTCATCTGCCCGCTCTTGCGAATCCGGACTTAGCTGGACAACAGTAACCCATGGCGTCTGTTCATTTCTCAACCATTCAAAGCCACGCTGAATCTGTCCGCCGCAGCTCGACGTTGAACCTGCCCGCATCATCCAAGCCCATGGCAAAAAAAAAAAAATGCGAACCCAGAGTGTACAAATGCCCTCGGGAGGAATTGAAACCTCGATGCATCCTGGCTCCGATCAAGATCTATAGCCATGGATTCTCGAAGGCTGGCTTGAGATGCTGCTTTGCGGATCGCATACGGTACGCCTGCCTTTGATTCATGACAACCCCTTCGCCCGAATATGCAATTTTGTAGGCGACAGGGATCTGCTGGCTCTCACGACACGCACGCTACGGGCGTACGTCGCCTCAAGACCAGGGAACTGTCAACCAGTCGGCGCCACTCCAAGCCTTAACTCACCAATCGAGCTGAGTAAACATGAAAATTCCGATTCAAATAATTTACGTCTATCCAAGTAGGTAGGTAAAGTCTAAAGTTCAACGAGCGGCAAGACGACATTTTCTCTTCTCAGCGAACGATCTATGTGTATTTTCGGCATCAGCGGAACGCAACGGGTCTTCTGAATTTCCAGCCCTTTGTTTCCAAAGTAGCGTCCGCCCTCGAAGTTCCAGCAGTCGTTGCTGCGAGGCCAACCGGCCAAGTGCTGGATGTACTCTTGTAACTGTTCGTCAATTTCTGGGCCGAAGGATGGGACCGTCTTCAGCGCTGCCAGGAATTTGGCCTCGATCTCATGGTGAAGGTCGCATACCACCACCATGGCGGCCTGTAGATCGATGTTGAACTGATGCATCACAATGGTGAGGATATTGTAACGGTCGTCGCCCGCAGCTTGCTCTTTGTTGTACGACGCAATGTCCTGAAGCCGAATATCAGGCGGAGGTTCAAGGTGCGCTACTCACTCACGTTATCGAGAATGATGAGGTCGGTGATGTAGGACTCCAGTTCCTTTACGACAGGATGATAGAAGACTTCATCCGGAAAATCGAGGTGAAGTTCTCCAGGCACGTAGGAGGGGCGAGCGCCAATATTCTGGCGGCGTATTTGCAGGTAGCTGTTGACGGTAAGAAAGGTGTCGAAAGCACGACCCTCCGCCTGCACGACCAGGGAATCGAGGTAATCCTTGAAGGATTCGACGAAATGTCTCGCCGAATTCGGGGAGGCGGTTCTGATCGCTAATTCCCAGAATCTAGATCCAATTTAATACCTGCAGGCGCATGGAGACAGCTGCGACTCACTGACGCGTCGCCTCTCCGAGAACAATTTCGCCTTCAGGACGAGGTTTGTGCGGATTATTCAGCGCATCCATGACGATATCCACCATGTCTTGGACGACAGCTGGGCTCTCTACGTCGGTGTACTCCTCAACAAGGAAGAAGATATTCATGAGGTTGCAGCCGGTTCGCAAATGCTCTGCGACACATATCAGCGGTGGGTTCGCATTCTAGACGCAAAATACGAACCCTTCGAGGCCTTCGCATACGCCAGAGCGGCAAGACGACCTACGTTTCGAGTTAACAAATTCAAGCGCGGCGCGACAGAAAACAAAACACCAAAGTCGCCCTTGTCGAAGGCATACTGGGATCTCTTACTGAACGCGTTGAAACTGTGAAACCAAGCACTTGACTCCGCCGAAACCTCCTCGTAATGCGGATTGATGATTCGGGGCCACGGCCATGTCTTCATGGTCTCGGGAAGGTACAACATCGGCGGCTTCGACCCCGGACAAGTGGCGACTGTCATTGCGGACTGAATTAACCGCACCGTGGTGTTAGTAGCGATTTATAAATACCAAGGGTATGGATGCATCAAGTTTTAACTGCGATTTACTTGATGTATCAATCCACCCAGAACTCTCCTTGGCATGTGGTAGGTCTTGGTAGGTAGGCGAGTAGGTAGAATGCCATGGTGGTCTAGGCCGGGAATGGCATCTGCATGATGACATCAGTAATCTGACAATCGCGTTGACAACGCGTTGTGGCATTGTTGATGAATTTTGTCGACGCGTGGAGCTTGTAACATTGGACTTGAGATGATTTCTTCCCCTCTTGCAGCGGTATATGAGAGGCAGGCTCCGTTAGGTGAGAAAGGATTTTAATTCCCGAGTCGCGGCAACATTATACCGTCACCAGCGTTGTGAATTTTCGACCCCACGCTCCAAAGTTGTGACGTTGTTGCGTTGACAACGATTGTATTGCCTTTGAACCTCAAGGATGGCTCCTGATGCTAAAGCCCGAACTTTTCGTCCATCCCACAGTCGTACGGATGCCTTACCGGCGCGGTCATTTGGTAGCTGGTTTCGACAGACTCCTCATAGATTTCTTGGCGAGCGCCGTTTCGCACTGTTTCGCACCCGCCACGGTCTTTTTTGCCCGCAACATCGCGGATCATTCTCTCCCACGGCAGTCAATCAATGATATTCCCGCGGTTGATCTCCGGTGACAATCAAAACCGCCTAAACTTCCCCGCAACGCGAGATAAGTATCGAGTCTCCAGGGTGATCCCTTCCCAATGGCGTCTACCGCCGTCCTCTGCGCCCTCGTCGTGTTCCTTTTCTACGCCATTCAACGGGTTTGGCGCCGCGTCTTCTCCCCTCTCGACAACGTTCCTGGCCCACCACGCAAGTCTCTAGTCACAGGTAAAATTCGGTTCAGACGTACTCTCCGTTGCCCATTCTCATGATATTAGCGTGTTTGCGCAGGAGCCACTGGAGCCACCCAGTGGCTTTCGGGCCGTGCGCAAAAATAGCAGGCGGGTGGCTCCATGGAGCCACTGACATCATATTTTGGCTGTGGAGCCACCCAGTTGCGCACAGCCAAAAAGCCACCACGTGGCTCCAGTGGCTTCTGCGCAAACTCTCTATTGTTATTAGGAAATCTCACCCAATACTACGATCCTGATGGTTCGGAGTTCCACAAGGATCTGGAGGAAAATTATGGTCAGGTTGTAAAAATCCACGGGCTTTTCGGGGTGAGTGACATGGTCCGAGCGCCCGCACATACTTATTGCATCCAAGGCCCGTCAACTCTACGTTTTTGACCCCTCTGCCCTGTACACCATCCTCGTCAAAGATCAAGACGTGTACGGAGAAATGCCGGAAATCTTGTCGTGCGTACTCTGTTTTCCCGGATCCTACCGCAAACCTGATCCGGGGATAGAATGATCAGTTTAACGATGGGCAAGGGGATATTTTCTACCGCCCGTGACGAGCATCGCAAATATCGCAAAATTATGCTCCCTGCTTTTTCAACCGCCAACCTTCGTGGAATGGTCCCAGGATTCTACGAGGTCGCCGAGAAAGCATGTGGTCGATCCCTTGGCTCAATCTACCTCCACTCATATTGGATTTTCGTAGGTCCGTGATAACCTCATCGCACCTTATGTCGCGGATGGTCCAAAGAGGGTTTGTTTTTATTTGCATCCCACTACGCATTCGGGATAACGAGTTGCCCAATCAGCTCGATTTCAACTCCATCTCCTCCCGCACATCTCTGGAATTTATAGGCCGCAATGGAATTGGGTATTCCTTCGACCCGATGCTGCCCGGCCAGACTCTCACCGATCGCTATGCAAAGTCCATCCGGGGACTCCTGTGAGTGCGTTATGTTGAAATCGATTCGGAGTTGAACAACTCGCCAACTGGCAGTCCCGCTGCGTTCAGTTTGGCTCTTCTAATGCCCCTCCTGCCGATTCTTAATCAAAGCCCATTCCCCGCCTTCCGTCGTTTCATGATTAACCTGATTCCGCTCCCGGCGCTGCATGAACTTCGCGACATCGTCGATTATACGGATGCCACGGCCGCCAAGTTGGTCAAAGATCGGAAAGCAGCGATCGAGAGCGGGGATCTGCACGTCAAGGAAGACGCGAAAGACCTCATGAGCATCTTGAGTAATTTCATTTCGTTCAACCGTCCAGCACCATTCTAACTTTACTCTTTCAGTGCGAAGCAATATGTCCGCCGAGCCCGGGATGCATCTCACGGACGATGAGCTTGTGGCTGCCACCGGGTATGTGCCTGCCTCTCGTTCCGTCCGGTTCCATCGAAAGATTAATCTCGCGGCCAGAATGGTTGTTACCGCCGCAACGGACACCACATCCGGAGCGATGACGAGACTTTTCAACATGCTAGCGTTATATCCCGAGATGCAAGAAAAGCTGCGTGCCGAGATCCTCGCTGCCCCAGAGCATCCGGATCACGACACTATCGTTGGGCTCCCATATCTCGATGGTTTCGTCCGCGAGGTCTTGAGGCTGTGAGTTCCCACCGCCACTTTATTGCTGTCCGTCTCATCTCCGGAACCAGATACCCGTCTGCATCTCCGTCAATGTTCCGAATGTGAGTTTCATATATGTTTTTTTTTTTTTTTTTGGCCTGCACGACTGACGATGCCCACGTACAGAGCGGAGGAGGACGCCGTGCTTCCCCTCGGCACCCCAATTACTGGCGTCGATGGCAACCTCATGAGTTCAATCACAGCACCGAAAGGAACGCTGGTCTATATCGCGATCAATGCTGCGAACCACAGTAAGGAGATCTGGGGAGATGACGCGCTCGAATTCAAGCCGGAGCGGTGGAAGAATGGGAAGGCCATCTCGGCTCCGACGCGTATGTGTGGTATTTACGGAAACACGATGACGTTCATCGGTGGTGGGAGGAGCTGCATGTGAGTCTTCTGGTCCGGACGTTGTGTATTGAACCAGCGCTAACTTTCCTCACAGAGGCTTCAAATTCGCGCAGCTCGAGATCAGTGGGTGATCCTGTACTTTTCGAATCGAATAACCTAACGTAAATTCTTCCCTCAGAGACTTTGCTCTTCATCCTACTCCGCGCATTCAAGTTTTCGCAGCCCGATCCAGCTGTTAAATGGCGGTTGAGCGGTATTGTGTTGTCACCGTACATCGGGAATGAACAGCGGCTTCCCATACTCGTGGAACGCCTGACAGCATAACATACATGATTCCAGTGCTCCACTCGGTGTCTTAATTTATGTCCTTGCTTTTCTTCATGTCGGTGTCCGCGGATGAAAACGGCCACGCTATCATTCGGTGGGGCATCGGTGTCAATGCTTCAAATTAAGACATCGCGTCGGGTTTAGGAAGGGACGCCCTCTCGAATTTTCGGATCTGGTCGACTCTCCACTATTGGTCGAGGTTTGTCAACCAAATGCGCGAAAAACTTGTTGAATTATATCTCGGTGAGATTCCACAGCGTACGTCTCGACCAACGTGGTGGACCTGCCTGCGCGCTTTTCCTCCCGCTGCCGGCTGCAAACACCACCACCGGCTCCGCTAACGCCCCCGCGCACCCGGGCCCTCAGGCCGATCTGTCCCTCGTACACCCTCCTCCTCTTTCATTTCGCTCAGGTGGATTCACAAGAGACCACCGGAGCCTTGCTGCCTTGGATGATTTTGTTCTTCGCATCGGCTGAACGATAATTCCGACCGTTCGTAGACATGCTGAGATGACGCCGTTATTCATCCAGTTGGCTTTGACCGTCATTTCTGTGGGCCCTCTATTCTTGGGTTGAAAGGTCGGGCTCACTATGATCATTGTCGGTGACCGGATGTCCAGATCAGTTAACCCCAATGATCATCTTGAAGCTCACATTTTCGCGAACGAATTCAATGCAGACTCATCATTCGAGCCACGACGGCCAGCGCAAGTCGTGGGCAGTGAGATGATGAACGAAAGGACAACGGAAAGATAGACAGCGGCGATTTGGGGGGGTTTGAGCGCTCGAAATTACGTCAATTGAACAGCCGGTCAGCTGCCAAGATAAAATTAACTGGGACCGGAGGTAGGAGAAGGAACACGAACGGGGTAGACTCAGAACCAAACATGTAACCACGAAATCAGCACAGTTGCTTCAAGTTGAGAGCCGAAAAATATTCAGGTCTGTAATACTTTCGTCCCCAACCAACGATACGGCCTGGGCAAAGAGCTCAACAAGCGTGCTTTCGAATCCAGGTCACACCATTGATCCCTTCTACAACCGCTCGCGCTCATAATGGTCCGTGATGCCTCCCACTCCACACAAGTCGAAATTCCTTCATATGCCGCTCAGACACAATAGCGCGATAGGCCTGAAAATGGTGCACAGTGACAACATACTGGCGATTTCTTTCGGTGTATGTCTGTCAAACTTCATTCCGAACGATATGACCTCAGAAAAGAACACCCTTTCGGATCCAGAACGCAACATTAATCCCTTTACACGTCACAAAACCGCTCGAACTTCTCCATCAGGCTCGAAAACTGGTCTGTGATGCCTCCCACTCCACACAGGTTGGATTCTTTCGTATACTGTTCCTTTTACAAAGTGGAGTATCTCAACCAGACGCAATAGCGCGCCCAAGGCATGAAATGGTGCGTAGTGACAACATAGTGGCGATTTCTTCTGGTGTGTCCCAGTATAAAGGACGCCTTTCAACGAGCGAAAAAAATCAGCCACTTACCCAGTGCACCGTCCGAGTCGACTCCTACACCAAGTCACCCGCTCTCGCCTCCCTACCTATTTATCTAATCCCAGAATGTGGTGCCACATTCTGCGGCCAGAGAGCTAGAAAGCGGTTCCTAGGACGGCGGATCTGCGGCTCGCACTCAGTCACTCTCAGCTTGAACCGATGTGGCGGTTCAAGGAGAAAGTATCTCCTCTGATCTCGCCGCCCTAACTTTCGCCGGCTCAGAAAACGGGTTCTACCCTGTTCGCCGGTTCTGTCTGAATCGAGCTCTCAAATTAGAGCATCAAACTGTCCAAAAACCGCCATAGCACGCCAACGGGCGGATCCCGTAACCGCAAACGAAATTAGGACGCGTGGTGATTTTGACCCGTACCCGTCCGTTTCCCCTGGACATTTTGGCCACTGGAAGCATATTCTCCAAGCTTGAAATTCATTATCTTACCAAGATGGAGTATGCCAGAGCGGTCCAGTGAGGCGCTGAACTCAACCCGTAAAAACCCGTCTTAAAACGAGTGTAATATTCAGCAAAAATTTGACCAACGGCACGAGTGCGTAACCGTTTTTACCGCCCGTCATCCTGTAAATTTCTGGGATGATTTGAAGCCTTATTTCGAGTGCGAGAATAATTAACTCTGTAGTAAACCCGCCATCTAGGGCCATTTCAAACTTCCTCACACATCTGTATCTGCTGAGATCTTTTCGGAAACCTTGGGCATTAAAAGACCTCCGACATCAAGACCACTAGAGCCGAAGATAGCACTTTTACCGAAATCTTCGGTCTATATGAGCAACAAACTCTTCGGATTCCTGTACTCGATCTTTAAGGTCTACGTATACCTTCGGCCGGGCATTGCGGTGATATAATAGGAGATACCCGCACTTTACCGATTATCCTGAGCGCCACAATTCTCAGCGGGGCAATGCACACATAGATAACATACAAGCGGCCGACGGGCCGCTTCGCTGCCCGACAACCACGTTTAAACATGGATGAAGTGAAATAATGATCGGTTCCCCGAAGGTTTCAGGTATCAAATCAACCTGCAGGGTGTTCTTTAAGATGTGCCCTGGTCGAGCAGTCTATGCCAGCCAATCCAAGGAGGTTTGTGGGTTTATCTAGAGAAGAAGTGATGGAAGCTGATTGCGTGGGAGCGGCAGATTGCAGCATGCCTCCGAATAGGGAACTCAAGCCGCACGCAGCTTGACGGGTCTCTCGGCACTGAGTATACTCTTGATAATATTAAGCATGTTTGAAAGCCTTGGCTTCAGCTAATCTGTGGAGCTCTTTTATAACGAATTTGAAGCGATTCGGCATAAGTTGACCAATAGTCGGAAGACGGGCAGACACGTAATTTTATAAATTGGGTGATTGTGTGGCTAAGTTATCAATGAGTGAAATAATCATGCCTACACGAGCCGGAGTGAATCGAAACCATGTCTTATGTAGCTTCACGGTGTGGACCGGGTATCTGTCTATGAAAGTGTCCGTGGAAACCGCAGAAGCAGCATCCGAGAAAAGAGGCAAAAATATCACTGCGTTTGTACCGAAATCATCGGACCATACACACGGCAATTAACCAAATTTCTAGCCACCGGAAGTTAGTTCGAACCGCCTAAGTATCCGATTCGATATCCGGTGAGACGAAACGTGATCGGATATAGTAGTAGTTCGAGCTAACTTCCGGTGACCCAAAATTTGCCTAATTGCCGTGTGGAGTTCGAAAAGGCTTCGGACGGACAGGAATAATTTTATAAAGAGAGAGATAAAGAGGGTGACAACCGTAAAATAGGCAAGGTCTCCGGGTCTAACCCAGCGGTTAATCTTTCTCTGACTTGATTTTTTACACTTAACATGTCCACTTCCCTCACGGTTACAAAGGTGCTTGGATTTTTCAAGCTTCAGTTTGTCTACTTACCTTGAGAATAGATAAAGCAGGCTGTCCTGGACATGATGCGCGTGCTAAACATCGACCCTTTATCCCTCCGTCCTTTAGAACAGACCCCCACCCTCGAACCCTTTATACTCGAATGTATCGAAGAAGCCTATAGACGCAAATATCTTTGCGATCCCTTCCAAGAGAAGCATGTGCGTATCGGTGCCGCCGTCGGCCACTATGTCTGGCTCCTTCCTGGATATGTGGGCCACAAAACTACTGTCCTCGCCTCATTATTGATGGCGTTTTACTACTGCGTCGACGATTGTTGTTTCCAGCCCCGCTCCTTGGCGGAATACGGCTCGCGGCTGGTCTCAGGATCCCCTCAATTGGAGAAGGGACTTGACGATCTCACTGCTCTGAACTCGGAGCTCTCCAACCTTTATGCCCCCGTCATCGGGGATCTCTTGCGAATGTCTCATCAGGCGTATATGATGGGGAATCATCTCGAGGTTGCAATGGAGGGTGTGGGCACCAAGGTTGGCAACAATATTCACAAAAAGCTGAAACCTTCTGACGTATCAATATCATTTCAGTGGGTTGTGAGCCAAAATGCACCAATGTTCCCTGTTGTCATGAAAACAATGACCTCTGCGGCGACTGCCTTGTATTTGCTGTCCTTCCCTCCGAACATAGCATTCCAAAGTTATTTACAAACTCTCCCGGACGGAATTACCCAGTAATATACCCCACACTGGAAACATCAGTGGCAGACATTGGTAACCACTGATGGGTGACCTCCTGCTCATTGTGAACCACTGAGCACCACTGAGAGCCATTGCTAACCACTACGGGCCCGGCAGTGATCCAAAAAAATCGAATAGTCTGTGAGAACCGTTAGGGTTCACTGGATACCTATGTAAGTCTGAGAAGAAAGTCCGCGGGCGATCTCTGCTGTCAATAATATTGATGCACAGCACCAATAAGTACCGAAAACCGCTGCTACCCAACCAATACTGCAGTGGGAGGCTTATTTAATCTCACTACATATTCCGCTACCATTTATCATTTCACTGGGAAACAGTGTGTATCGGTGATTCCCACTATTTCCACAATGGTTCACGCCAATCCATAGAGGTTACAGATTAATAAATTAGTATTCCCAGAAGTGATTTCAGCCACCAACTCATATTCTATACAATGCAGGTTTACTCCTTCTACTTGGCCACAAAACATATTTAATATTTAATTGGAACCCGTTGATTACCAGTGGGTATCATTGGAATGTGTCAAATCCAAACTTAGCTGCTGTGAATCATAAAACCGGTACTATGTAGCAAAAGTCAGCAGTTAGCACTGAGAGCCAATGGAAAGAGCGGAGATATCTGGTGTCAAACAGCATCTGCCACTATCTAATCTCCTTGATCAATGGTAAATAACATGCAACAGTGGCCACCAGCAGCCAGTGGTGGCCAACGTTGGCCACCAGTAAACTTTCCAGTCCAGGGCTTATAACTCGAATTACCATCCATATCAATACAGCGTATGCATTTCTGCGTCTTCTCCTGCAATTCTCGAAAAATTGAATGGTAGTTTCCAGGGATATTTTGTCCTACTACAAAGAGGCCATAGAGGGAGAATTCAACCGCGTGGAGCAGATCGCCAAATTCCATGGTTTGACTGGGCACGATATGCTGGGAGAGCTTGTCAGTTTCATGGCTTTAAGCCATGAACGAGTCGTGCGTTTGCTCTCGGCGGCGGACTCAACTGGCCTTTTGAGATCGTGCCATGAGATGGCGATTGCAGGGTTCGTTACCTTCCAGGCCCTTCATCCACGATATAAGCTTCAAGACTTTGGAATATTTTCGTTCTAAGTAAATTAGAGTTCAAATGGATCGAGGCCTATTTTTCTCATGTGAATGACGCCGATATTCAAAATTCTTACCAAACTCGGAGGCAAGCTGTCGAACTTTTACTTCTCGTTTTGCGAAACCCATTTCTATAGTTTGTGTGAGTTTATGTAGCAGTTGCCGAACGGGCTGAAGACCTCGGTCAGTGAAATAGAGAAAATTAAATTCCGCGCAGGGATACGATGGTGACATCATGCCGATCTCAAACTGTCCAACCGGATTGATTCGGGGCCGTGTGGGGATCTGCAGTGCAAATGAGGTAGTATCTGATTTTTCGTTAAGCAAAAGGGAAGTGTTCTGGCTGATCCCGCCTCCAATACCGCGACTAAAATACCAGGAAACGGCACGAGGTGATGGACGGAGAGGCTCCACGTTGCGAACGCGGCTACCAACATTGGTCCCATACACATGGCCCATGGGAGCCCCTTTTTAGGATAAGTATCAGTGGCTCGTTGATCTTCAGGTATCTTCTCGTCCCCATGTTTCTTCGCACATGATGCCCACGTAAAGTATAATGATGAATCCTAACACCCCTCTCGTGCAGTTAAAGAGTCAGTACTGCTCTCTCGCTTTACTGCAACGTGTTCATCAGGAAAATCCACCCCTCCCAAATGCCGGTAATTGTGCATAATTGGGCACAATTTGGCCTTTACCAACAATTATCAGAGAATACGTGATTCCCTATGTACCCGATAATTGGCGCTAATTATCCATAATTTAAGACTATTATCCAGCCTTTATGGGCTAATATTGGGTATTTGCACTCCAATTTTCTTTTATATCTCAAGTTATCGAGCCCGATGTACAAGGAAAAAGGTATCAATTCAATGTATATACGAGCTATCAATGAACCACTACAGCTAGAAATGTAAAGTGGACGAGACGGGCGACGTCGGTGTATCGTGGGGTCCGAGGTAACTGGATGGTAGGTTGGTTGGGTCGGCACAGGCCACAGGTACTTGAAGAATTTTGGGAGGGGAAAAAAATTTGACGGGCGTTGGGGTTTTACTTAAATAGAACTTGGGCACGGGGGATGTCGACACGGCTTTGAGGCAGACTTGAGCTTGAAATAGTACACGGGCAGGCAGCGTAAGGATTTGATAAAGTATCTTCAATAGGCGATGGTGGACGGCAACCGAGGTGCGACATCAAGGAAAAGAGAGTGGCAGAGCGGGCAGCATACAGCGGAAGTCAGGACGGGACTGAGCGAGGTGATGTGGACCACGGCGGCGTTCGGTGACGTGGTAGAGGTGGTTGAGGTGGAGTCTGGAGGGTGTTTGGAGGGTGTTTGGAGGGTGTTTGGAGGGTGTCGAGGATCTCTCATTGACCAGAAGGCGAGTTGTGAAGAGGGACTTGGTAACAAAGGGACCTTGAAAAAGATGGCGAGGTTGCGACGGCGAGGCCAGGGTGAGATTTGGAGCCGAAGGATGTGACCACAGCCAGCGGAAGGTTGAGAGTGTTGTGGCAGGGACCCGCAAAAGAAGCTGGAACATTGGGGAGT
The DNA here is from genome assembly GCA_029282285.1 of Mycena rebaudengoi. NCBI lineage: Eukaryota > Fungi > Basidiomycota > Agaricomycetes > Agaricales > Mycenaceae > Mycena > Mycena rebaudengoi. The sequence goes on along the minus strand of JARJCX010000115.1, from coordinate 370,190 downwards.
GAAAAAAAGTAGAGGGTATGGTGGGGGAAAGGAAGAAAGAGCGATGAAAATGTTCGCTGGCAAGATCAAAGTCTTGTGTTGTTTGTCTGATGGGCGGAGTTTGAAAGACTTCGCGTTTTCTCTGTATGAACTGAAATAGCAATGCTGCATTATGGCCAGGTAACTCAATTCAGAGAAGAGTTTTTGGTTGTAGAACACTACAAAGGTTGATTTGACTAGCCAGCAGGCTTCTTCGAAGCATTTGAGAAAAAATACTTGAAATTAGCCGTAATTATTAGATTATTGGTAATTTGCGGCAATTTGACGTCGATTATCCAGGGTGGTTTTTCCTGATGTTGGGAAGTGAAGCTTTTCTTGTGCGTATTTACATCTGGACGGAATTCCGACGATGAGACGCGGCACATACGTTACTGCCACAAGTTCTTCTACTGATATTTATCAGAGGATGTTCAAAGAAGTGAACTCATTTGTATCGGTTATGCCTTGCATTGATGATTCTCTGTCGCCAAGAATTCTTTCTGGCTAGCAGCGGAACGACGATAGAACGCAGGTTATGTCGGGAACGAATGTCACTGGCGGAGGCAGGTGGGCTGCCAGTTGCTCAACACTGGATGGATTAAATTCCAAAAAAAAAAGCATATGGACATAATTCTAGCGAGGTTACTGACGTACAGAAGCCTGTAAACACAAGGGAGAATGCGACGGGACCCAGTCGCCATTCTGGGATAGCTGCACATATTCCACGCTAGGAGATATTCGAGGCTCGTGAGCACAGTAGTAGACATCGGGGCGGCAACAGGAATAGCAGGGATACGGAATTTGTATATACAGACAAAGGAAATCGGGGGTTCTGCAGATACGCCAATGGAAGAGTGTTTTCAAGCCCGAGCAGCGGCGTATAGACGAAAACACGGTTATTCAAACAGTTGAAGACGAACAGGGCACCGTGAAGATATATCGTCAAGTACTAATTACTTGATAGCTAGAGTAGCATTCGGCTAGTCTTCGAAGAACCGCGGAAAAATCAATGAACTAGGAGGATATGAAGCCGGGATTGAAGCTGGGATAATATATATTGCAGTCTAGGGTTAGGACTTGGGGTAAAGGGCCGTGGCTGTGCCCGGCATGACCTCGTACTTTTTTTAAAACTATGTTATTCGTCGTGGTGAATATTCCGTTCTTGTATTAGATGAATAGCAACCAACCTGCTTTTTTATTGGCCTCCGAAATTCCATGAAATTTGGTGTTCACTTTATCGGCTAGGCTTACTGACTCCTTTTATACTGTTACATCTCGAATACTGAGACTCCTTGGCATCCATCGCATCAGTTTTCCAATCTTCTGATTTTTTTAGTATCCGTATTTTGATGCGCTGGTATGGTTGCAAAAATTTTGGTTCGTGAATTAGCCAAGTTCTGTCGGTTCACAATCGGTTCAAAGTGTTGTGGGAGCCCACATGAAGATAATTCTTGTATTTTCCTGATCGTCCGCAGCTGCTTTGTGGGGAGCTGTCCCGGGTGCAGCACCGACACCAAGCCGCGGACACCACTCCATCTCTGTGTGCGACATGCATGGCGCCTCGCGCATCCTTTGCATATCACCGGCTTGTTGGGGAGCTGCTTGGCTGCATTATTTGCATAGTGCCGCTCCTATGCTCCCCACCCGCCTATGCGCGCTGGCTTTTGGCGTCGGCTACGCGCTCCGCACCCAGGATAGATGAAGGGGACAGAGTTACTTGTAAGATAGACGAGTGACGACCAGAGTACTATCACGGAGGGAGTTAGCAAAGTAAAGATGGCTAAAGTTGCTCAGTGCTCAACTTTTATGATGCTGACACTGACGCCGTCCCCGTCCCAGAAAGAACTGCGCGCTGGGAGCGCCGGCGGTTGGGCGTGGAGGCGTAGCACCGGAAGAGTCGACGGAGAGTATGTACGTCCTGAAGACATGCCTGAAAAGAAGAAACATGAGCTGAGGTTAAAAAGACAAAGATAAATACCTCGCGAGCCACTCAAAGGTTTCCACCGCACAAGTATCGTCCTGATTTCTGAGGAGGTCGACCATGGAATGAAAGAAGTCCTCGTTGTCGAGTGCCCCGTCCTTCGGACGCCATTCGCTCGTCGATAGCATACCGCGAGCCCAGAGCTAGGGTGAGTAGCGTCAGAAGTACATGGCGACGCGTACCTGACAGCCCCTGTATCCAGCCATCCCTGGGGTGATCTTGGTAGACCCCGAGCGCTCGGGCGTTGCACCCGTTCGGTGTTGTCGCTGAGCGCTGAGGGCGGAAACCAGTGGAGCCGTTAAATAAGGAGCAGAATCAAACACGGAGAAGACTGCTCACACGAACGAGGACTTGCGAACGGCGGAGACCTTTGACAGGTCCTAAGATATAATCAACGACTGCGAGAAGATATCAAGAACGGCTTACCGAAACGGTGATTGGTGCTAAACAATGTTACTTGCGGATATTGAAGACCGAGAGAACCAGAAACATCAATATATGCGCAATTATCAAACTGAGATGGATGAAGCACATGGGGGCAGCCACGTGTTGAGGCCCACGCAAATTGATCAAGGCCAAAAACCGTTAGAGAACGTGGTGGATAAGGTGACTGAAAAGCATAGAGCAGAAGCGGCGACTGTTGGGCGTAGACAGGGATGGCGGGTGGATAATGCTGGAGACTTGAAACTCGACGGGAACATGGATAGGACAATGAAAGTGAAAGCGGGGAGTCGACGGACCACAACCACCATCCAAAAACTGAAGATGGTGTACGAGAACTTGAAGCGGGGTACCCAGGGACAATATGCAGGCGCTACCTCTGAGAAGGGAGTGCGGAACACGGGGGGAGCGCGACCAGGGAGCAGTACTCGCGGGCAGCGGAGCGGCGGAGGCAATTGAGCTTGAGAACTGGGGATGGTGGTGGTCAAGGGCAAGCAGCGGAGTCGCGTCGTTTGTGTGGACAAAATTTAAAGTCCGCAATTACACGTGTGATTAGTGTTGGGCAAGTTCGGTTCGACCTTTCGGTTCGAACTCGAACCGAACCGAACTGAACGCAAGGTTCAGGTTCGGAGTTCAGGATTTTCCTGAACTTGAACCGGAAGTTCAGTTCGGCGTTCAGCATACCGAGATTTTAGCTGAACGCGTTCGAACGCGTTCGAACGCCGAACCAATGCCGAAGCTTGTTCATGTTTGGGTGCCTAATAAGGTCAAGCAGCGCGTCTCTTTAGCTTTAGGTCAACTATGAATATGAACGAACACGTTTTGGGGGTACCCAGAAAATATACTGCTACATACACGGCGCCGTAGAGGTTCACGCTCCAGCATACTCACACCGCCCAAAGAGAAATTTCAGGGTCGCATACCAGCTCAGCAACAAGTAACCAATGAATCTTCTGCACTGCGCCGCCGCCTATCACTGAAACTCATTGGCTCTAATTGTCTCTACTGGCACGTTCCGCGACCTCGATTTGTTTTGCCGCCCCGAATAGACTTAAATGGATAATTTATTGTTGCTCGGCGCCGATTTCTACCGCTCGGCGCGCTTCATTCTGGATCGCCAAGGGCTCTAGAGGGACAATAGAGACAATAAGAGTACTCCCGATCGTCATTCCTTGGCCTGAGCCGGTAAGACTTTAAAAGGATTCGTGCTTGAAGTGGGCTTTACCTCCAACGTGCCTGAGCGGCCTTCATTGATATGGAAGACTCTTCTCTCGGATGCGCCCAGAACGCAGACGACTCTCTTCGTGACGTGTCGGACATCCAGTTCTACAATGACGCCGACGATGAGCATCCAATCTCTGGCCCAAACTCCACGCGCCCGATTCACGGATTTTTCACTGGAGCTGCTCAACCTGTTGGCAAAGTTGCCAGTGCACGTCGCTCAGGCCGTGAATCTCGTCCTTCTGCCCGTATCAAGGATCCGAACAACGCCAAATTTCAAAGAAGGCGGGATGGCTTCGCTGATCTGGGGATTGATTCGGATGGCGACGAATTTATCATGTAATTTACGACATCTTATTACTTTCACCAAAAGCACACACAGTTTTTTCCCGAAGAAAAGTTCGGTTCAGCGTTCGAACTCTGGTGAACCCCGAAACGAACCCGATTGAACCTGAACCGAAAGTTTAGGTTCAAGTTCAGAAAATTTCCGAACCTGAACCGAAGTTCAGGTTCGGTGTTCGGCAAAAAACACCCTGAACCTGAACCGAACCGAACTTGCCCATCACTACGTGTGATCATGATTATGCGAGAGCGAGACAAGGGTTAGTGGGACGGGTGCAAGATGACTTGAAGGCTTGGAGCACCTAGGAAACCTCGAGCAAAGCTTTGAAGAAACCATGCAAGCCGCGCAGGGTTTGTCCAAGCCTTTACGGCACTTGCCGGCGTCACGAGGCCTTGAAAGGTTTTGACATTTTTGGTGATCATACCCCACAATATATTATTGCACACACTCAATACCCGTGAATACGGGATTCTCACTAGGTTTCAAGGATGGCCCGTTCTTTTGCAGACTAGCTATCGCAATTTTCGGCAACTACCAACGGAATGTGCCGAAACACAAAGTGTTTCACCCAGTTCCGAGCTAATGCATCATCTTGAGGGCGGAATTTTGGCAGGGGACCCCTCAAAGGCAACAACAACAAAGAACAAATTGTTTTTTTACTCGGTTTCAGGCCTCGTTTTGATGGAAAATAACACCAGTAAACATTACAGCCACTAAAAATAGTTCAATTTTTTGAAATGAATTTAAGCACTGCCCCTGTTTTATCACAACACAGCCGCTAAAAAGCCCCTCAACGATCGCCGTCACTAGTCTCTAAAAACTGAGAAAAAGGGTGATCTGGAGTTTGAAAGGGACGATCCTTATTACATAAGTACTCGTAACAAAGCGACAAGTTTAACCCAGGAGAGGGAGGATCTGATTTGCTTCATACATGTCTTCACCACACGAGATCCGTGCTTCAAGTGGAACTAAAGTCGGAATAAATTACGCGGCTTACAGTACTGAGAGACGTTAGACCGGACTGATGGCTGAGCGATCAAGAAGCCAAACTAGAAGGGACGCTGCGAGCAGGAAAGAAAGATAGCCGGCGTGGTTCGTTTCGAGACACGATATGTCCGATATAGCTGAGTCATCGCACGAGAGGAGTTCCCCCGCCAGTAGTTAGAGTCGCACCGTGCCAAGTAGAAGCACTGGAGCCAATATGTCCAACTCGAGGCTCTTCGTCTTTGAAGCTCCTCGACAACAGATCCACCGTCCGTGAGGAGGCGCATAAATTCAACACCAAGAATATTCGCTGAGATTTAGAACTTTGCGACTAGATTCATCGGAGTAGAATACAAGCATTGACAGCAGGATATCAACTTTAGATATGCCAATGGAGTCTAGAAGAAGTCTTGCAGAACAGAATTACCGTGTATATTGTATGAGTAGATAGGACTAGTCATCGATGAACTTACTCAGATGTGCACCAGATGATGATCAATGTCAGTTGCAGAAAAGTAAATTACGCTCTGCAATCGTTCACCATCTCTGTTGCAGGTGGACCATATTATATAGTGGAGAACTATGTTTTGTTGGGGAGGGCCAGTTGATCGCGTCCAATTCGTTCCTCACAGAGGCGCAGATTTCTATGCCCCCGAAGTCTTGATCAGCAACTCCCCGGCATCACGGCCCAGGGTACATTGCTTACTCAAAAATTCTTTCTGGCTGCTAGCCGCGGCATTCTCTGCAGTAAGTCATCTTTCTTGAGATAATGACTGTACGGCTGATTGACTTCCATTGATCGGTGAGTGCAGCACGATTAGGACCGGCGGCCCTCAAAACGTTGTGCTCTACAATGTACGGAGCCCTTCCAATACTCTCTTTTTTTTTTTTTTTTTGGTGGTACAATGTTGTCCACAGGACAACTAACAATAGGTTAGCCTCCTGAGGACATGTAAAAGTCTGGAGGAATTGAAACCTCCGAGAGTCAAAATAATCTCACCCTGAGGAAATGCATTACGCACTTAAAGTGTGAGACTCAATGCCTGTTATCGATTTCGGCCTCGCCGACCAGCGGGCAGGGACGGAGATCTCCTCGACCTCATGGGCGGTGCTATACTCACTAAAACCCCAGTCCAAATTTCTGGCAGTGTGTCCTCGTCTAACAAGGTTCCTTCCCAAGTTCTTTAACTATGGACGTTTCAATGGAGTCAGTCATCTTTTCCAAACCGGAGGCTGTTTGTCAGGTGCCTATCAATTTCTAGCCGCTCACTAAGCAGCTGGAACCATCGGTTCTGTACTTCATTTATGGTGGTGGGGGGGGGTGCTTCCTCTACCATTCACACACTCGTACCTCAATTTCCATATGAGGTGGAGCGACTCAGACATTATTATCATGTAAAGTCTTCCTTTGGCTGGGTGGACCTTATTATTTTCGCCATTAAAGGAGGCGAGGCCGCATCCGAGCAGGATGCTCATAGAGGGTCCTGGCCATGTATCATGCTTCCTCTTCCAGAGTTCCTCGGCCATCTCCAAGACTAGTGCTGGCCTGGCCTGGTGCATTCGAGGAGAATGTGCTGGAGGCTTTCAATTTCATTGCAGTGTTGGCAGACCGCGCGGTCTTCGCATTCTGGGATATTTAACCAGAACTTACCTATCTTAAAGGCTCCGTGAATTCCTTTCAGCCCTTCCAATACTCAAATACAAAGCTTCTCAAACCCAAATCAGGGCCAGTACTTTGTCTCAATTAGGTTGTGAGTTGCTTGTATCAGAGACGATAGATTTTTTCAAATTGGTAGAAAAGAAAAATTGAAAACAGGAGGTAAATCGGTACAGTACATATATGTTGAATAGGTCGCACCAGAGGTTGCCTTTCAGCCCACCATCCCAGGCGGCATTAGGACTTTTCAAACTTTGTCGCCACATCCGCAGTGAAAAGCTTGCGTTGACACTGTAGCCAAAATCGTGTTTCCCGATGAGAACTTTATGTGTGCCTGCGTCGCATATCGCCTGGAGATGCAGCTCCTGCGATTAATTTTCAAAGGGCACAGAAACCTCCATCACGTTGTCCAAGGTCTTCTGGCTTGAGAACACGCGCAGGAGGAAGGAAGGAGATTCTTACCTTGCTTTCAGCGTGCATATGTCGGACGACGGCGCGCGCAAGCCGAGCGCCGGCGCGAGATCAACTTTGGATATTATTGCATGATGTCCACTTTCCCGACAAGGAGGCCGCGGTTGATTATTGCATGGATCCAAGACGCGCCGAACACACCAACTCGTATCCGACATAATTTCTCTGGACGGCCGGAACCGTGACCCAGTTGTCGACGAGTGTGAGCGATTTGTTTTGATATTCTTCGGCCGACAGATTGACTGGGACCTTATACATCACTGTTTTGTCATGGTGCGCTGGGACATCCATTTTCTTTCCATCAAGCAGAGCAAGATGGTGAGGTCACCTGAGTGTTTTTTGTTTGCAGAATGCATGCAGTGAATATTTCTATAGACCAAAGGCTGTGAATCTTTTTATTCTAGATGCACCTGTGCGATTTTTTTTTGTGGGCCAGCCCAGGGGTGAATTCTTTTGGAAACTTGTCATAATTATGGCCCAGTATTACCCCCAAATTGTAACTTTGCAATAGAAACACGAGGCTTTTTGCTTTCTGTTCTTGAAGAAGGGCCAATTGTCTACCCGATTCAGCGCCCAGTAATTTGTTGTTTGTGCTATCCTATTTTGTTCCAACTGTCGTGTCTTTATATCCCACCGTGGACCTTTGGGAACTTGATCCGAATATCCCATTCCATAAACCATTTTCTTTCCAAATGAAGTTTAATCATTACACTTCGGTGTGAACTACACAACGGCTTCGAGAACAAACGACCGGACTTCCAACCAAGCGGCATCCGAGTCCTGCTCAACCGACCGTAAGTCGCGGTCAACGAGCACAAGGAACCACTCACAAATAACTTGAATCACTGTCCATTGACAAAACACGAACGATGGATTGGGGGAAAGTTCTGTGGACACAAACCGCTTCCGTCAAATGTGATAGTCGCATCGGCCTGGAGAGGAGGGAGTGAGTTGTAATCACGGATCTCAGGAATGCTTTTGGATAGCTCACGTTATAGCAGCATGTTTGTCCGCCGTAGCTGTTGTACACGCGTAGTAAGAATTCAGCGTAGACGACGGATGGCATGGACCTACATGCAGCAGATACCGGCGCCAGGTACGAGCGGGGTGTTTCCGGCGACAGGTCGCCCAATATTATCGGTGGCCGCGCACTGCAGGCACACTTGGGCGTGGGCAGTGAGAGCAAAAGCAAATGTGACGGCGGCGATGTAGGTGAGTTTGATGGGGAGCATTGTCCGTCAGGGTATGAAATGAAGTCTCGGGTGAGGAGATAATTTATATGTGGAGAGGGAGGGTCTTTAGGTAAGTCTCCTTCTGAAATATCAGTCCGTTGCACTTGACATTGACTTAACATGGGAAGTTTTTACTGTCGGTCAGCTTGAATTCGGCAGAAATACTACGTTGAACATGTGCGTCTGGGTTCTGGATGCCTGAGACTGGTGAACCACTCATCGGAATATACATCTGCCCGATTCACGTTAGCAAAGAGCTGACACGGTTGGGTATTTTAACCGCAGTGGGAACGTAGCGGGGCCCGTAACTACATAAACGACGCCAAATGTATGGGACAGAAAATGACACGCGATTGTCTGTGATGTCAATAGTCGTTGCTTCTCGTATTCCTCTGATTGTTCATCACTGCCTCCCCTGCTGCGTCATCATCTTCGTTCTCTTCTCCAGATCCATCGTCGTCCGGGTATACCAATACAAAGCGCGGCCTTTGTGAACATTCTCGGTGCACCGCACATGTTGATCACGCTCGGCACATGGATTAAATCATCACGAAAACGGGGAAGTTCTTGCAAGGCCATATATGGCAATGCAAAGGTCACAAGGGTCCCAAACCCCGTCAGCCATATGAAAAGTTTAACTAGGCTTATATAACATCTCATGAAGTATATATACCGCGAAAAGCATTGAAAACCTGTCGAGATCCTGGAAGGCTGTTTAAAAACTTTATCTAGCAGTCACCACCACGTCAGGGCGGGGCGCATATATATTCTTCAACAGGTCTGCACATCGCCGCCAGAACTGGGCGATGCTTCCATTATTTATTGCTTGCTCGTCGGGTTCGGGCAGGAAAAGAATGTGCAGGCCAAAAAAATTCATTGCAGTACATAAAAATAAATTTATACGGCGGGTGCAGCGGCGCCCGAGACGTCTACCTCCCCAGAAGAACCACTGATTGACGTGTCAGCACAACGGCATTGGAGTATAACAAGACCATACTGGCCTTTTACGCTTTCGACCACGACCCCGCGAACTGGTAGCTTTGTCTAGAAGGCCCCCCAAACGCTCGATCTCGGGATCGCCTAGGTTGGACCTGTCTTGCAACGGTGCTGGCGCCGCCGATACTCCGGAGGTAGACATTCTAAGTAAGTGGGGGAAAGTGGGTGGTAAGAGACAAGGAGCGTCCACATGGCCGCTGTTTTTATCTAGTGTGCAATGGCATTTGAAATTCCCTGAAACTCAACCTCCTTCAATAACCTCACGTGGGTGTATATCATCGGCAGCTATTCGGAATTTATTCCACTTACGCGCTCCTCATCTTTCCGCCATCGTCAGAGAGCGCAGCTATGCCTTACCTCTTCCCAGAGCAGAAAGTAGGTTACCGTGATGAACCGAACCAGCCTTGGGAGGTTTGTTTTACTTTTTTTACGCGTTTCTGGCGACTGCTCACTGAATTCGCAGGGAACCGGCGCCGACTACACGGAATTTTCAGCTTCCATAGCGCGTCGATTGCTTCCCTTTCCTGACAGCCCTCTGCGTGCTAAGAATCCCGACATGCCAGTGGAAGAAAAGGTACGTGTTTCGCAATTTCAATAGCCATTTAATAAATTAATTGTCTTTTAAGATCTTGCCTCTGATATGCCGCTACAAACCCCCGGTACCCAAGGTGGACAGATCCTACGTGCATTCCTTCACGGTGTGCCAGGTTCTCGTCGAGGCCACGTACCATTATAACGCGGTATGTGCCTATCTCCCATCTTTGTGGCGTTGATCCTAAATATGAGACAGACAACACAGACTCATTCGATCATGATCCAGTTGCTGATTCGCCCTGTGGAAACCATCCCTGTGATCTTCCATATCAGTCCGCGGTTTGTACGCGCCATCTGGAGCGCCGACAGCGGTCATTGTCAGCCGAGTTGGGTTGTGGAGCGAGCCGACAAATTGAAGGAGACGGACATGCTCATATATGTCATCAACGACTTCGAAAGCAAGGTTCGTAGTTGTGCATCTTATGCGCAATGGAATGTCAATGCCGACGTGGTAAATTTATTTCCCCTGGACGATCAAGTCGAAACTTATCCAATTTCATATTCTAGTCCGCCAGCCTTTTGTCCTGGGCGCAAGCAGTCACGGTATTTGTTTCCTGCGGATACTAGGATATGTACTAACATCGTGTAGCCGCACTCTGTCGTGTCTTCTGCAGATGAGTTGTGGCCGGCGATAACCCCGCCGCGGAAAAAGCTGGCGCTCAGCTCCACTCGTGAACGCGCCGATCGAGTAAATCACACGCACATTATGTGAAATCAAATTTCTTTTAGAAGTTCCGGCGCTCCTGAGATTTAAGTCTGTGTGACTCAAGTGCCCCTCGACTCATCGCTCTTCCCATGCCAGCATGAATATCTTCATACTGCTGTGGCTACTCATGGTTATCTGCCCTGCACCTTGCAGCCGTGCGCTTGGCGACCAACGCGTGCTCAAGCAGAGAGCAAACAGAAGCTGTGCTGAAACTACAGCCAACGTAGCAATGTGCATAGTGCACATTGGTGCCTTCCTGGTTTGCTTCTCCTCATCCACTGTGAGGCGGTCCCGGGCGGCGTCTTTCTATACACTATATGCAATGTGCGGCCGCACCAAGGTCATTCTCACTCATGTCATCGAAATCCTCTGCACGACGCGCCCCACGTGGCCGTCGCCATCTTTCTGCTTGCGCCCACGAATTGCTTCCTGCGGAACCAGCGAAAAAGGTGGGTGGACACCTTCATGATCAGCGCCAATGGTAAAAGGACCGTGAGATGCGGGTGGAGCCAGAACGAAGCTGATTTCTGATTTGGGGCCGAAGGACATCTGAAAATAAGTATGAGCGCACAAAATCTGATTTTGAGGGTTGGAACATCGTGGCTGGGAAGATGTCAAATGGAGGTGATGGTGAACAGGTGCACACTGCACCTGCTTAAGACACGAGGTATATAATAATAATAATAATAATGATCATCAGTATTCTCTGCCTTGTAACCACCTACTATCTCAGCGATAAACCTATATATATTCTCAATCTCATCAAGAAGATAGAACGTCTCGCCCGCCATTGCACCAGACGCGGTCATACGACCAGCAGCTGTGATACTTAAAGCTGGCGGAGCAAAAAAAGACCTATTAACCGAAGATGCTTGCTCTTTCCCTTTTGCTGCTTGCCACCCAAGCGCTCGGCGGCCATGTGGTACAACGCCAGAAGACGTGCACTGTTTACCCGTCTGGAAACTCTACCGATGATTCTCCAGCCATTGTCGAAGCGTTCGATCTGTGCGGACAAGGCGGGAGGGTACGCCGACTTTTCAGTGGCCTTCGAGTTTACGGAGACCAATAAATAATTCATCAGATCGAATTTCTAAACGAGACCTACTGGATCGAGGTACGAGCGTTCGTATTATATTCCATGATATCGTCCCGCTCAGGAACGCGACTTTCCAGAAAGTCATGAATACGACTGGGCTGAATGATGCTGCGATTGATTTGCGCGGGACCCTCTTGGTAAGTGCAGTCCACCGAAACAAAAGAATACAGAAGATTTGTGGCAAAACGGCGTTTATCAGTGGTCCGCTGCAAATATCTCATATTGGTTAAACAATTCCCTGCCCATTGGGTTTCAGAACCAAACGTCGGCGTGGTTCTTGGGCGGGAATAACATCCTATTTGATGGACACGGTTATGGTACTTTCAATGGCAACGGGCAAATTTGGTGGGTATTATTTATTCTCTTGGGCTTGGAGTGTTAAATTCAATGGAGCCAGGTACGACTTTACGAAAGGTGTATCTAATCTCGCGGGTCGTCCGCATGCTTTGACGATATGGAATACCCACAACTCGACTTTCACCGGAATCCGTTTTGTTCAGTCTCAGATGTGGTATGCATGGCCTACAATCACACAGATGCAAAACTTGATATTCTCAGGACAATGACAATATCGGCTTCGAGTTACGTCGACATGCTCGACATTTTTGTCAGTTCCACCAGCAACGACTCGGTCAGTTTCAAACTTACTTGGGTATGTCGTTGTTACTCAATGACGTACAGCAATCCACGATCAACACGGACGGCGCGGATACACTCGACTCGCACCATATCACTTTCCGGCGTTGGGAGGTCCACAACGGCGACGACTCGATCGCGATGAAACGGAATTCGTCTGACATTCTCATTGAGGATTCAGTCTTCTACATCGGGACCGGCGTCGCGATCGGCAGCACTGGGCAGTTTCCCGGCGAATACGAGGTCATCGAGCGGGTGTTGACGCGCAACTGTTCGTTCATCGGGACGCGATTTCTGGGCTACATCAAGACGTGGACCGGAGTGCAGCAGGGATTCCCGCCCAATGGAGGAGGCGGAGGGACTGGGGGTACGTGCTAGTAACCTAGTCCCCGATGTTGAATTTGCTAACGGATCTGGAAGTCGTCCGCGATATTGGTGCGCCACACAGAAAAAAGTGCATTTTCAACATTTGACTGTTCCTACTTAGCCTGGATTAATTCAACCTTCACCAACATTACGATGCAGGTGGCCGAGATTACGCAGTGCACGTCGTTTTCTGGTGCTGTCGGCCAATGCGACACCTCGACCATGCAGATCAGTAATATTAGTTGGTCGGGGCTTCAGGGTAGCCTTCTGACCTCAAACGTCGCGAGCCTCGAATGCAGTGGCGCGGCTCCCTGCCAGGACGTGCGGATTCTTGATAGTGATTTCACTTTTGCCACGAACACTACGGTGGGGACGTATTCGTGCCATGCCGTCGCGTCAACCGAAGGATTTACTTGCCAGTAAACTGTATTGCTAAAGAAATGCACCGGTAACGTTCAAAAAATAAAAATGTGTCCGATGGTCCTTGTGCGATATTTATAGTAGCAAGTATTCAACCAATAATTACTTCCCTAGGAATATCGGCAACCGAAATTTGGAGCTGGTGGCAATAAATGTTTGCACATGTTATACCTGGTGTAAAAATTTGATCCTCGTACCCATATGTTGCCCCGACTCTTGCGCCAATTCTGAATATACATTTGTAATATTTATGTACCCCCCTAGTTATATGCATAGCTCATTTGGGTACCCAAATGAACCACCCATATGTGTAGGCTTCGCCGGTGAGATTGACAGAGGAAGACAGCGGTACATTGCAGAAGACAGCGGAGGGGTGGTGCACAGGGGACGACAACATAATGGAAGAGAGCAAGCTGCAGTTGCCACGTCGCACATCCGTTTGATCGGGGGCCAATTCCCGCTACCTTTAGGCAAGGGTCTTACGGCGCCCTATTTTCATGCCTCGCAGTAAATCACATTTTCGTCATTACGCCTGAGTCAGCAGCATTTTTCCCTGCCAAAATCGCGGCTTCTCATCGAGCCGAGCAAGATGCCGCACATGCCGGCAATACATGATAAGCTTGATTACTCATCCACTGGCGAGGCGAAGTTGCGGGGGAAAATGCGGAAGTATGCAAGATGTATGAGATGAAATGAACACAGCGCACTTGATGGCGACACACCATGTTCAGATGCGGCACATTTGTCGTGGGTCAGTCCAAGTGCGACACACTACTGTACCATTTCGATCAGTTCTCCGCGGCTGTGACCCGTGACTGACATTTTCGAACTTGAGTATTCGTAAATGGGCCCAACCGACCGTGACAGCAAAAAAAGTTCGTAAATCGTAGCAAATGCCCTGCCTGCAACACAAACTCTGTGTGCAATTTTTGGGATGGTTTCCACTCTGATGCAGCATTTTTATGGGAATCAGCAAAATAGACACCTGTTTTTTACCAATCCCACTCGAAACCCACTGCTTTTAGGCCTGTTTTTATCCTCCACCTCGAATTCGGTTTTAAGAACGAGGGAACACTGCCAAAAATAAAAATGCATGCGCCGAGCGCAAAATTTGGATTTTTGAGGGCATTTTCGCCGTTTTTGTGACTTCTTTTTGCACATTCGAAAATCCCTTCGGTGACCCGTGACAGGCCCGAAAATATTCGTAAATTTGAGGCTCTGTGATGCGTGACAGGAGAATTGAACGAAATGGTACAGTAGTAGGGTCAGCTGGATATTCGTATCATTGCCAAGAATGTGCCAACTCTAATTTGTGCGGGCTGTGCAGTTTCAAACAATTGACTATACACATTCTCTCCACTACCACCATCTACCCACCAGTGCTCGTCTTCTGCACCGAAAAAAACGCATCAAAACGCGTCGCGATGTCCTCCATCACCTACATGCACTTCACTCCCAGCCAGGACTATATTGATAGTCTCTCGCCACGCGTCATAATGAACTTTCAATGCTCAGTGCGTCTGACACGCTGTGCACCTTCTCAAAGCACTCTGATTTTATCTAAATCTTTCAACCAGCGCACATCTCCGCATTGCCGACACTTTCATCAACCAAGGTTGGATCAGCGCCGACAAGCTGAGGGAATTCATCGGACACACCGGCAACAATCAGGACTCGGTTCTACCTGCAATACGCGTCAAACTTGAGGATGACGCATCTGCGATGTGTATTTCGGTCTCGGAGCCGCAGCAGAATTCAAACAGAACTCTTGCTTAAAGCATGCACACAAATTTGCTCAATTTCCCCTCATATGTTTAAATCTTTTGTAAATGACTTTTCACCTCGGTGGATTTTCTTGCTAAAGAGACACATTTTTCGTGTAATTTCGCGCAGAGAACGCGCTTCCGGCAATTTCCGCGTGGGTGTCGATGATGCTCACAGGTGTTGCTCCAAGTGTGTCGTGAATGACCACGGTGTGCCGCATCTGAACGAAGTGCGTCGTACCCACGGTGTGCTGTGGGTGCTGCACGTGTTCAATGCTGTAAAAAATGGCAGTGGTCATTTTTACAACTTCAGTTCTAATACTATGGCCTTTATGAATGTGAGAATAAACAATTCAAAGACCAACTTCCTGACTGGATAATTTTAAATTTCCTTGCCCCAACTTGTGCAAATCGGTCGATCCTGGCATGTCGACAGAGAGAGCTTTAGCCGCACAGCCAAGGACTCAGGAGAATTAAATCTATGTGCAGCTTGCAGCGGCTCAAGAAAATTAAATGAACTGTTCAAGAGTTGGGCTGTTGAGTTAACATCTTCAAAAACTTCAATGCTACCTAATTTGACGGCGCCTGAGACCAAACTGAGACCTTTACTTCACTAAACTTCAATGAATCTGGGTAGCGGGCTGTGCCGCTTGTCGGCCTTATCGCTTTATTTGTTGGGGATCACAACCTGCCACGTCGCAGATCCGTTGTAGCGGGGCCAATTTGTTGGGGGATCACCAGAAAAGTAGCGGAATGACACATATCTGCTGACGAAAATGTGATGGTCCGCAAGAGGCTGAAGTTAGGGCTCCCTAAGACCCGTACCTTACGGTAGCGGGAATACGAACTTCCCCTCCGATGATCGGTCTCCGGAGAAGTAGTATAAGCAAACTTGACAGATAACTCAGGTTCAACACGGGCCCTGCCAGAAATCAAATCTTCTTATATCTTCCTAGCTCTCATCGACATGTCGACCTCTGATTCCGCTAATCCTTTGAATGTCACCATAGTCGGTGCGGGGCATTGGCGGACTGGCAGCGGCCATTGTACTCAGGAAAAACGGCCACCTCATTCAGGTACACGCGAACGTTTGCCCCCTGGTATTATCATAAATCTTACAAGAAACGCCTTCGCTCCGCTCCGGCGGAGTCTGGAAAATTAGATTGAGTCAGGTCGTGATATGACTCCGATCCGTGTTGAATTCGATGCGGGACGTTGGCGGGACGTACCAATTCGAACGTTGAGAGATCGTCCCCGGCGTGGGGAGAACTGTGATCTTGGATCTCGGTATTGATCCATGGTCCGAGAGCGTCCGCAGACCAGTGTATTTTTATTCAAGGCCGCATAGAAGCCTATGACTCATGAGGCAGTGCCAGAGAAAATCAAGATCCGAGCTGCGATATGCGCAGTGGTAGGTGGCCAGCTGATATTGTACGTGGAAGTTCGTGAAAGAGAGCCTTTAAACATGTCGGGGTGATGGTATGGACTGAGAATAGTTCAGTTTTCTCAATTCATTCATCAAATTCTTCAGGAGAATGAGGTCAGAATGTAAAGTAGATATAGGCGAGCTGCATCTTTGGCAGACGCCGGTGGTATGAAAGAGTAGGAACGAGTGAGAACACCGGATCTTTAAAACAGAAAAGATGAGAGAGGAAGAGCTTTCAAAAAGAGTTAATTGCGGCAATTAGTTACAGCGAATAGACGTGATTGGGTCTCATTACTCCCGCGAGTGCGCACGGCGGATTGGTGGGACAGGAGGAGCCGAGACATTTACCCGAGTCGAAGCACTGAAAGTAGGCACATGGGGTTACAACTGGATGTGCGGATTGTGTCCGATTGTCGAAAATCAACCACAGCATATATGCACTTTGAAAGAGTTTGCATGGAATTTACGAGGCAAGTGTTAATGCGACGTCCAGAACAGTTAATAAGACGTACTTGATAGGTGGCGTTGGGAGTTTTAGATGTGCTGAAGAACATACAAATTGAGTGACCGAAATGGAAGGAACTGACGTGTAAACGAACCCATAAAGGTCAACTTCATGGCTTAACCTAGTGAACAGAGTGCCTGTTGGATGAAATATAGGAATCAGTGTGAAACCCGTAGTAGAAGGGCTGACGTGGTTGAATTAATGGATGAAGATCAAAGAACTGTATTCACCAATTTGAAATAGCCAGTTACGAGTGGTGAAGCGCAGGAAGCTGTCAACTGTTGGAATCATGAAGAGCGATGAGCTGAACGGTTTAATGCAGAATACACACCGAAACACCGTTTGGTAAGAGATTCGGCGTCGGTCCAGGGAGTTGTGGGATAACCAAAATGTGTGAGTGAATCCTTTCGAGGCCTGGAAACATAAAAACCTTTGAAGAACCGAGCGACATCCACTCGTCGGGACGCTGTGAGTGCTTGAATTTGGGGGGAAAGTAAAGATCCAAAGATGCCGCATAAATTTCAATTAGTCTATTTAAATGAAAACTGAGCATGCTGCGGTAAAGAAGCTCCGGATCTTGCAAGAAATCGCCGGAGCTGAGCAGGCAGATATAGCCGAACTGGGACTGCAAATGAAGATGGCGGGAACAATCCGCAGTGCGTAGTTCAACATGAGGCAGCACATCGCTGTGGATTTGGGCAAGATGGAGATAGCCTTATTGATGTGAGTTGGAGAAGGACGGAAAAGGGGCAGGAGAAGTTGCCGGAATGGAGATACGAAGAGACGACGGGCAGCGCAAGAGCAAAGGAGCAGAGATTTATCGGGTAAAGGCCAAGCATGTACAACAAATCGCTCACCATCTCGTTAAAAGTATAGTTGCGGCCACGTATTTTTTGCCTCGCCTCTACTGCGAAGAATTCAATTAATTAACCGTTCCTGCGGCATACTACGGTGTCAGACTTGCGTCTTACGCGTCTGAGCGGGACAGGTAATGCATCATATTTTGCTGCGGCACAGCTGGTCTCGGGTCCAATTTGCTGTGCGATTCAACCACCTGGACTGCGATGCGCAGTTCCGTCGAGGAGAATGGGGAAAGGCCGTACGATTCCTGCGGTGCTGTGGGAGTTGAAATTGCGTTGCGCAAAGCACTTTGGAGGAAGCACCACGATGGGGATAATACTTAAGGGGATATCGCCAAAGACATACAAACTGATTCGAGAGATTTCGTTAAGAGAACGGATAATCCACATTCCAGATTTTTGAGGCATTGGAAATCAAGACAGAAGTTGGTGCGGCCCTGGGCGTACCGCCAAATGCATCCCTGGTTTTAGATCACCTTGGTGTTGCCAGAGAGAACTTGAAGGGTGTTCCATTTTTGGGGGTACATTTCAACATTCTATTTGATTTTTGTCATTATTCTAAAAGTGCATTAGGGTGTCGTCTTCGATTATAAAACCGGGGAAGGAATTACACAGCACTGGTCCACCCCAAATGCAGTGGAGAACCCCGTATGTCTCACAGTATTGCTTAGAATCTATCGTCCCTGATCTCAACACAGGGCTTGTTTGTCCATCGGAGTGATCTGTACGAGGAACTCAAGCGCCTGGCAACAGGAGATGGTGAAGGACCTCCGGCGAAGCTGTGTCTTGGAAGCAAGGTTTTGGCGTGCGACCCCGAGGAGGGAACAATCACGCTAAACACCGGTGAAGTAGTTCAAGCGGATCTCCTCCTCGGCGCTGACGGAAAAAATGCGAGCCTCATGTTTTCCTCTATGTGTCACTAATCAACTCTGCAGTCCGTTGTTCGTACTCACATCGTAGGCGATGTCCAGAAGAAATTCGGTTGGTCTTGCTACCGCGCCGTTTTCGAGCCTGCGAAAGTGGTTGGGGGAGTAGCTTACTTCGGAGGTCTCGGGCACTCGAACCGCTGTGGCAAAAGACGGAGAGTTCCGGATGCTTCTCTTTTATCCATGCCGCAACGGAACACTAATCAATTTCGTTGGTTATTTCTCGGATTCGGAGGACCCTGCCAAAGGTTCTGGTACCATTCCTCAGCGTCTGAAAGATCTATTAATTGTGAGCCCACAGGCCGGACGCGGACTGCATCGCGAGAAGAAATCATCGCCAAATTCCAGGAGTTCCACCCCAGGTTTTTGCGTGTTTGCGCGTTCTGGCCGAACTACCTACTTGGGTTCGCGGGCGCACAGGCTCCTTGGTGATGCTGCGCATGGAACGCTGCCCTTCTTGGGTATGGGTGCCTCAATGGCGATGGAGGAAGCAGCGTCGATTGGGTGTCTGTTTCCCGCTGGAACACGGCCGGTAGACATTCCAGCTAGACTCGCGGCTTATCAGGATATTCGCAAGACTTCGTGAGCGCCGAATCGGTCGAGCAGGTGTCCAGGCTTACGAATGGGGGGTCCGAGATGTTGTCAACAACTCAAAAGATGCAGTCGTACTTTATGGAATACGACGCGGTAGGAGTTGCACAACAGTGCTATGCCGAACGCTTCGGTGTCCAATCGTTGTCGACTTAGGTATGCGTAGAAACTATGGTTTTGTGATGTTTTCAGACGCGAATCCATACCGTGTTTGCACCCACCGAAAGAGCTCAAATATCTGAGGCATCCGGGGTGCGTGATTGTTAATTGTCTGCCCCCAGTGTGATACGAGCGAGCCTTTCGTCCAAAAATGTGGTATTTTCTGCTCGAAACCCTGAAACTGAGACCTGAAGTGGGACAGATAGAACTCAGCCTCGGATGTTTCCGTCCAGTCTTGACGTCTACCTGGTCCTCCATGTCCTCGCGCCGAGAGGGAAACGTGTTAATGACAGTAGATTTCACCTCCGCAATGACGTCGAAAGGGAATGAGACCGCCTTTCGTCGACAAAGCCGGTGAAGACGGTTCTGGCCGTCAAGAAGGTCGTAGGGTACCCTTCTCGCATGTGGTCAAATTTAGCCGAGAGACCCGCGAGAGACCCGCGAGTGCCAGCAGGCCAATGATGGTCCGACAGTTGGCTCGGTGGCTGAAACGTCACGGTCATCGCGTAGAGCAGGCCGTAGCGCCAGGTGCCGACCAGCTCCCTCACAGTCTCACCAACACAAGCAACGGAGAATGAAGACTCTTCACCGGCAGTGTCGTATGTCCGGTCCGAGAGGGGGCCGGAGAATGAGGAAAACAAAAGCGGCACTGGATGACTGCGGGGTCTGAGGAATGCTGAAGTTTGGATTTTCTATAATAATCATGCACAACATATTCGGTTGTTGAATTCGAGTTTCAATTCCCTACAAAGAGTTGTTCCGGCCATCCCACTCCGCCTGTCCAACACGTGTAATTTACTGGCCCCCCACCCATGTTTGAACGCGGCTCCGACAGCTCAGGAGCAGCTATTTCGACCCGGGACTCTGTTATTCGGAAGCAAGCGAGTTTCTGGACATGCAATGGTTCAATGAGGAAAGGAAACGATCCTATGACTAGTCATTTACAAAGCATCTACCCAAGAGCGAACTCGGACCATCACATTTTCCCTGGCCTGCTTCGAAGGAACGATGGTAAAGCCCAAAAAGTCATGTACGGCGTCCTCTTGCACGTCCAATTCAACGTCGACGCCATCTGTTCGACTGATGGCGGAGCGCGGTCTATAAGCCGTTATTAATTCGTCCACCGCAAAGCACAGGGAAGGTGCATACTAGCTGAGAAGTACGGAGTCAAGAGGAAACTCGGCGGCGAGTGGCCTAGAATTTGCAGATTTGCGGCAAAGACGAAGTCAACAGACGTGTTTGGGCGGTTTGCTGTTAGTCCGGATTGGATCTCCTCGTCGATGACTGCGATAAAATTAGCAAGAAGATCAAAAGTCGATGCCTGACATTACCCATGTCCACCCACGGTTTCAAAGTGCGTCAGGATCTATAATACGACTTGGGGACCCCAATTTATGTTCGTGCTTCATGAAGGCATCAGATAATCTTGTTAGGGGGTTTCATCAGCTTTTTGGCTTCACGGTTCTACTTTTCAGAGCCACCACATGATGAATGGAGTATGTTAATCTCGGCTCCAGATCTCCGGGTGGCGGAGTTCCAAGTTTGAGGCAGAAAAATGATGAAAAAGATGGGCGGAACTCGTTATAGGGCAGTGCTCCGCAATCAAATTTCATCAAAACTATGCCTCGGATCTTTCCGACCGGTCCGGAGGACCGCTTGCGCTCCGCGCCTGCGAGCGCAGCGAGCATACTGCCCTATAACGTCGGGAACGAGACTAGGAGTATGTTTGATTTTATGGTGTAGTTAAACTGGGTGCTTACCAAGTTGGATGAGTTGACCGAACGGCGAAGGGTCAGCGTGAGCGTGAGACCGTAGAACCAAATACAGGAGGGAAACAGTCGGGTAGACTCCGAGAGAAGGGCGACCATGGAAGTATACTTCAATACTGATCTAAGTATAGAATCATCTGCCAGAGCGAAGCCGCATTTCTTGTCAAACTTGGTCAAACGTAGGGATGCCGCGTCAGTGCGCGTCACCCCGCGTCCTGGTCCCCAGCACTACCCTGTTGCCAGGGACTTCGATCAGTCATTGATCCGATTCAATATGCCACGGTAGTGGCGCGGTATTCATATTGACTAAGAGATGTAGATGTGACTCTTCATATTTTAAACTGAAAGATTCATATATACTGGCCCCGGATACAATGTCACGTTGAGTCGCAGTATTTTCAGCACGAGGCTCCCGGCATATATGGCTGTATGTCCGATCCGAGCGCTGACGAATTTGCCCTAATAATGCCCTTCATATCTCTTCAGAATGCGCAACTTCAATGCGGACATTTTCCGAGGAAAATCGGCCAATGGCTGATCCAAAATGCGGACGAATTTTTCGGTCGGACGCTTCGATCCGCATGCGTACGTTTGGAGCATTGTCCCGCCGTTCTTCCCAGTGAATGACAGATACCTAGGCCGAACCGGCTTGCATCCCTCCGAAGCGGCCGGTGTGGAAGAAATAGAGGCCTCTCGCGGAAGCAGGTCCAATCCGCTATGCGGGCGATTTCGTACCGAAAACGAGCCACCCGATCCTGCCTACACATCCGGCGAGAAATTCGAGGTACGGAAACGGCAAAAACCGGCAAATTGGATCGGACATACAGGTTTTACGACCGCTTATGCCGCGGGCCTTCAGCACGTTCCACGTGGCCTCTTCTACAGTAGCTCCTTCCTCCAAGTCCGGGATGTACGCAACTGAATTTAGTGCTCCTCTTTGAAGTTGGAGGCAAAAATATGGCCGCCAATATGCGGCCAATATGAGATGGCCGGATAATGGTCAGATATTGGCCAAATAACCTCTTGCCAATATCCGGCCAAAATAGGCTCTATTCGACGGATATTGGCCAGATATTGGACGAGTATTGGCATCGACTTTCACTTCACTGAGTGACATTAACACCTTGATCCGAGATCGAACTGGTTGACAGCGTCCAAAGATCAGCTCGTTGCTTGGAGCTACCCGATCAGCATTGTTCGAGCGCCCGCGGCGCGCGCGTATTTTAAGAACAAGCTAGTGGCTGTATTTGTCCCGTCTGACTTTCGGGGCACCCTTCCTCATCTCTTTCGTCTCATTTCTTTTCTCTTCCTTCGCTATTCTCGGGCTCACGTTGCCCTGCACCGGTTGCATTCGTTCATAGTTCCTTCTATTGGCAAAATTCACTTCGTTCTCAACTTAGTGAGCTACAAATCCGTCCAATCCCATTGGAAGACCCTCAGTCTGATTCTTGTCCATAGAAATATTTCAAATCTCCCGAGTTCTCTTAATCCCTCACTCAAAGATGATTTTTTCCTGGCACAAAATCATCGGCCTCATCTCCATCGGAATTGCCACCGTCCTCCTTGCCATTGCTTCGTTCGATGCCAAAGGGTTCCACCTCATCCGGCTTGACTTCAATGTCACTTCCTCCCCCTCCGTCGACTTTGCCGTGCTCTCGTTCTGCTTAAACGTTCAAGATGGCAAGGGCATATTTTGCTCCAAGCCGAAAGTCGGCTACGACCTCGAAGACGTTGAAATCCTCCTCGATGACAGGTTTTTGAACGGGACGGTGTCCACTGTGGACATGAACGAGCTGGCACAATTCTTGGAGGATGTGGATGATGAGGTGTTGAACGGCAAGCTGGGTCTGGATTCGCTCTTCGCGACGATCGCACAGGTGAATACTATCCTGAAGATGGTTACCACGGTGCGTCTTTTTGACTGATCAGAGAATGAATTATATTTTATTTAACAATGCCTAGGCGTTCGTCGTCCACATTGTCGCCTTTGCCATCTCCGGTTTCTGTCTACTTCTCACCTTCACAGTGTTTTTTGGCGCCGTTGGCCCAATTTCATGCTTCTCATACATGTTCCTTGGGTTCGGGATAGTAGGGGCCCTCCTTTCCGGCGTGTTCGACATTGTGCTGTTCGTAATCGCAAAGCAAAAGTATGTCTCCCCTCCAGGTTTTCCCTGGTCTGTCAAGACTAATATCTCCTTTCTAAATGAATCGCAGAATTCAACAGCTCGTCCCACCGATCCCTAACCTCCCGGCACTCCAAGTCCACTTCGGCAAAGTCGTATTCCTCGAAATGATATCATTCGTCCTCCTCCTCGTCACCCCAATCGTGCTTCTCGCTAGGCGGTGCCATAAGCCAGATAGGAGCAAGTGGAGGGAGTTGAACGAAGATGTACCAACTGGAGGCGATTACACGATGAAGCAGAGGCAGTTTGATCCGTAAAAAGAATGTGAAGCGAGGTCAAGCTGTAGCCACTGACACTCCCTCTCAGTCAATTAGAGACCTGTCATGTAACCGAACATGCCGCGCAAATTTCGTAACCTGCATTGCGTTGCTGTTCTATGTACTGCATTGGCGCCCCAGCGCTTCGGTTGATTCCTAGCCACGAAACAGAGCCAAAATACCATCTCGTATATTCCATTTCGCTCCGGCACCCGTCCCATTCCGCCTATGCTATCGCTGTAGCGCCGCAGCTTTCCAATGCATCTGCCGCATCTGCCCGTGCTTCCGGCTCCATCCGCTCCCCGGCACTTCCCGTTGCCCTACGATCCCGCCGCGCCCTCTCTCTCAAGCCGAGCATCCCCAACGCGGCACCTCCCGCCCCGCCATCAACCAGCTCCTCTCGCCGCCGCGCACGCCACGCCATCACTCAACGCGCGCCAATACTACGCTGAGTTGATCCTTCCCGCCGCCGTGCTACAACCCACAAACCATCTTCCTGCCCGCACCACCGAGCTACTATCCCCCACTCACCCATTGCCGCAACGCTGATGATTCCCGCTACCTTTAGGTAAGGGTTTCTGATAGGGCGCCCTATCATTCCACTTTTTCGTTATTTGCTCTGAGTCAACACTGAACAGCTTTTCTCCCTCCTAAAAATGCATTCATGCCGTTTTGCCGTTGGAGCCATGTCATTTCTGATTAGTCCTTGCTCCGACATCTTCCGATTTTGCCAGCGTAGGCAAGCTCGTTTTTCTCCCCTCAACCACTGCCTCAGCAAACGATGAATAGTGCAATGTGCCTCTTTCTACCACCTTGGACCGTGACAGAGAGGAATCAGTACTCTCTTTAGACTGGGTTTTGACCTCTGGAATATGTGCTGTCCGTTCTAAAGCTTCAGGCGTCCTCGCTGTTCCATGTGATGGAGGCGTCTTCTCCGTCCCAATGGACCTCAATATTATCTCGTCTCTGTCTTCCGATCTTGTCCTTGGACGAGAGGGGTTGCAGTACGGCCGGGAATCTGTCTCCGAGACTTGTTTCTACTTGTCCACCGGTCAGGTTGACCTTCGATGCCCTCAAAACGGTATTTCTTCTGCTGCTCACAGGAATTCTTCTCACTTCTCTCAGATCCTCCTCAAAATCAACCTGATTATTGCGACTCAACCTTTATCGACATCGACGAGGCCGAACCCAGTCAGTACCGACCAGGTACATTTATCTTTCTTCGTTCTTTTTTTCTTTGATTCTCATCTATTTCAGATGATGGAATGTCCGACTGTGTCTGTATTGATCAGTCTGGTTCCCGTTGTGCCTCCACATCGGCTGTTCCTATGAATAATGTGTAAATAACATCGATGAATATTATCAAAGATATCTTTCTTGGTCATCATTGCACACGCGCCCGCATATCTGTTTTCCATTCTGATTCATCTGCAATTCAACATGCTCTTCTACTTCACGGAATCCCCCATCACAACATGACTCTCGTTCAATGCCGACAAGCGCTCATTCATCACATCATCACTGGAGCTTGCTTCGATAATCCAGAAAATGCTAATGATGCACCATCGACTGCCCGCGCTGAACTTGCGACTTGCCGAGCTGTGTCCGGAGGATTTTCAAGTGCCGCCGAGGTGTCTGAAGCTGCTCTAAATGTAATTCTAAATGCTGACTCGAAACAAATGTCCACGGAACACTATTGTCATGTCGCGGTGGCCATGAATATCACTACCTCAGGCACCCGCAACCTCCGTTTCAAATTGCGCGCAGCCATACAAAAACATCTAGTTAGTGTTACTTCCGCAGATTCGGATAATTGTTCTTCGACATCGGTGGCTGATTTTCTCAACTCGTTCGAAAGCCATCGCAAGCCTGTCCTTGCCATCGCAGCCTTTCATCGTAATCAATTGCCACCAAAACCTACAGTTGAAAGTATTCATGCTGAAATTACAGAACACATCGTTTCTGGTCCGTGTTTGCAGTTTGCTGATTCACATGCTTCCTCTAATCTACCTCCCGGCATCTCTTCCTGACTGCGCCGATGTATGTGATGAATGGCGTGTTAATGCGATCCATCCAGACTTGCAAATCCACGTTCTGACTGCCCTGAATGGTACACACCTTACTTTAAACCCCCTGTGACGTCTACTCGCTGCTTTGAAGATTAATTACAAGGTAGGTAGGTAGGTAGGTAGTATTACACGGCACGGTCCCACTTAGGAACGCCGGTTCCCAGGGAGTATCTAAGTGTACATGCGCCTAAGTACACCATTGTCCCTGGACTTCTCCATAGTACCAGAGACGAGCTCACGGACACGCCATGCCGCCGCGGTAGATCTAAGGAACTATAAAGAAGCAAAAATACATTAGCAGAGAATACGTGGGACCAATTATTTTTATCAGGTGTTGTTCGTGCGTAATACAGGAAGTGAGTAGAATATCTGGAGGACATCATGAGCAAATTTAGCTACGAGCGCAATCGTGGGTCTAGAATAAATTATGGCTTTTAGAAAGTTCGTCTCGGAGTCTCTCTCTAAGACGCGCTGTAACTCTGGTGTTTTTGCGAACAGTTTTTCCAGAAATATTTTGCGGAGTTCAACAAGAGCATCTAGTGACGCACATGTGACTAATGCATGTTCTGGAGTTTCAACTGCTGTCTTGCAGAGTCTACAAAGCCTATTCTCCCGATTCACTGGCTGATGCGCATGATCCGTATAGCGCAAAACTTCAACGGCTAATTGGTGAGTTGATAGCATTATCGAGGTTAAAGCCTCTCGATGTGCCTGAGTTTTCACCATAGTTAAATAATGCCGCATAGTGGATGTTTTATGCGCCGGAGGTTCGTCCTTCCGTGGTTCCAATCTTCCGCGAAGCAGATACAACTTCTCTGAAGAGTCAACCGTTTCTTGAAGCCATTCAAGCATTAAATTGTCCACCAGTTTGGCATAATTCTGGACTTCTTGAATTGAAGTCGTGACGTTCAGAACCAGCTCGGGGCAATTGAATGGCAATCTTGCAGCTGCGGTGATTAATTCCGAGGCCCAGCATTTCTTGACGCCTTTTGCAGACAGCTCTA
Organism: Mycena rebaudengoi; assembly: GCA_029282285.1. NCBI lineage: Eukaryota > Fungi > Basidiomycota > Agaricomycetes > Agaricales > Mycenaceae > Mycena > Mycena rebaudengoi. The sequence continues at coordinate 343,516 of JARJCX010000115.1, read as the reverse complement.
AGGAGCTATTTAAAGCAGCGCGGGCGTAGTGGCTGTGATCGAGTCCAAGGAAATATACGAGATGCTGCAGGATTAATTGGAAACGACGAACTCTAATTGGTGTTATCCCAGTCTCTGTGAATAAGGGCGCGACCATTGAGCGTGAGTGTAGATTCAGCATGTGTCGAATGAATCTGATTTGAACCTTCGTGAGCTGCTGGACATGGACGTCTTCGCTATCTGGCGTGACTTCGCAAGCGTGGGTGAGGTGGCAGTCGATTCGAGCCATGTAGAGCTCTTTAAGCTCTTTGGGGGTAAGCCTGCCCGTCATGTCCTCGATACCCATGATGCGATGCCCGCAGTAGCGAGCAGTGCGCGCTTTGGCCTTGTAATGTGCGGCTAGGATATTCTGTGTATCTGTCCGGAATAGAACCCCAACATATTTCTCCTCCGTTACGATATTGAGCTGCGTAGCTCCGAGCGTGAAGACGGGGAGCACTTCAGTAGGTGGCGACGATCTCCCATATTTAAATATCAAGATTATTGTCTTGATCATATTGATGAGAATGAAGTTTTGTGCGCACCACTCTTGAAGAGTGTTGAGTTTTCCTTGAAGACCACGTACGGAGAGAGATACCAGTAGCATATCATCCGCTTGTGCAAGCAAGGAAATACGGACAGCCGCCAGAAAAATATCATCCTTGTCCGGCATCATTTTCAGATCGGCCAAAAAGAGATTCCAGAGAATTGGAGACGCAGGGTCTCCTGTAAGGAGACCAATGAGCGCCTTGAACTCCTCAGATTCCATATCTCCGTGGCGCACGTAGTATTCCATTCGTTTGTACAGCATGCGAAGCCAGTTGAAAATTGCACCGCCCATTCCCATTCGGAACAATTTCAACCACAGTGTTGGTTGGTCCGTGGAGGGGAACGCGTTGGAGGCATCAATGGCAGCCACATAGAGGTTCATTTTGTGTGCTCTGGCCCAATCTCTCAGGCAACGTAGAATGAACGGATTGTTATTTGTGCGGTATCCCGGTCTAAATCCGTTTTGCCAGTCGGGAATAAGACCTCTTGCCGCGGCCCAGTCGTGTATCCTCCAGTGAATGAGCATCGTCAAGGCCTTCAAGAAACAGCTTTCGAGTGCTATAAGTCTGTAGCTGTCTGGGTTATCCTGAGGCTTGGTCCTTTTTAATAAGCCGATCAGTGCTGAAATGAACCAGACAGTGGGGCCGTCTTTTCTCGCGACACACTCGTTGCATAAATAGGCTAGATCCTCGTTTGGAATTTCCATGAGTTCCAGATACGATGTAGCATCTTCCCCTGCGGCGCTATCTAAGGAGTGTTTGCGCAGATGGTCTTTTAGCCGCCCCATGTCTTCAACAGTCCATTTGTGGCTGAAGAAACCCTCCGGCGTTTTATCCTCGGTGTTCTCGGGCATCAGGCCCGCCAGGATTTTGTTTATCTTGTGCTGCGTGGAGTCAAATTGAGGAGGAAGGACTTCTGGGGGATTCAGTCTTTTTTCGAAAACACCTTTAAGACTGGCTGCCGTTACGGAGATTGGTGCAGGTTTAGGATCTGCGAGGCCAAGGAGTCGGAATCTTTGTGAGAACTGAGGACGAAATTGAAAGCCCACATATGCTCCTATTCTTTTGCCGCCCCGTTCTGAGGGTCAAGACAGATGGCTGTGTCTAAGACATAGCCACTGGTGGCTGTGGCACAGACGATTTAACCCTCAGAACAGAGTAGCAAACATATAGACGAACCTCCGTTGTCTTTATCTCGTGCACTGTACGACCACTGTACGGTACATCTCCTGCTGCTGCCTGCACTTGCATTCTGTAACCGCTGCTCACTGCTCTACTGTTCGGCTTGATTATCGGGTTAGCGGCCAGTGGTCTCCTATTCAACTCCTATCTGTCCGATCCACGTTTTGCCTTATAACTGCGCCACCTTGACTCCTTAACTCCTCCCATCTTCCACCATGCGCCATTCGCTGTGGAATGCCGGCTTATGCCTACTTCTGCTGTTTATACTTGTGCAAACCCAACCACCTGCGTCAGCCGTTAGCTACGCGTGCCAGAAAATGATCTCATCCTCAGGGGCGCTTAAGTCGCTATAAATGCCTTGGCATTCGCTGTACTCCTCCTGAATGTCAGCACAGCATTTCTTATTCTACTCGCACGTACCAGCCATAAGAGCCATTGAAAAGTACCTGAGTGCCATGCGAATGCTTCTACGGAGCAAATCGCGGATATAGTCCGCCACAATAGCGAAGTATCCACCACCCTGTTCAATACTTTGCCGCCCTTCATTTGGACTCCGGAGTGCAAGAGGAGAGCGGAAATTCCCGGTCGGACATTGGCGTCCTTTGACAGTGCCCCCAAATCGGGAATGCCGGATACCGATCCTAAACTTTCATTCCTCTTTCATTTCTGTTCAAGTCCTTTAGATATTTTGACTAACCCCACCTATAATGAAAAGATCACATCCTTTTTCATCTGCTACTGCATGGTGGGCGTCTATGAGATTTGGGATGCGATCAATCAATCTTCGGCGGAGCCGGCCGACGGTGCTTCTACTCTCTCTATGGTGCGCTTCACCTACACCGCCGTTTGTTCTCCCGTATTAATTTGATGGAAACGGGCAGCGGAGGGATCAACCCTATTTTCATGTAAATTTGAGGCCCTTTTGCGGTGGGATCAATGTTGCATCAAACGACCTGGGACTGTTGCAGAGTTAGCGTCGATTCGGTGGGCCTGATCCGTCGTGGGAACCGGAACGAATCGCGGCCAAAATCAGCCGGGATTGATGTGGGATTCACCAATAATCACCAACCTGGGACCAATGTTGAATGCGACATTAATTCTACGTAGGCATTGGACTTGGAGAATTCCAAGAGAATTCGTACATTGATTCTTGTGCATCATTCACATTAGTCCACCTCAGCTTTGGTGGCTGAGAGTCTTTATTGCTTTACAGACCCTCTTTAACAGTATTATATCATTATATCTATATTAGATGCTATAGCCCACAACTCTGGCCACCCGTTTGCGGTGTAATTGACTGAGATTTATCCCAGTTTCTCCTCTTTATGCCATAAAGTCTCTATGGAATAGTGCCTCCTACATGCAATATAGCTCAGCTGCTATGCTGCGCTTTCTCTTATTATTTTGGCTCCTGAGGCCTTTGGATCGAACCCCAAGCAATGCTGCCTTTTTTACCTAAAGTGACGTTGGATCTCCAATGTCGGTCCCACCTCCGCCCGTTTTCGTAAATCTCACGCGGTAACCAGGTGCATCAGACCTGGGCTGATCCCATCTGGGTCCCATATGGAATGTAAACCGTGGTGTAGCTATACCCCGCGCTTGAAATCTGGCAGGTCCAAAAAATGAGATATTTCATATCCCTCTAGGAAAAAGTGTTCTTTTTGACTGTATTCTCACTTCTCCTAGAGGGATGTTCAATTGGATCAAAACTGAGTGAGCTCGTCATTTTTTGGTGACCCGATTTGGCCACATGCGAGAGAAATTATGCAAATTGGGCCATGTCTAGCGCCACTTTTTCTCCAACCAAATTGGCCACTAGTTTTTGGTAGCGGAAAAGGTGATGCGCACCATAGATTTACTGTTTTGAGGCTAGCTTTGTCCTTTGCAGAAGTGGGGACCATTTTTGACAGGTGACAGTTGCAACCCACCTCGGATCGACCATACCGCGTGGAGGGCCGGAAGCAGCAACTGTATACTCTGTTCTCCGAAACCTATTTCATACTGTCGGGTTCTGACAATTATTTCCAGTCTCCCTCACCATCCCACAGCCTCACAACTACATTGACCTGCTGCATATATGGTCCGGGAGACGGTGGATAGGCTGAGGGAGAGCCAAGAGGAGAACGAGATGATCACACCATGGAGGGACGAGCTGGAAACCCAGCACATCAGCAAGGTGGCCGACCTCAGGCAGCAGCTAGAAAAGGGAACAACGAATTGCGCAGTTAAACGCGTCCGTGGAGAGCCTCAAGACTGCGAGGAGCGCAAGGTGGGTTTAGTTGGTTGGCCATCATCACGGGAAGTTGAAATGTCTTGTCCGCTTCTTCTATCGCGCAGTTGCCACACTTCCGCCGGTATCGAAGGCGGCAAGAATCATGCGGAAAGCGTGCAGGACCATGAGCGGACGTGAAAGGCCATCAACCTCTTATTCGCGATTTGCAAAATCGTTGCGAGAAGGTACGTGGCGAGGACCGTGTTGCTGCATGTTCGTCCACTAATTCTATTATTCTAAGGTCGTCGAACTCGAAATCCAGTTGGCCGAGGTTCACGAGCAGTATAACAACGTCATTCGAAGTAGCAGCAGCAAGGCCCAATAAAAGAAGATGTCATTCCTGGAGCAAAACCTGGAGCAGGTTTGTTGTCCCAGTTTCGATGGTACAAATTGGACCCACAATGACCCGGCAACAAAACAGCTTGTGGAGCCGAATCCGACCCTGAAGAAGGAGGCTGGGGTTGCGGAGCGCGAACTGCTTGTGCGCAACGAGTGCATACAGAATCTGGAGGCCTTCCTACAGGATCCGGATCGACGCTTGTCTCTCCAGAAACCAAAGTTCGAAGCACAATTGCATAAGCATTGATTTGCAGCCAAAAAAACAGCATCAAGTTCGCTGCTCAGCTTTGGCCGCATCCCGAAGCCGCTGCTTCAATGAGTAAAACAGGTACCCTTGTATGCTGTTCGTTTTGGAAAAAAAATCACATCATATTTATATGCTGCCCCATGTCTTATAAGTGTCTCGGGAAAGAAGTATCATATATTTCTGAGAAGATTCCAATATTTGAAAGGGGACTGATATATTTATGAGCATCCCATATAATTTGTGAGTGCAGAAATAATTTGTGAATCACACCAATATTTATGTGAGTCGGCACATCATATATGTGAACTGCACATCACATATGTGAACGGTACATCATATATGAGAACAAGGTGTCGACGCTGTGGCGGCCGATGAGCAGGCATGTGCGCCCACTGTTCCACGAGGCGCTGAGGTGTGCCGCCGCACGGCGGCGTCGCGTCGGTCGCTGTTCAAGCCGTTCGGACTTCGGAGCGCGTTCCGGTGTTTGGTTCAGATTGGCTCGGAGTAATCCGCGCTTGCTTCACGCTCTGCCAGACCGTCTCGTACGCGGCACGTCAATCTTACTTTCGTGCCCTGCCTGCCCATCCACTTCTTGAAGCTTGAGCTCTTCGCTCTTCAGCTCTTTCTCCTTCAAAGGCCGTGGGGTGAATAACATCGCTACCTCCAGCACCATGTCTGCCCCGCCGCTGAGAGCCTTGGGTTTCAAGCAGAAATCAGCCAGCTGCTGGACTTGATCATCAGTGTGTTCCCCTCATCCTTCCAGCCTCCCCGTCCACTGACTTGTCTCTTTTAGACACTTCTACTCAAACAAAGAATTTTCCTTCGTGAACTGATCTCCAACGGTTCCGATGCCCTCGACAAAATCCGCTACGCCTCCCCACTGCTCTCGAGGCCGAAAAGGACCTCTACATCCGCATCATCCCGGACATGGAGAATAAGATGCTCCACATCCGCGACACTGGTATCAAGCATGACCAAGGCCGGCTTGGTGAACAACCTCGGAACCTTCGCCAAGTCTGGCATAAAAGTGCGTTTTCTTCATTTCTATCGCATCGATTGTACTCATCGATTGCGCGCTAGGGCCTCATGGAGGCCCTCACCTCTGACGCCGACATTTCCATGATTGGCAATTCGGTGTCGGTTTCTACTCTGCATGCCTCGTCGCAGTGCGCGTACAGGTCATCTCCAAGCACAACGACGACGAGCAGTACATCTGGGAATGGGCTGCCGGCGATACTTTCACTGTTACCATCGATACCGTCGACGATCCGCACAGAACCGCAGCAAGCTCGCCGAGTTCCTGCGCTTCTACTCAACCAAGTCCACCGAAGAGCAGATCTCGCTCAAGGGTATGTGTCGTTTCTTTTTTTGGAGCAGCAGCTTATTGATATGCCCAGACTACATCTCCCGCATGCCTGAGGTCCAGAAGTCGATCTACTACCTCACCGGTGAATCCCTTGCCTCCGTCCGCGACTCAGCATTCCTCGAGGTCCTCAAGAAGAAGGGCTTCGAGGTCCTCCTCCTCGTCGACCGATCGACGAGTACGCCATCACGCAGCTTAAGGAGTTCGACAGCCGTCATTGAGACGAAAAACCGCATGCTCGAGGAGACCGCGGGGACGCGACGATCAGCGCCGCCGCCGCCGCACACGCGGGTGTCACGCGCAGCCCACGACCACCCACCCGGCCCTCGTTAACCTCAAGCGGCCCTCACTGCGGTCATCCCCGCTGGCCGAAACGACGCCCGATGCGCCGCACCTGCTCGAGTTCCAGTATGACTGCGACGCCTCTCAGTGCGTCAAAGGCTTCGTAGGTTTCCGCATTACGCCCGCAACTGCTGCCGAGATCGCACAAGATGCTACAGAATGCAACCAAGATAACGCAGTCACGATCGACCACACCAACACCACAGATGAATATTTGATGGATACCGTCAGAGTCGTCGCGGATGAGGAGGATATGGCTTGCACGGCCACCCCGTCCAAATCCTCTAATGCCGCCCTCAAGAAGCCCAAGGCATCCAGTAGCGCACCCCTCCGAGATTTGAGCAGAGTCATGGAGGAGCGAGGTTGGCCTGAATCCTCGTGTTCTAGTCAGTATGCAATTTAGCGTACACAAGCTGTTGAAGGGCCTTGAAGGAGAAAGAGCTGAAGGGTAAAGAGCCCAAATTAATCGAGCTTCAAGAAGTGGATGGGCAGGCAGGGCACGAAAGTAAGATTGACGTGCCGACGGTCTGGCAAAGCGTGAAGCAAGCGCGGATCACTCCGAGCCAATCTGAACCAAACACCGGAACGCGCTCCGAAGTCCGAACGGCTTGAACAGCGACCGACGAGACGCCGCCGTGCGGCGGCACACCTCAGCGCCTCGTAGAACAGTGGGCGCACATGCCCGCTCATCGGCCACTACAGCGTCGACACCTTGTTCTCATATATGATGTACCGTTCACATATATGATGTGCAGTTCACATATATGATGTGCCGACTCACATAAATATTGGTGTGATTCACAAATTATTTCTGCACTCACAAATTATATGGGATGCTCATAAATATATCAGTCCCCTTTCAAATATTGGAATCTTCTCAGAAATATATGATACTTCTTTCCCGAGACACTTATAAGACATGGGGCAGCATATAAATATGATGTGATTTTTTTTCCAAAACGAACAGCATACCCTTGGTTCAACACTTATCGGATGGCTGATTGCGGCACAAGATTTTCGTGCGCGCCCGCAGGTTGAATTCGTTCGATGTGCATTACCTGTTCACTAGGCCATGGATTCCCTGCGCAATCAGTTTCAACTCTGGCTATTCAGTGGGTTGCTTGTGGTTAAGGTGCCTGCTAACTCTCACTCGAATTTGTTTGCTGACTTGAATGCGGCTGGAAGGGCCTGCACTGCTCCAATTTCAAAGGTCAGTCTCGTATTTCTACTTCAGAGCCAACGAAACTGTATTCGAGTGCCAAGAAATGGATGCAGAGAAGGCAAGCCCACAATCTGAGAGGTTGATCCAGATAGTCCACATCGAGTAAGAACCGTCCATTACATCGGAGATCCTCTCCATGCATCCATTGTTTCCTTCTTTTCCTTGCCTTCATGCGCACTCTCGTTCTCTTCCCTAATGTGGCGGTTATTTATTTATTTATTACCTATCCTTTTTTGATTCTCTTTGCTCGTGCAGCTTGAATTACGACTGTACAACTAAGTTGTACCGTTACTTTACCCAAGACCAGTTCGGATGTGTTCACAACTGCTAGGCGGTCTCGCGCGATTTTCTCCATGCGGGGCATTAATGCACCAAAGTATAAAATGTTGGTTGCATGGAACCTTGGGTGCGCCCAACCAAACATAAAAAAGGGGGGGTTGCATGGGCGCGCCCAAAGCATAGAATGGTGGTTGCGTGGTCGCGCCCAGGTCAGGTTGATGAAACATTTGGCGCACCCAAGCCAGTTGCATGAAACCTTAGGCGCGCCCAAGCTGGGTTCAAGAAACCTTGGGAGCACGCAAGTCGGGTTAATGAAACTTTGGGCGCGCCCAGCGATGACTGTAGTCGAAAGCAAACAGTTGTATCGCGGGAATTGGCGAAGTGTGAGAGAAAAAGAACGACAAACGGGTCAGCTGAGATAATGATTGGGGCAATTCCGGGGTAACAAACAGGTGTACTCTGATTCGAGGCATCTCAATAATATCCGAGTAACCCCACAGTGGGAAGAAGCCATGGGAAACTCGAGCCGGGTTATTTTATAGAAGCGAACCGCGGCATGCGGCCGCCAATGGTGTTTCATTTGTGAGTAAACCAAATAAGTGTGCAGGATAACACTGATTCCACAGTGGGAAGAAGCCATAGGAAATTCGAGCCGGTTCACAGTCGATCCATCAACAGCTGTCGGCGGATCATCTTAAAATTGGTGCGGCCTGCTGAGTTGTCGACCAGGCAAGCAGGAAAGGCAAATCTGGAGAAGAGTAGCGAGATGGATAAGAAATGCAGACATACATTCCATAATGAAGCCGATGAAGGGCTTATGTACAAATAATTGACTGAAGCGATTGGGTGTGAAGGAAATCAAAGATCAATCAAAGATCACACAGGCAATATGACCATTTTGGGAGGTGTAAAAACCGAATGCTTTTATAAAAAGTTAGATAGCCAGAACTGCTGTATCACTTCACATCATAATTGTATGCCACTCAAGATGTACTTATATTCGGTCATAGCCGCAGCCGGCCTTCTGTCCCTCACTCAGGCAGAGACCGACCCCAGGGTCCAAGTCGCCTTGACCCTCGAAACCCCAAGCAACGGCGTCTCCACAACCCCGTCAGGCCGCCTTTTTGTTCTGTACGCGCGCGTGGATGGGACACAAGCTCAAGGACTACCAGAGGTCGTGGAATGGATCAATGATACAGGCGTGCCCTTCCCCAACGCAGCGTGGAACTCGTACGCCGGCAACACGTCCGACCCAGCCACGACGCTGGTGCGCGTCAACTCGCAGCGGGTCGGACCTGACGGGAACCTGTGGCTGGTCGATACGGGAAGCCCGGGGTTCGGCAGCCCGGTGATCCTGTCCGCAGGGCCAAAACTCGTCGTGGTCGACCTGTCTACGAATCAAGTGAAAAGGGTGTACAACATGGCCAACGTCACCGAGAGCGCGAGCCTGCTGGACGACATCCGGTTCAACCCGGCGACGGGCATGGGCTACCTCACGGACGCGGGCGTGGGTGCGCTCATCGTGCTGGACCTCGACAGCGGGCGGGCGATCCGCGTGCTGGACGGGGACGAGTCGACGGGGGCGTTCACGCCGCCTAGCGGGGAAGGGACGCTGCTAAGGTCTTCAACGGGGGCGTTTACGTACGTTACGGCTGACCAGCTCGAGGTCAGCCCCGACGGGACGTACTTATACTGGCAGCCCGCCAGCGGGGGCATGTTCCGCATCGAGACGCAGTACCTCGACGCTGCGTTTTACAACTCGAGCCTGGCGAATACGCTGGCGCAGTACGTCGAGCCGTTTGCGCTGACACCGAGCACGGGCGGGACGGCGATTGATGCCGAGGGGAGCATCTACGTGAGTGATACGGACAGGCAGGTGATTGAGAAGGTGTACGCGAACGGGACGAGAGTGACGGTAGTGAGGGACGAGAGGTTGCTCTGGGTCGATGCCATGTGGATCTCTAGTGATGAGAAGCTGTGGATGCCGGCTGCGCAGCTGAACCGGGGGGTGCCGTTTAGCCCTGGGGGAGTGAACCGGATCGTCACGCCTTTGTATGTCTATACGGTTGATATTGGGTTTGGACCATCGGGGATTGACCATGCGTGATCATACTGTGTTGTGGTATGAATATATAGCGTGTATCTATTGGTTGGACGGCGTTTCAATTGAGTTTTGTGAAGGTTCGATGTTGGTGAGATGATGGCAAATTCCGATGACTGTTTCCGTATGTACTTGCACAGAAGGTCGAACATTGGAAACCCTTGTCCTTCCCCAGATTTTAACTAATTGACCCGCCGTTCAGGGTCTTTAGCGCAATGCGGGGAAATGTGAGAGCTCATTGTGCACTGAAATAGGTACGTACCTCAAGTCGCGCAGCAATATTTCGACCGACACGGTTGTTCGACTAGTTGACTCAGACATGCTCCGAAAAAAGCTTGATATTTCCGCACGCAGACGTGAGTAATTTTCTTATACGCATGCATGACCTCTTATTCGTCTCGTCATCTTGCAATCCATACATTTTACGCGGAACAATTCATCTGTTTCTGTTAGTTGTGGTGAAAGTAATTCAAACAAGTTTTTTCTGTATGCGCGGCGGTGCATCTTGTACTGAGCGAGCGTCCAGATGCGGTGTTAGAATAAGCCATGCCAGGCTAGTTGGCGAGCGAGGGCGGGGAAAAGTCAGACCAACAAAGGGGGGCGCGTTTGTCCTCGTAAGTACATCGTGCCACTGATCAGATTCGTGGTGGTACGGAGGCAAACGGTCAATGTAAACAACGTGTAAACAGACGGATCAAGAAGGCGGTACGTAACTCGGTCCGTGAGTGCCGACATTGCCGATTCGTAAACCCCAAATCCTAACATGCGGCACCTGGCGTAGGATCTGGCCCAATGCAGTATGTAATTCTCCAATTTGAGTCGTCCTATCCTGTCGCACCAGTGTCATCTTCCATCTACCCGCCTGTAACCGCATCTCGAGTCATGTGGGGAAAAGGAGCATCCTGGAGAGGGACACAGCGCACCTGCTGTTGGAGTCAAGTGGTGCTTGCTCTGATAAAACTGACCATTGTCGCAAAGTCAACTAAGAACATGTACACGTTGGCACGGCAAGCCACACATATGCTTTGAAAATTAATTGGCAATTTCGTCAAGGTAGAGGAGCCGCTTTCTAAATGAATAATTAAACAATATGAATCCAGCCTACTCATATAGGGCTATCAATAACCTAGGAAGTTGATGCCATTGCCTCCAGCTGTTGCACACATCACTCCTTCTCATGATGTGTCCATCCCAGCACCTTCTCTGCCTTGTCAGACGTCCAGAACGCCCTGTTGCCGCTCCAGTCACCCTTGAGCTCAGTTTCAGGATAATACTTCTTGGCCAGATCTCCACTACTTGTCCTATATATCTTGGGCTCGGTTCTGTGGGCAGATCGGTGGCTGTACACTCTGGGGAAAGCCGGGTGGCATGCACAGCCACCGATCTGCCCACAGAACCGAGCCCAAGATATATAGGGTCGGCAGGGCCAATCTACGTCGTATCACAGTTCCTCAAGTCGTTATTAACCTTCGGAGTACAATATATCTCAATGTGATATTATTTACCGCTCCCTCAATGTGTTCAATGTGCTTTTTCTGCATGTCAAGTTCGAAGCCCCATCAAGATTCCAATGGTCAAACTCTGTGGTGTTGCCCGTATCATTTAAACTCTTTTCTCAGGCCACGAGACTGGTTTTATCATTGGCTGAGGACCTTCTTCGGAAGTTGAACTCGCTGACTTGTGGTCTTGCATGCACTCTGCAAAGGAAAGACATACGACAGCTTTCTGCAGACTGGTGGATCCCGGGGAATTTTGCCTGGGAGGAGGGACCCCCCTCCCGTACACTTGTCCCTTTGACTTGTGGTCAGGTCCCATGAGGTTATAACCGGAGGTCCTACTGAATGGCCGGCCAGTCACAGTTTGGCCAGCGTCTTGTGTGATCAACCTCTTGGAATGGTGTTGTGCTCAGTTGACATCTGGCAGATTTCTAGAAGGATAAACACCCTAATAGTGCTGCTTGTTTGTCTTCTGTAAACTCGTTGTTCATGTTGTGGACCACGCGAGTATAATATATCCCCCCCCCCCCAAAAAAAAAAGTGTAGGTTAATGCGTTTTTCACAGCTGAATAGCATGGAATAAATACTCTGTCAACAATTCAAATACCAGAGCCATGACCTCAGTAAAGTGGATGCTCCAAACATGCTTTCTCGAGTCACCGTCTTAGCTGCGGGCTTTTGGACAAAACCGCAAAAGAATCTAAAAATGACCCACAGAGAATAGAAAGTAAGCATGTTTTGTCGTTTAGTTCGATGCCGGTCGGATCATTGACAGCGGCACTAAAGCCGGAATGTTGCCGTCGCCGTTTTGGCGGAGGAAATTATGTGCTGACACAAAAAGGATGAGCAAATCGTGATTTCTCTATAGTTCTCAAATTTACGGTGCCCTAAGACCCTTACCTAACGGTAGAGGGAATAAAGCGGGTAGGGCCCACAAGCGGCACAGCCCACTACCTCTTGAGTTTTGTACCATGATAACTCCTCAAGGCAGGTAGGGCCGATGAGCGGCACAGCCCGCTACTGGATGCAGAGAATTAAAATTGACAACCGAGTGTGTGTCATTAGTATAACAGTAGCGCACTTCGTGGCAGAGCCCATTAATTTTTGTTTGAAACCATAATTGCACTTTTTCGTTTACCATACATAGTTGTATGGAAAAGTCTTCGTATAATAGTTGCAAATTTGCCACTTGTACTGGTATTTAATGTGTGATCACTTAGAAATTCAACCTTGATGGTTATGACCTCCTGTTCTTCTTTGGGGGAGCAGGATCAGAATCATCTGCCATGTCGAAGCTCCCAAGGGTTTCCACCACCAAAGATGGGCCTGCATGCTGGCTGGCTGGGATCTGAGTTCCCGGTGTTCTTGGGAAAAGTTGTCAGTTTTAAATTATTCTGATGCCTAATTTCCCACCTATTAAATAAATGCTCCTTGTTGATCCGGTGTATACGGGACGGATCCGAGAGGCGAAAACCCAGTCATGCGAAGGGCATGTGGATGACGTGTCACTACGTGACCATCGCCCTCATCATAGACCCATATTTGTTTTGTTGCCAATTGACAGGTCTGAAGTAGTGTGGGTCAATAAACAGCTAGGACGCTGGAAAAGAAAGTGTTACTTTTCGAAGGTGAGAACCTTCAGGAAACCCAAATGTAGAAATTTGGACTGCAGGCATGATCAAAACGCCAGGCCGCAAAGCATTGTACAGCTTTCAAGGAGGGATAAGAACTTTATTGTGGTCAGAAATGTCGAGTTGCAGTGCAATGACAAACTCAAGCCAGAAGTATGGAGAGCCATTGAAGTCGTAGTAGACACGAGGATCGTAATAAGCACCCAATCTAACCTCGTTCTATACACAATCAGGTGAGTCAAAAGACAAATATTGAAAAAGCCAGCAATCATACCGTCTGGAAGCTTAAAGTCGGCACAGTCCGCAGATATCCATTGACACTCAGGCACCTAGGGTTCCTCGACGACATCGCGTTCGGGACCGTCGCGTTTTCTCCTCACTCGTTGTGTTTGGGGCTTTGGTCTTGGTATCAGACAGCTTCAATAGCTGGGCCCACAGCCGGTGCCGGAACCTAAAGGTGGAGTAAGCAATGTGTAACAACTGTACAGTGTTCTCACTACCTGTAAATCTTGCCAGTAACGATAGCGATCAAATCTCATAACCTACTTTACCGGACTTTCTATCAATGAAGCACTCGATGTTCTCCAGATCACAATCGAAAGCGATTTGATCATCGAATATGTTGGGCAGAGCCGCTGGCACATCTGTCGGAGCCTTCAGAACAATGACGTGCCGAGGCATGTTGGTGTCGGTGACCGGTTTAAACTGAAATAAATGAGAATGTTGTTCCATTATAAATAAATAAATAAAACGGCGGTGTCAACAGAACCTTCATAATGATTCCCATTGGCCTGGATCAATGTACCTTTACTAGCATCATCGACCTCTCCTGTAATTGGGCTGAATCAATTTACTTGGATATCAGATTCCAATTAGGGGTGTTCAGAGTAGACGTCAGCCGCCGGTGCAGAAGTTCTCAGTGGCAGAGTGTGCAGGGAAGGCGAGGACTACACGTCGAGGACGTGTGCCAGCTCAGCGGATGCTTGCATTGATAGTGGTCGCCGTCGGAGGTAGCACTTTGGAGAGTTCCGAATTCGCATAGCCACATGCGGTGATCAACATTTCGACGTGATTTTTTCATATTATCCGTTCTCTTAACGAAATCTCTCAAATCAGATTGTACGTGTTTGGCTCCATCCCCATTTGTGTTATCCCCGTTTCTCTTCCTCCTCTCTGGTCCTTAATTTACCATGTTTCAACTCCCACGAGCTCGCAGTAGCTCCACAGCTATTCTCCATTTGCAGCCACGGAGACCCGTCTTCTCCGCCTTTCTGCACACCCACCAGCCCCAGATCAAGCCTTCTAAGCCCTGCGGTCGCAACTGGAATAGTTGGTGCATGCCTTATGACCTACGCTGCTGTGCCGCAGTGCAAATTAGTCGCTATTTCGGGACTTCCTTCTCAAAGAGGCTCGGATCCACAGTCATACGCCGCAGGCACGTTGACAAAAATCACTGCGGCCATGTATGCTCTGCCAGCCTATAAAGATGCGCACAAAGTTTTTCCTCCTAGTCCCCAGCCACTCTCTCTTCTGGCTTCGAGTCAAACTGCGAATCAAATGCACTGCTCTCACCCGTCAACATATGCTCTTTCTGGGACCTGATGGCTCCTCGATGACTTTATGGCTTTGATCCGGATAGTCTTCACGCAGGAATATTGCTGGAAATTGAGGACGATCTCATAATGTTTATGGGGAAACTGGGTCATTACAGCTCTTTGCGGTACAATAGGCGCGGACAGTTTTTTTTCCATTTTGATCGTTTTTTGATCGAACACTCCCTCTGCTCTCAGTTCTGGTCCGTTTGCCCTGAAAGTAAGATCATTCGAACGGCATTGGAAATGCGCAGACAATGGCGTCCTTCGATCTTTTGTTCGGCCCATGGGATTCCTTCCTGGCTCAGAAAGATGGTTTTCGCTGTGTTCAGGCATCGGACACTTGTAGAAGTTTTTGTAGTACCCAGAAAGTTCATAACTGTTGATACATTTGACCCCAGCTTATTACCTCGCGAATGGTGTACTCAGATAGTGATTTGAGCACCTAATACACTTTCAAAGCCCAGTGCTATCTACCCACCATGTTTTTATTTCAATCAATAACAAGAACAGCTGTCCTGGGATAACCTTTCACCATGGAACCTTATCCTTGGACCAGAGAACAGTCTCACATCATTATATTGAGTCCTGACCTTTGAATACATGAGACGCGACCGCACAACATGCCTGAGCACATCAGTTACAATTCACAAGCCATGACTAAAGTCAACCTAATTGCGGTCACTTCTCATGTATTCAAAGGTCAGGACTCAATATAATGATGTGAGACTGTTCCCTGGTCCAAGGATAAGGTTCCATGGTGAAAGGTTATCCCAGGACAGCTGTTCTTGTTATTGATTGAAATAAAAACATGGTGGGTAGATAGCACTGGGCATTGAAAGTGTATTAGGTGCTCAAATCACTATCTGAGTACACCATTCGCGAGGTAATAAGCTGGGGTCAAATGTATCAACAGTTATGAACTTTCTGGGTACTACAAAAACTTCTACAAGTGTCCGATGCCTGAACACAGCGAAAACCATCTTTCTGGGCCAGGAAGGAATCCCATGGGCCGAACAAAAGATCGAAGGATGCCATTGTCTGCGCATTTTCAATGCCGTTCGAATGATCTTACTTTCAGGGCAAACGGACCAGAACTGAGAGCAGAGGGAGTGTTCGATCAAAAAACGATCAAAAAACGCCCAAAATGGAAAAAAAAACTGTCCGTGCCTGTTGTACCGCAAAGAGCTGTAAAGACTTTTTCAATTCAATGTCAAAACACCGTGTCTGCTTGCTGGATTCATAAGATTTCTTTCATGCAACTTTTGAGTATGGTGTCGGAGCAGACCACTGTTCCTGTTGCTTCAACATCCAGTTCTGATATTTTTTTTACAAAATGTAGGTCTGGTGCCGGAGCGGAGCGCAGGCATGTCTTGTGCACAATTATGGTCTGTCTCCGCGGCCATCAACGACCTGTCTTAAGTTTTGGCTGGGCTGACGTGAATTCGGATGATGAAAATGTGATCGCCTGCAGAAATTGAGTTGATCGTGCACTACATAAGAACCCATACCTAAAGGTAGTGGGAATCTATATTAGTCTTGGCAGCGCATTAACCGTTCTTTAAGCAAATGCTCGGCGATTCTTTGCATCTCTTTGGCTTTATCTCCATTGTGATTATCCCCTTCTCTCTCACTCCCGCTTCCTACTCATTCCCCAACGTCGAGTGACCCATGCGCAATCTCAGCAAGCTCCCGTCGCACCGCCTTCATATGCATCGAGGCTCAGATTCATTCCCATATCAATTAAATTATTCTCACTCAACCCCCCAATCTCGACGCCAAGCTGTGCAACAAATCCCAGATCGAGCAAGTGGGGGAAAAGAGCCCAGTTGCGTGAGTCTACAGCTCTGAGCATTTTTGGAGCAACACATTCGCCGCAGTCACCTATACTGCGGCCACATATGATGTTTGAACATATAAAAGAACTGCATTCTAACCTTTTTCTGCGCCCCTCCTTTATTTACTCATTCTTGCCTACTGTCTGCCTAGTCTGCTTTCTCACATACGCCAATTACCTGTTTTTGCATGCAATACCAGCGCCTCAATTTCTCGTGCCTGTTTGACTGCGGTTTCGCACCACCCAAGTATTCAACTGTAAAACCTATCTGTCAAGCAACAAGCCTTCAGCGGTGACCTTCCTCCCCAAACCAATTGATAATCTTTAAATCCATCTTGGAATCACTGGCTATTGGGATCTGTGTGCTGTAAACAATCTGTGCTGATCTCGCAAAAACTTTTCTCGGATGCACGCCATGAAATGTTCGTTCCTCTCATATCTTTGTTCCGCCAGCTCCTCCTACTTATTTTATGCCCCAAATTGGGATTAGAACCACATTAAGAATAATGCAACTCCTTCTTTTATTCGATCTTCCCATTCTAATATGATGTTAACTTAGAATGCTACAATATATTCATTTATTGCCCACCGTTTGCCGGAGCGAAGCGGAGGCACGTCTTGTAGCCTTCAGTCGTCGGTGAGCGGCTTCTAACCGGCTAGCCACGGGATGGCGGGGCGGTGCTAAGCGGTCACCAGTTTCCACGGCACTCAAAGTCAACCTCTCTATGGGGAAGTATATCGAAGCGACGTGAGAATCGCATTTCTGGGCTATTTGTGAGCGGATTCCATCCATAATATGCTTGCAGAACCCATTGGTGAATTAACCCACAGCACAATGACTAGCTAGCCAAATTGCGTGGAGGCCCACCGATCCACCTAAACTCCTACAGTCTAGGCAGTCGTCGCGGAAATCAACGGGCCTCGCCGCTCGCGCATGAACGGTTGTTGCGACAACGAGAAGGAAAGAGATGGCATGATTCCTATGAGATGAGAGGGTCGGGATGTCCAACACGCAGAACACATCGAGGCAAACGGGTTTATCTGCGATGTCCTTCGTTGAAGATTACAGAGGAATACACAGGCACCTCGAGATCGCATCTAAATCCAGGACATATAGAAGCAATTGTAAGTGAGTTTAGGACAGGAGGAGCCAAACATATCATTGATTCGGTACCTTCTGTCTATGAGCAAGGAGTGTTCGCTATTCCGCGTTTAGTGCGCTCGCTGCACTCAGGCAGCTCTGCTTATGGACACTGAGACACAAAGACCTTGTTATCAGAATGCCACCCAAAACCATTGAAGGTGCACAAGTTTAATTCAAAACAGTCTGGGTCGGATCCAGGACAGATAGAAGCATTTGGATGGGCAACCCCGCCATTCCGAGGGTGATGGAAAATCGGTCGCGAGACCGCTTGAAACGGGGCTGGGTGTGCGGGGAAGCCCTCCGCAACGTGATACCATTTCCAGTGAAATGTGACCCTCAGAACGACCGATCTTCCGTGATTGGCGACAAGCTGACAAGGTCAAACAAGGTTGTGAAATCTAGACATAGGTTTGTGAGTCTGTGGCCTTGGCGGCCTTTTCCGGCCTTCTTCGGGCTTGTAAAAGGTCACAAGCTAACTGTCAAAAGTCTGAGGGGGTGCTGGGCTGATGTATCAGATTGGCCTCTAAGTTAACGGTTTCTATATATCATGGGTCGACCGCTAATTAGGGGTCGTTGATACATCATATCGCTATACTAAAGTGATACCTCGGCACAAGGCTACAAGCCACCAGGTGCTCCATCATACTCTGATAGCATTCAAAAGTCCCCGATGATGCTGGGCAGGAATGCCTATTCAATTGAAGTGACCCTGATCGATGAAGGTCATGATATCAGGAACGCAGAAGCAAGTTGATAGCCATATGAGGGTTATTCACCCGTGCCAGCCCATGCTGGAATCCTGTACTGTTTCAACCGAGTGTTCAGTCACAGGTCACAAGCCGACCTGAACTGAACACTTGACAATTTTGTCACAGGTCTCAGGCCTCCGAAATCGATGTTTTCAGCCAATCAGAGGTCGGCAAATGCCGAAAAACCTCCCAAAATGGGAATTTCCCACGAAATGAACACTTCAAAAGTGAACACTTGGTGTCACAGGTTAATATAGCTGAACGCTTGGTTGAAATAGTACAGTCACTCACTTACAGCATTGTGGTTGCGCTACTTTGTTCTCTGTCATATATATATAGAGCCAGCGCTGACGCGAGTGATTTCGGCCTCCTCGACTGGGTACTTCGAGGCACACGCTAGCCAGCGAAGGTAGAGTATTTCAAGGACTTTGTCCCTCATCTCATATGCTTGCTCCTGGACTGCAGTGACACAGTTCTTGTATAGCTCCGTCCGTGGCACACCACCATGCCTCTATAAGGTCAAGGTCCCAGGGTCCAGAGATTATCTCTCATTGAATTCTGACACGCTCAAAGTCCTAGGTTCCTGCTTTGTACAGCGTCTTGATATTTTTTTAATGAAATTTGATTCGGGCGACGTCTCAATACCAAAGTGCCTTCTGGCACCTTCGATAGGGGTCAGATTTGCTGTTGCAAAGTCGCAATCGCGCGACACATGCCAATCTATGAAGCGTACCTGGAATACAATTTTCGTCACAGTAGGTTAGAAATTTTCGGAGATAACGAAGCCGGGACCGCGATAGGAATGGAGCTAGGAATGGACAATATGTTATGTTCGGTCAGTGATCCTACCCCTTGACGGATTAAGAGTAAAGTATCCCATTCAGTGGACAAGGTACCCGTGCCCTGATGGAAATGCTTATAAAGGTGCGCTTCACATCTACCAGCTGCATTCTCGTCTCTCTGGATCGTCACAATGCGACTTCTCTCCAGTCTCGCATACTTTGTATCCCTCGCAGCCATCGTTTTTCAATTTGACCATGGCAAGGATTTCTTCCGGCTACTATGCACAGCTACTAATGTAATTTTTCAGGCGTAACTGCGCAGACTGCGACAAGCATTGGATTGTTTCAGAATCAACAGCGCCAATGCGTCGGATTCGGTGGTGGCATTCAAATTTATGCACAGAGCGTCAATGTGAGTTCAATTCTTGATTGAGTTCCTACGCATTCATAACAAGATCTGAAACTGTATCAAGTACACTGACCAGAATTTCATCGCCGGGATCGGGCTCACGTCCCAGCTTGGTCCACTCTCGCTTACTGGAACTTTCAGCGGGCCCGTGAAAACATTCCAAAATGGTTGGGGTGGTATCTGTTACGGCGCCTTTCAGTCTTCTCCGTGCGTTGAAACATTAGCTTGGTGATAGTTTTGCTGAGCCTTGGCACAGGCTTTGCCTGATTGGGTGGATCATTCCCTCTTCTGGTCGTTCCACAATCAATGTATATGAGATTGCGTGAGTCTGTCTAGCGTGTTCGGCCGGGACTACCTGGGTACTAAATTTCATCAGATCGGTTAATCTCACAAATAACACCGGAATCCTCGCAGTTTCTAAGACTGTGAAGCTCACTACATTTTCCGTCTTTCCATCCCTCAATGGCATAGCCTTCACAGGCGTGTTATGCCCGGGGTGCTTCACCTGGGGTGCAAACAATACGTTTGATCTGAACGCACAGCTGGCATGGTTCAATATCGGGATCTCCCCGAGCAACCCCGTGGACAACCCCAATGACCCGAACAGTAACATCACTTTCACGTTCAGCCAAGTGGACCATCTCTTCGCAGCCAATGTCGCGACCTTGAAGACTGCGGCAGCCACTGCGAGTTGTCCCTTCACTACAGTAGGATGAACTTCAACCACTTGGGCGATGTTTGGGGAGAGATTTGGTTTCCTGTGTTTGTACGACTGAATATCCTGTACTTTTACCTTGAATTCGACAGTGGGGGTGACGCGTGACCCCTTTTACCAATTCGACAATTCGACAACTCGGAAAAAATTACGTGACGGCCGAAAAAGATTCGACAAATTCGACAGAAATCTGGCCAGAATTGAACTTTTTTGTATTCGACAAACGCCTGGGTGACGAGTGACAGAGCACCAAGATTCATCATCGACAAGTATGTACCCGCGTGACGCGTGACTGTCGATTTGAACGTAAAAGTACAGTACAAAGGCTTCTCTCTCTTTATAAAATTAAGCCCGTCTGAAACTTTTAAGGTCCGCTTTGGCTCCTCCGCCCCGAATCTTCGAAATATCAGCCTTGAAGTCCAGAAAATCAGCGTTATACTTTTGTCGCGGTCCGCCAGCGCTCGAGCTTTAAATACCGTCATGAGGTATTACTGATCAGTACAAGCTCTAAATGCTAATAAATTCTGGCGTGAGTTCAAATTTGGCGCAACAAAAGAGGATGCGAGGCCACGAAGCGGCCGAGCAGCCGCTTGTTGAGTCACAATATAAAATCACTGGTGATACACCAAGAAAATAAGTGAAGAAAAAATATCGAGAAGAACAGCTGCCTAATACTTTACAGCAAGTATTAGTCAGATATGCGGTGGCAGATCACATATAGCATAGCCCACGCCTTACAGCATGCCTTTATCGGAACCGAGGGCCTCGACGGAAAATTTATATTTTGGGAATCTTTGATCCTCCTGACTGAACTGCTCATTTCTCCACGAGTTCTACTCGAATTTCCTCAGGACATATACCATTCTTCTGGAATAATTCCTCTGCAATTAGTGATAGAAATAGATTTGTGAAAATATCTTTTTTGGGATGATCTCACTGAACAGATCCCTTTTGAATTCAATAGATGCAACCAGGTCGAGATCTTGCCCACTCAAGCCGAGTTCTTGTTAGGCGAGGTTTATACACATTCCAAGGAATATCATAGAGCTAAAAAATGCGTATTTTGCATTACAACCCCTGCCTTTGTCACCGCTGCCTTGTCTCTGACCAAAATCCAAATCCAGCGGGGAGGTGCTCCGCATCTCAGTAGTAACAACGAGCCTGTTTTCATCTTCTCCCAACCGGGCGAATATACTAGCTCCCAAAAGACTCGGGAAAGTCTCATCCACCTCGAGCAGTTGCTGGTACAACTCAACGGCTAGTTGGTCGAGAAGAAGAGTGGAGACGGCGGCAGAAGCGGCAGTGGAGGCAGAGGCGGCGGCGGAGGAAGTGGAGGCAGAGGTGGGAGATGCGAAGAGGGCGGTGGGGACGGCGGAGCGCGAAGGGGTGAAAGATGAGACGATGTACAGCAGATAGGGAAGGCGCATGTAGGATGTAAATATTTATTCACACTTCACGGGGCAGCGAATACCAACCATTGTATTTGCCTTGTAATTTCATGGAGACAAGCCACGATACATTAATGAGTATTGTTCAGATGTGGAGGAAAAGATGCTACCAACGCTAACAACCCCCTTATTGGATCCCTTTCGCATTTCAGGATTTGAAGAAGCTTGAAATTGTCACGACGGCGAGCGCGGGACCGATCGAACAGAGTTCAGATAGACTTGCAAGGCCCGTAGAAGTGAGATTCATCGAGAGAGAGAGAGAGAGAGATCGGCAGGGAAAACAACCCAATGAAACGCACAAGGAATTGGGATGTGCGAGCCATCGATAGCGTCGTTCCAGCTTCACACTGCCGGTGAATCCGCATACCGCGACCACGCCGAAGACGCAGCCAAGGTGCCCGCACAACGAAAGTATCGACCCCGCGAGGCATTCCGCGACAAGCGCCTCCTTCTCACCGCCCGGAAACGCGGCTCAGCACTGCAGCCCCGCCCTGCACGACGAGATTGTGGTCCCTGTCCTGCAGCCCCGCGCGCTCGCTCTCGGCGTGTGTTAGTGTCTGCGCGGGAGAGGACAGGAAACCGCACGTCGAACGGAGGAGCGCGCGATTCCCGTGCATAGGGAGGCTGAGAGGCAGAGCGCCTGCGCGGAAGGCTGGGGGGCGTATACGCCGGCGGCGCTTCGCACTCGTTCAGCAGGTCGTGCCGCCACACGAGCAAAGCGTGGATGCGCCCCCGACATGCGTCTGCGTCGTCCCCCTCGCCCGCACCGGCACCAAGCGTCTGCGCACGCACGCACGCCCCGAGCCTCACGCCCATCGCGTCCGCGGCATGCGCGCAGTGATGAACACGCGGTGGTGGCGTACTACCGCCCCCATCCTCTCCCGACGGATCTCGCCCCAAACCGCCCCCAACTGCGCGGACTCCAGAAACGGCACACCGTCGTCCCGCGCGCACCACGAGGCGGAGCGTCTTGCCATTCACGCTGCCATCATCCTCGGGCGCGACGCGGCGGCGGGCGGGGGGGAGGGCGAGGCTTGTTGTGGTGCGGCGGGGGGGAGGGCAGAAGACGAGATGGGGAAGGACGAGCGCGGGCGTGGGTTGGCCCTCGATACGGATGATGGAGCGGGTATGGAGAGTGACATGGAAGGGGGCCCGGGGTAGGGAGAGGGCGTACACGTGCCATTTAATCTCAGTGCGGGATGTACGCCAAGCGGGAATGACCGTCGACATTTTCGGAGAAATGCATTTCCTCTTGTGTCGCTCACTTGCTGTAAATTGCAAGCGTTGTTACAAGTCCATGTGGAATGCATCCTACGTCGATAATGAGGCCTCTATCAAGGACCACATCGCATAAAACTATATTAGGTTTGCTTAAGGAACGAGCATGTCAATGCAAAACAGTGTTTAAAATTTGTTCTGATTAGACCCTGAAGCGGAGCCGCCGTAGACGAATAGCATAGTTCAAATCAGTGTTTAATCGCAGTTTAAACGAACAATATTTATGTTCAAACTGAGAAATCCAGGAAATGCGCAAAAAATGCCACCCATGGGAGTCGAACTCCCAAGCTCCCATGTCAGCTAGACACCAAACCACCGTGTATAACCACTACACCATTGAGTCGTTGTTGAGGGGTGTCATTCAGACCCACCTTGTGCCTATTTTATCATACATTGTCATGTCTTTGTTGCATCCTGAGCTTGGAAGTAATTCATGCATTCCATTGATGTCTTGTGCATAAGTTGCACATTGAACAAGGAAATGAAGGACAATATTTGTCCTTGCCTTTCATTCATCATTAAAATGATATGTGTGGCACACCTGCTTGTATTCCATCCATCATGCTCCTCTTTCAGGTATGTTTTGTGTTACTGATATTTGACAAGGCGTCAAATTTTCTGTGCCTAATTTTATGTAGCCCACCTGAGCCACCATCTCCGGCGAGTTCTCCATCTCTCCAAGGAGCTTCACATTGACAAACGACTATATAGTTGCTATTGCAACTTGGATTGAGTGGATACTTTCGGAACCTGACCAAAGCCGAGTGTTACATGCAGAATTCTATGGAATATTAATCTACACGGTGATGGAGTTACTTTTATGGCCTATTCGTTTCTCTCCCAGGTCTATTTCTGTCCCTGACACTACAAGAAATTTTTAGCAACCCAGCAGATTCTCATTGTTTTGATTGCTACTCCGTGCGCAATGAGAGTGAGTACTTTACTGGAGAGTGCAATTAAGATCTGTTTAACGGCGGGATGCGTTATTGGAGGCCAAGCAAATTTGTTGAACACTGTGATTCAGCCATCAAACGGGATTCCCTCGGTGAGAATCGGGTTCGCCGGTTGACTGGAAGCTTTAAGTTTATTACCTTTGAGCACTTCTGAGGTGTTCCGGAATCAATTTTCGATATCAAAACCTGAGCCTTAGTGTGGACGTTAGAGAGACTTCAATGCAACGTTGTCACACAACATGTCAAGTGAAACTGCTGGTCTGAGTTTGACTCGAGTCAACCTGGTGCAGCCTACTGGATCCATCCACCCAGTTCAGTACAACAGATCCTTCTGCGCTTTCTCAACATTTAAATTGGTATCATTTGCCTCGGATTGCTAGAATAATTACTCCTGACATACACGGGCATGGACATGATTTCGGGTTAACTCTTTACAGACGGGCCTTTGGTAGCAATCCCGTCCGCGATAATCTGGGCTTGCCTCCTTCGTTCAAAACGAACGGTTTCAATGATGTTTGCATCCTTCTCAAGCAATGTCCCATATCCAATCTTGATCACAAGCTTCTGTGCCTCCTGCGCTCGTTTTCGGTACATTGCTGCCTTCTGTTTTGCATATGCCTGATGCCCGATGGGAAGATCTGTCGAAGCAAGTGCAGACCAAGTTTCCTCCATCTTAGTGAAGCTTCGGTGTGTTCGGAGAAGCTCAGAGAGTTTTTGCTCTCCCTGCTCTTGCCATCTCTGCATCTCTGCTTCCGCTCGGAACCATTGAACTCGGTCGCCTGTTGCTCAATGCAATTCAGCTGCCAGCACTTCTTTCAATATTATCTCACCTTCACTTGACCATTCTTTCATCTCTGCATCGGTCATCTTGGTAAGTTTGCCCAACTGCCATAGCCAACCTTCAGGCCGTTTGTCAATCTTGACTGGTGCACTCGATTTCTTCCGAGGACGAGGGCCTGTTGGAAATTAGCACAGGTGCGAGTCTACAATTCCCCGTTTGACCTGTTTTACGTCTATCCATCTGTGTCCCACTAGTCGTAGCCTGGGGTGTTGGTTCTTCTGTTAATCCTGAGATAGTTGAATAGACAAAATTCATACAAATTACACACCATCGGTTTCAAAAGCTTCCTCACTAATATCTTCATCGATATCCTCGTCAATCGGCGTTGGAAGGGCGGCTCTCCAAAGTTTACCATCTGTATGCCTGGAGTCCCCAACCTGTCGCTTCTGGTGAACCGGCTTCATGTATAAATCGGCCTCGGTAAGAGGTGGAAATTGGTGACCAGAATTCAACGCCATAAGAGCCTGGCGGGAAGCCTCGTACGATTCCATATGGTGGTCCCGTCTCGTCTGGGCCTCACGAATAGTATCTCCTGATCGAGTGTTCTGCTTCTGTTGACGGCTGTGTTTATTCTTCTGGTACCGCAGCGCAGACATGGCTTTGACAATGTTCTGGATGGCCCGTAGAGAATCGAATATCTGACCCTCCCTCCATTTCACTTCTTCTGCCACCAAGCTGGTGAGATCCAGGGTATGCCGTTCTGGCTCAGATGAGAAGTCGGAAGGTAGGAATAACTTTTCTTCCTGCACTGAGGGTGCAGTCACTGCCTGCGTTGCAACCACATCACCGACTTTCGGCATCAGTTTTATCTGTATTTTCCGCCAGTCTCTGATGCTGCGTTGGAGTTTTGTGGTGTTTTTCTCGATATCCTTTTGTCTGGACACCAGATCGTGCTCCTCAATGTCCGCAATGAGATGCTTAAGTTTGCGCCTTCCAGAAAATTAGTTTTTATCAACGTTGAATGGACAAAACATACTGATCATCCTGTATTTTCAGGGCATCCTCCAAAAAATGTGCAACCCTGCTTTTGGGTATTATCGTGGATGCGAATGCATTATCATCATTCAACATCTTCTGATAAATTGCATACTGAGAAGGCACTATAATAAAAGTGGTCGGAATTGGGCAACCTTGCGTGGCCAGATCATGGGTACCTTTGGTTGTACTATGTTGGTGTTGAAACGAGATACTCAACGCAATAAAGTGATTGCGCTTCTCAGCATATTTAATCCGAGCTTCCTGAATAGCTTCTGCCAGCGATGTCGTTATGGAAGTCAAAATAGTATTCAACTTGGTATGAGTTCACTCACTGATGTCCATAACTTTTTTATGGTTCCAATCACCATGATGAAAGATCATTGTGTCTTGTCTATGCCCGTTATTCATTTGGCGAACATGTGGCCCCAGTTGGTTGGCTTCCGGCCAGTACTGTTCTGCAGTTTCACCATGGAAGTGGCCAATACACTCCATATATGCGGTTCCAAACAGATATGTGCACGAGTCCTGGTGACCCTGCACATGAAGCACTGGTACACCCCACCGCATTTGCTGAATGAATGGGACGAGATGAGGGAAATTGGCTTGGAAACGCTCTTCAAGGTGGATGAAATATTCACAAGCGATGTCGTATGTGGTGACTTCATTGATATCATCAACCTCAAGTTTCAGTTGGACTTGGAAGGACTTGTTTGGCCGGTGATTCTCGAGGTCCATAGCAAGCGCTTTATCTGTGTTCGCAAACCTAGTCGCCTGTGAATCTCACTTGTGAAAGCCGAAAAGGACAACAGACCTTTCCCCATAATGAAGATCAACACATGACAAAATGAAAACATGGCTGCATTGGCAGTTGACCGTCCCTGTGACAGCCATGTTTTTGAATTTCTTTTTATCTTGCTTGTTCACCACCTTCAAGTAGTTGCATGTTGACTTCTGTGAATAAACACAGGAGCTGAGTGATGTGCAATGAACCAAGAATGGAGCATCTCAAACCTCCTTTGAAATTGGGATGCGGGATAGATACTCCCGATATTCTGAGTCAAGGGGAAAATACCCTTTCCCAGCGCACAGAGAGACGTCATTGGGGTCTGTATTCTTATTGAACTGATTGCACTGGAAATTTCCGTCCAATGTTCGCTGACTCTGGTTGAGATGTCTGGAAATTGATTTAATTTTTGTTTTTAAACACAGGGCAAAGGCAAGATGATACCTGAGCTCATGCGGTGTCTCTGGGCAATTGGGATCTGAGTTAAAGCCTGCCTCCGGGCAGGCCGGGCACCAAACAATGAGGTTTCCGCTCGGCCGATGTGCTAGGATAGAATCTATGCCATGCATTTGACCTGCACGCTTCTTCAGTGTTAAGAAGTTGAAAACCCGAACCACACAGAGAAAGGCGGCATATGGATTCTGAATTGGTCATGTCAATCAGTTTCCAATGTGCGAAAGGATAAGACATACAGGGATATCGGCAGTAAAGGAATTGTCAGACAAGCGTCGAATGGCCCCCAAATAATCGTATGCTGCCTTCTTTGACTCAAGATTGTGGAGTTGGAAATCTTTGAGCATGTTGACCGTGAATGCAGTTTCCGGCTCACGGGTAGTGGCAGGGAAGAGCCGTGCACGCATAAGTTGCTTGATCTTATTTGGAGGTTGTTCCCGACAGCCACAGAAAGCCAGTTTGGTGGTATGGATCCCGTTTCGATCCACAACGGTAAACATGCGCTCCCCAACTGGCGTTTTACAGGGCTTCCCTTTGTGTCCAAGTTGAATTACGTGTTGGAATTTGGAGATATCATGACGAATAAAACATCCTTGCAGAGTGTCCCAAACTTCTGCCCAGTGAAATGGGTTCCGTATGTGGGCCTCAACAAAACATGTTTTACATGACATCTGGCATCCAGTGCAGTCATAGCATTGAGTGCTGGAGATCATACCAGGCCTATTGCAGGAGCATGGCGACCCTGTGAGCTCATCTGCTTCATATTCCAGGAGGAGATTACCAAGCTCCTCAAAGTGTTCACCAAAATCCTCGAGGAGCTGTGCCTTCTGGAATAGATTTCAGTGATAAAATTTACGCATGCACCGATGAAGAAGACAAGTCACCTGAGTTTTAAGTTTGGGAGGTGTTTGTTGTGATTCCAATTCAGCAGAAAGTTCTGGTGGTGTCTGGACAGGCTTCTTCGGTCGTTCCGAAGGAATCCTGTCAATGATGGATATCGAGGTTGATGATCTGGCATGGCTGGTGTCAGTATACTGAAGATGCCGGATATTGTTGTTTCGAAAGGGAACATGATTTCTGGATGCCTCCTCGAGGACATCAGCCTTCCGCTTCGTGCTCTTGCGCTTCCCAGCCATGGGTTGATCGAGCAACAGAGAAAACAGAAGACAGAGGATGACTGTTTGATGACCGTCACCAATGTTGAATTATATTTGCGGCCGAATCACCAAATTTGTGGCCGTTACATATGATCCACTTGTTTCAGACCTCTGGGGATCAGAGCCTGGGAAAGATGGTTACCAGCTGCTATCCGACCCTTGCCTGCTAATCCATCAACCGAGGCAGCCCACACGGGTTGTGTCAGACTTGTGACACATTTTGTTGACAAGCAAGTTGTTTTCTCGGCAGTTGTGCATGTAGTGTATTTTTTTATTGTTCTCAGGCGTAACATATGGATTCAAAAATCGTTTCTATGTGGTATCCAACCTTTAGTGTTCAGATTTTAATCAATTTGAAATACTGAGCAAAAAATAGAGTAATGGAAGTGACGAAACGAAAGGTATAGGTATAATGGAGCTATGTAGCCGGCCTTTTGTTAGGGAAGATAGGTGTAAAATATCAGAAGAGCGAATTAAGTAAGAGATCTTCAAGATCATCCAGAAGATTGACCGTAATCCCAGGCACCCTGATGTGAACAATTTTGTAGTGACTGTAAATAGGGATGGAGGCCGACCAAGACATCCATACCCAGCTGTCCAGTGAGTCTAGATGATGCTGGATGACATGGAGTGTAGGAAATCCTTCTGCCTCAAATCCTTCCTTGAAATCGGCCAGAACAAGCTCTGCACGAGAGAAAAGGTTGTTTCCAGGCTGATGCATGTGAGGGTATACTGTAAATTTGATTGGTGCACTGTCCTCCTGAAAAACGTGTTACTTAATTGATATGTACAAAATTCCAGAAACTCGAACCTTGAACCAAGCAAAAACCTTGACAGGAAGCGACAGATCGAAGACAATGTCCGGGTACCTCGGCTCCTCAACGGAGCTAGAAGTCTCATCGTCGTAATTTTCCTGGTCGCTGGCCTGGTCCTGAATGGGGGGGGACGATGATTGGCAGAGGATGTGCCCATCCGAGCTGTAGTGCACAACGTTCCCCAACAGAAGGGATGAGGAAGCCCGGCTTCCTGAGGTTTGATCTTCAGTTTCGTCCGCAGAGGCGAGGTTCTGGAGCTCTGGGCTGGCAGAGGGGGTCGGGGTAGTGGACCGGGCTGCGTAATAAGCAGGGAGTAGAACGGGTGGTGGTGGGAATTTGGGTTTAAGCTCAGCCCGCGCATGGAGAAGATCGGCAATAGGGGGAAGAGCCAAAATTTTGTTCGGCAAAGGAGCTGAGATTTGGAAGACGGCATTGCAATCAGGAACCAAGCACCAAACGCACTAGTGATATGTGTTAGTAAAAGGGGGATATTCAGAGGTAGGCAATACAATGCACTGGCTGTACATATGCTCCATATCCCCGGCCCTTCTTGCCAGTGTTAATCGCTGGGAGACCCAGATTGTGCCCTTGGTGATTGCGGGGGAGATGCTGGGCAGGTGGAGGCAACGGACTGTACAGCTCAAACTCTTCGCGGAGCCGGTCCTGCACCTCCTTGTACTTCTGCGCCATGGTACCGAAAATCCCAAGGCCCACAGTAATGGGAAAGTCGCGAGCATGGCGGGCCTCCATGGTCTTTCGACGGGCAATAGAGCGAGCAGTGGGGGCAGATGAGTCGGCAGACAAACCAGAGGTCGGAGTCGCAAATGGGGAGGCAATAACGCCGTGAGAACGAGTGTGGGATGCAGGAGAAGCAGTGCTGGATCGGGTTGCTGGCGGCATCGAATATTGTATAACCAACCCGTACTCAGGTAGTTACTTTATACCGTATCGGTGTGGCATGATATGGCATTTGACGCATTTAGTGCCAGGGTCGACAACGGGAGGGAATGAGCTAGGAACAAGCGGAGTCAAATGTGGCAAGGATAAACAAGAGTATATGCACAGGTATAGAATTTTCAGGCGTAAAAAAGCTCCGAGTAGTTAAAACAAGTTGTTTCACGTACGCATCAGGAAAATGCTGAGATCTGCATGCCCAAAAGGTACTTAGCGTAAATTAGAAATTACCCGAGTTCGGTTGAATGTGATCGGTGTTTTAAACCTGGGGGCATCCGATCAAAGTTGGCCGAGTGAATCGGAAAAAAATTACTTCATTTTGAACCACAGTAGATCACAGGTTTCGTCCCATCGTGCGCTCTCTGTTACGAGTACTTATATAATAAGGATCGTCTCTTTCATATCTCAGGGGACCTTAATTAGGGTCAGTGACAAAAAACTGTGAGGCACTTTTTAGTGGCTGTGTGAAGTCGTTTTTATTGCTTTATTAGAAAAAAACCTAGTGTATTTAGTGGCTGAGTATTGTACATGTTTACGTACTCGGGGAAAAATACCCCCTACTCGGTGAAAAATAACAACATGCACAAACACTGTAATTTTTTTTTTTGCCATCGCGTCCGGAATGATCCGACAGGTTTTTGCATCATATTTCTGCGGGGATGAGTTTACGGCCGCTTGACGCCTAGAAATATTCGACTTTCTGCATAGCTTTCCCGCAATATATTTCTCGCTCGTCTGCTGGAGTCTACTGATTGTTATTTCAACTTCATTAACCCTGATTTGACCGCTGTCCATCGTCTTATTGATATGCGCGAGGTACTGCTAGGCCAGGACGACTGCACTTACGAGAAGGGCGGTGGAGAGCCTTAGCGTCTATTTTAGTTCTATACAAGTGATTGATCTTGCATCTAATCTTACCTTAATTACTTCGGTTTGCCGATCTGCCTGCAGCTCACTGCCTACGCCGCCCCACATCTCTATCCGGTGGACTTTAATCTCAGAGGCCGAAAATCGCACTCTCTTTATTACTCTACGTTCCTACAAATGCTCAAATCTGGTCTGGACACCTCCCACCATGCCCCTATATGTCCGTTTATAAGCTTGGCGTCCTGCCAACGCCCTCCTCTCCCTCCTGACACTATGAGGATTATTGTTCAGGCATTCGACACTAGACTTATAACTAAAGGAATAACTGGCTTTTTATGCCAAAAGTTTAGAGAACTTGAACTCTTGAACAAAATTACCTGGTCCAAGTATATGTTCACACTTCTTACAGCCGATAACAGTACCGAAGGCGCGGATGAAAAAATTCCCGTTTTGGGATATTTTTGATTTTATTCAAAGAACTCCTTATAACTCGATGAGTTTTGCATGTATTGACCTAAAAACTAGATAGAATTAACGGGATAATTCGTGCGCAATTAATGATAGAGCTGGAATAGAAAGAAAATCGTATTTTCAGGTGTCTTGAGAAACTAGGACTTCTGAACGAAAATCTACGCTAGCATGCCTAAATCACATCCAAAGGAGTTGAAATTTTAGGAGGGAGTGTTTGTAACTACTACAGTAATTGTAATAGAGCCAGAACTGCGTATAAAAAATTACCTCAGCTTTGTAGCCTTCAATTGAACTGAAATTGGTATCAGAGGGCTACAAAGCTGAGGTAAATTTTTATACGCAGTTTTGGCTCTAGGACAATTACTGGAGTAGCTACAAACACTCCCTCCTAAAATTTCAACTCCTTTGGATGTGATTTAGGCATGTTAGCATAGATTTTTGTTCAGAAGTCCTAGTTTCTCAAGACACCTGAAAATACGATTTTCTTTCTATTCCAGCTCTATCATTAATTGCGCACAAATAAGCCCGTTAATTCTATCTAGTTTTTAGGTCAATACATGCAAAACTCATCGAGTTATAAGGAGTTCTTTGAATAAAATCAAAAATATCCCAAAACGGGAATTTTTTCATCCGCGCCTTCGGTACTGTTATCGGCTGTAATACTGTCTCAGGTGTAACTCGTTCAGAGCTTTTGCGCTCTTACCAAGAGTATCAGGGATCGGCTTATGATCCTGAAAACTTGCATGTGGCGCTTACTTGGCAGTCAGGAGATGCACCAAACATGCCACAGCAACAGATAGTCAGCTCGTGGATAGTCAGCTCGTGGACGCGGGTCAGTAAGGATTTGAAGCCCACTAAGGTTTATGATAAAGTGAAGACACCGATTAAGCGCAAAAGGACTACCCAAGGAGGCAAGTAGTCTAAGCGAGCGCGCCACAGCATTGAGTTGTGTACAACTCCTCTATTAGTTTCAAGATTTGCCTGTTGGAGATGTAGGTCATAGGTATGCCATTTGAGGGGCGATTTATTTGACTGACCATCACTTTACTTCTCGTCTGGTAAAATCTAATGGTGCCGTATGGTACCATGATGGTATACTTACTGGTTTGTCTTGCGAGGCGGATGGACCTGTCCACACGCTGCCTCAGAATTTTTTGAATACCTGCAATATCAACGGAGAAATCGGCGAAGCGGTTGGCGGACTTTACACTCGAATTAATTGAGCTTTACTCACTGGTTCAAATTGAGGTTGACGCTGCTACCTCTCCGTGGCGGGATCATTCATCGAACTTCCTCTTAGGCTACTGTTGGGGCTTCAAACTGCTCACTTCATGGTAGTCTCTGGCTTGCCTCTGGAGTACCCTTGGCATGAGAACTTTATTATTACATTTTCAGAGGGTTGTGCATCACAAGGCAAACTATGACACGAAAATTGCAAAGCTCTCGAACTTTGCAAGGGGTGCGTCATTGACAAATTTAATTAAAAATAAGGGGTAAAAGAGTGGTCGCAAGCAGGCTCAAACATGGACAACCAGGATGACATTTATTGCTGCAACGCACATTATAAACAACTGAGCAAGAATGAACTGAACACTTGGGAGTTGGTGACGGTGACACTGGCAATTTGAACACAATCATTTTGAACCCTCAAGAAAATGAACACCTGCGGTGACGGGTGACATGGGCCGAACACTCGGTCGAAATGGTACAGTATTGCCCTCCATTCCTAACAGGTCCATACAGTGTGCATCTTCCCTCTCGTTTGCGTGCGGAAGAGTTGCTGTCAGGCAGGTGCGGTATATGTTGCCCCCCTAATTGTTGCAACTCTAGCCCGAGCGAAATTAAAATGTCGATTGTTCAACTTGAAATGCCGATAAATTGGCTTGTATAAATTAAAAGAAAGGTAGTTAAATAATTGTCTACCCGGCTACTACTGATTCCGTATTGTTTAAGAAGTTAAAAATGAGCCTCTTGTTCCTGTCTTGGTCCTCCCCCTGGCCATCTCATCCGAGATCTGCCTCCGTTTGGTGCTCTCTGCGGGTTTTATGTGAACTGTCTGGATGGTCATAGCTGCCATTCTCTTGGCCACTCAAGCATTCTGTGAATAATTAGCATGGGTGGCAATATGATATTGGATTTCATACCCTCAAAAAAAAAAAAGGAAGTACGAGGTCCTGCCGGGCGCAGCCACGGCCCTTTACCCCAAGTGTATTGAAGCACAACAAGTGAAACCAAATATCATCGGTCATAATAATTTGCAAGTCTGTCTTTACCTGTGTGCGTATATTTTACAGCCCAAGATGTTCCACAAACCTGGGCGTCGGATGAAGCTGGTGTGTTTCAGATGATCAGCAGGAGTGATGATCGGCATTGTTGATTTTTTTTTGGTCTCCTGGTGCAAACTCGACCCTGCACAGTTGCACCCACCGCTGATAGGCGGGTTCCCGCTTCCCGTGTTTTCAAATTAATCCCTGAACACCTGCGATTGCCGGCCTGAGGTTTCAACCAGAAACGAATTATTTGAGCAAGCATGTTGCTCACGCAATTGCACAGTTCCTGGTTCCCACAAGCCTGGACTTTGGACGAAGCCGATGTGTTTCAGATGATCAGCAGGAGCGATGATCGGCATTGTTGAATTTTTTTTTGTCTGCTGGTGCAAACTCGACCCTGCACAGTTGCGCCCACTGCTGATAGGCAGGTTCCTGCTTCCAGTGTTTTCAAATTAATCCCTGAACACCTGTGATGGCCGACCTCA
Organism: Mycena rebaudengoi; assembly: GCA_029282285.1. NCBI lineage: Eukaryota > Fungi > Basidiomycota > Agaricomycetes > Agaricales > Mycenaceae > Mycena > Mycena rebaudengoi. The sequence continues at coordinate 309,494 of JARJCX010000115.1, read as the reverse complement.
GGTTTCCTCGCAACCCAACCACAAAAGAAATTATTTGAGCAAGCGTGTTGCTAACACGATCGCAAAGTTCCTGGTTCCCACAAGCCTGGACTTTGGACGAAGCCGATGTGTTTCAGATGATCAGCAGGAGCGATGATCGGCATTGTTGAATTTTTTTTTGTCTGCTGGTGCAAACTCGACCCTGCACAGTTGCGCCCACCGCTGATAGGCAGGTTCCCCATCACCAAAAGCGGGAATATCTGGCATGACCTGGTGATCGACACCAAGCTGGTACGACTTTACCAGGGTTTTTGATGCTTTTCAAGAGCCCACCAAGCACTGTAAGGGCTAGAGCAGGCTGATGCTTACTTACAATATTACACCAGCGCTGCCGTAGATTTGGAGAAATGAATCAATCTGCCGATGTACCTTTAGATAATTTAGCCACCCGAGTCTTTATCAGTGTACTAGTATTTATCGGTGCTGTGTCAACGACTCATTAATACTGCTCATAAATGATAATTTCAGTGCGCTACCCAGGAGCGAGATTTTAGACTCTGCCAGGCGGAAAGCTCAAAGCTGGCCAGTGTTCCGTCGAAGAGAAAACTTGGCACCGGCAAAATAACACTTGATGGCGACAATAAGTTGATCACATCGTTGGTCCGTGCGCGGATGTCATCATGTTTGGTGATGTTACTAGGCACGTGCAAGCACAGCCATGTTGGTCGCTCCTTCTCTCTTCCCCTCACCACCAGTGTCCACCACTCCGCCCCTTCTCCGTGCTGGCCCATCGCATCAAGTTTCTCACTGCCCAGCGTCCTACTACTTCAAACTCTCGCAGGAATTGACCCTCAAGCACTGCCAAGTCCGCCCAAGCTCGAGGTTCTCGAAGACATCGCTTCAAGACCTCGTCAAAACACAATCAAGGCTCCCATACAGAAAGCTTCAAGCCGCGTCCTCCAAGAGCAAGCCTATGGTCAACTATTCTCTCCCCCTCAATACCGACATCTATTTCAAAAGAGGCGCAGCCAAGTTTGCCCCGGTCAAGTCTTTTGGCCAATGATCCCTCAAGCATCCCTCAAGCATTCAGCTCCTCTCTGTTGCTTCTGTGAACGGCTATGTAGTCTCCTCGGCACCTGCCTCACTCGGATACCAAACTTGCCGTCAAATCCAGCGCCGGGGCAATCTGCACGGCCAACCTTCACTTCCCGCCGCAGCCAATCTCTATTCCCCTTCCTGCGCGTGCCGCGAAGTCCTCAACGCGCTTCCTCGACCTCGCCGCTCTCCTCCCCGAACTCAAGAACTTCCGCCGCCCTTCAAAGTCCGCCAGTGTGGCGTCCTCCATTGCACACGTCCGGGCTGCGTGCTGCTACCGTTTCCTCGTTGCGCAGCGACTGCGCACCCTGAACGCCTAGGCCGGGCGCTGCGAGGTCGACCAGCGGCGCGTGTGCGGTGGCGACTGGCGTGCGGCCGCTTGCACCCGTTGTGTTGTTTTGGCATTTATTGTATTGTAGTTTGCAATACAATATTTGATTGTCGTGTCTATTTGTGGTGCATTTTTGTATTGAATGTGCTGAGCTTCAAGCTGCGATAAGCCATTGCAAAGCCCACCAGCCTGGTGGGTTTGGCGGACTTTGCAAAAAAATATTATATGCACAAGCCAAGGTTTGAACTCACCAGGCTGTTGCGGTTTTACCCGGGATTTTGCCGAATATGGTCTTTGCCATGGTATGTATTGCCGGTTCAACTGTTCCCAGATTTCGTGATGCCGCTTCTAGCGTTTTCAAATTAATCCCTGAACACCTGCGATTGCCGACCCCAGGGTTCCTCGGAACTCAACCAGAAAAGAAATGATTTGAGCAAGTGTGTTGCTCATGTGATTGCACAGTTCCTGGTTGCTATTTTGATGTAAGTGTTTCAATAGTGGTGCGAGAAAAGATTGAACATCCTCTCTCTGACTACCAACATAGCTCCAACCAAGCCCTTGCATTTACCACCATGCCCAAAGGCCAATTCAATGATGCCCAGGAGAAGATCCTGGTTGGCTACTTCCCCGAGTACATCCAGAAATTGGATGCTGGGCTTCGAGGATTGGAACTCACCAAATGGAAGCAAGCTGTTGCCTCAAAAGTATTGGAATTGCCCGAGTTTTTGGACCTTGATTGTGCGAAGAATCCCCGGCCCAAATGGTTTGCGGTATGTGTTTGTGTGGCCTATATCATGAGTGTACTGAGCGTGCAGCAGATCATTGTTAGGAAGTACACCAACTATTATCATCAAGTATACAAGAAAGACCATCCTGAAGAGCCTTCAGCTTTGACAATCGCCAAAGAAAATCCGTTGCTCAAATTCAGTTCGATACTCAGTGGCCGTCAAATGTTTGCCCGCGATACTCATGACACTATTCTGGCGGCTTCGAGGCAGTGCGTCGCTGACAGCGGCACAAACCAAGCGGTCATTAAGTTGGATAAGTGAAGGGACAGGTTATTGCGAGACATTCAAGATATTGAGTCCAGATAACATGTGGCTACGACATGTAGCTATAACGAAAGATCTGAGTTTGAAGAGTTGCGTGACGATGTCCAAGCCCGCGCACGGGCGAGGCGTGCAGTCCTGTGTGCCTGTCAACACAGGCATAGATTCCGAAAACTCAGTGCATTGGCTAGCACTCACCAAAATAAGAGTGAGTTGTGTTAATTTGGTGGTACACTCGAATCCCCATTCTATATTCACTGCAATGCGGAGGTAGACCAAGCGACAGAATCATGAGGTACAATTGGAGAACTCACTATGTCGCTGCCAGTGGTGAAGCCTGCATATTAAAATTCCGATCTTGTGAGTGATTCTAAAATCTTGGGCGCGTTTGAGCACGAAGAACGATCTCTTGAGTTTTGAGTCTTGTTCGGTAGAGAGCTTGGGACCGTAATGGGATGCACATGACATGAGTCGACGCGGCAAAGCACAGCTTGGATGCGAATTGAGAAAACAGGGGTTGCGAGTGAGTTTAATGGGAAGTTGTGGCCGGTCTTTCGAATATGCAACTGTGCTTGGGAATTTGAAGAGCAAGTGCTTGATGATTTTCTTGTACCATGTGGAAACAAAAAGAACTTGAGTGGCGAGGAATATTAATAGTTGCGTGGACGGGTGAGACAGACCAGAACAAATGAATGCAGAAAGCAGCGGCTTTATACCACGTCAAGCCACGCAAGAATACGTTGCCGCAGCATCGTGACAATGCCCTATCTGATTCCATTTAGCTGCGGTACAGGTCTTGTGGTCAAATCATGGCGGCGTGTTGAACTGCGGCAAAGCTGCCCCGGGTCAGCAGGTATGGTCTGGTGGTGTATTTGCGGAGCGCCGTGACCGGAAATGCAATATAGCTGTACGCAAACTGCGCGCTCGTGGGACTCAAAAAAGCGATGAATGAAGTGCCAGAGGGGAGGAATAGGAATGGGGATACACAAATGGGGTTGTTGAACAAACAGGTACAATGACATTCGAGAGATTTGCTTAAGAGAACGGATAATTTAGAGGCTGTGCTTAATTTCATTAGACACAGCCACTAAAAAGTCCCTCCACGTTTGCCGTCTCTAATGAAAAAAAGGGTGCCCTGGAGTTTGAAAGGGACGGTACCTGTTACATAAGTACTCGTAATGTATGGGTTTTAAAGATAAACACTGCCCGGTTTTTAATTGCTCAGCTGAAAGTACTGGTTTTTAATTATGCATATAATGTTGCCACGACTCGGAAAGTCAAGTCGCTCCAAGTCAAGTCGGCCTAAGCCGATTTCGAATCAAGTTGAGTTGAGCAAGTCGACTTGAGTCGACTTTTCTTGAACGAATTTTCAGAACTCGTTCTAAGTACTCTGCAGGTTGAAAAACGCAAAAGGGATTTTTTTTTTTCGGCTGTCACGGCAATGTCACCAAGCGTGACTCTGTCACTCCTGTCGCAAAATTCGACCATGTCCCCAATTTGTCCCCAATCACGTTTTTTCGACGAACCGTGCAACTAGGTTGTGACCGACTCGAAGTCAACTCAAGTCAACTTGAGTCAATAAAGCGACTCGACTCGACTCGGTCTAAATCGGCGACTCCAAGTTGACTTCGTCGGCTCAAGTCTGGAGTCGCGGCAACATTATATGCATACACTGGACCATTGCAGATCCTGGGCAACGAACGGCTTGCGAAATTTCGGGTTTCTTTGCTTTTCACTGTAAGGAGGAGCCTCATGAGCTTCCGAAACTTCTTAACCCCCTCCCGGACAATATCCCATTCGGAATTGGTGCCAACTGACTGATGTTCTGTCTGCGATTAAGTAGAAGATCCTTTGGCTCTCGACTGCCTACCAGGGTGAATACAAATTTTACCATTGGCTCATTCTATCACTCAGGTTTTCAGAAGGGGTGTGTAGGGTCCTCGACTCTTCCCACCAGCCTGGCGGCATGCTCATCAACACCCCACGCCCCCAGCGCGAACTAATTCTTTACTGAGTCTAGAATGCCTGCCAAGTCTCCGAATGATTGCGATAGTACCCATTCCCCTGTAGATAAAATTTTAAGTCAATTGGCAGATCATGGCCCACAAGAGAGCCTCCATGAATTTTATCCTGCAACATTTATAACAACCTACCGCACACCATTAAATGCCACACTTTGCGGCTCTTGAGTCTGTGACCATGTCCCGTGCATCAGTGACGCGTCGCGTCTTTTCTTCGCCCTTCCCCCACGACTTCTCTGTCAAAGATGGCGCCGGCACCCGTCCAATCACGTCTCGATTCTAATCGCTGTGACGCTGCGAAGTTCAGGGAGATCTTACAGAAGGCTCGCGACGACGCGTTCAAATCTCGTGGCTACCAATCCGCTCCTACTCGCGCCAAACTGGGCAACGAGTTCTCTGCAAAGAATGACGGGATGATCGCGCACGACTGGCAGATTGATATCGGAGAGGCTCTCCATCTGGGTGTAGACTGCAGTCTCATTGCTGGCACGGGGGCAGGAAAGGCGATGCCATTTGTAATGCCGCTGTTCCTGGATTCGGAAAAAATAATTGTCATCATCTCGCCGCTGAATGCCTTGGAGGTGGACATGGTAAGTCAGCTGTATTATTTTGAAGTCTTCGTGATTGATTGAAGGATCGATTCCAGGCGGCCCGTTTCAAGAAGATGGGATTTTCTGCCGTCGCCATAAATGGGGACACTTATAGCAATGCCGTCCACAAGGTGCGTCGATTGTATGAGCCTCATTTGGTATTTCTTTCGACACTATATCACAGGAAATTCAAGAGTTCAGGCACCGGATTATTATCACCTCGCCAGATATGTGTCTAAAGCACGAGAAGTTCCGCGCCCTTCTCAGCACGCCCGCCTTTGCCATAAAAATCGCCGCATTCGTGATTGATGAAGCCCATCTCAATGGGGCGACAAGTTCCGACCCGAGTATGCCCAGCTCGGGACGCTTCGTTCCTTCGTTCCACTCAGAGTTCCCTTTTGCGTCGCATCTGCAACTCTCCCGCCTCATATTCTGGATGATGTCCGCAGGTCGACTCACATCTCATCCGACAACTCTTTTCACATCAATGTGGGCACGGATCGTCCGAATAGACCTCGAGGCCCTCGATTTTCTCCTTCCGCCTGACGCCTCCGAGTACGACATCATCGAGCTTATACAGTCAATGGTATTTTTCGACAACATTGAGGTTGGCATGGACGCCCTCGAATACCTTCGTACACGTCTCCCGTGGCTCGCGCGTGGGCAGATCGCGCTCTACCATTCTCGGCGAAGTAAGCGCTCGAAGAGGATTATTATGGAGAAGTTTCGGACGGGGGAAATAAAATTTTTACTGACAACGGAGGCGGCGGGGATGGTACATTCTCTCACTCAATAATTTTTTCAAGCCGACTTAATGTTGATTTATACAGGGCTGCGATATTCCCCATGTCGAACAGGTCGTGCAGTTCATGGTGCCGTCCTCATTTTCTATCTGGATGCAGTGTGCCGGCAGAGCAGGGCGCAATATTATCATTGCCGCACGTGCCATCCTTCTCGTGCAGCCTAGCGTCTTCCAGGAGATGAAGGTCAAGGATGGCGATGATCCAACGTTCCGAAAAGCGGTAGAAGAAGGTTTTCGCACTTGGATTGAAGCCACGGGCTGCCGGCGAAAGGTTGCAGATGAGTACTTCAACAGTGGTACTGCTCGCAAGTGTGAGTTTTGCAGTTCTCGATATCTTTGGTAGCTGATTTATACATAGCTCCCACCGGCATTTGTTGCGACAACTGTCTTCGTGAGACACACCCAGATCATGTTCTCCTCAAGCAACACCCTCAGTTCAAGCTCAAACAGGCAGCATCGGAGCGGCCCAGCTCTCCCAGCAGCGATACGGAAGACTCCCCAAGCTAGGCGGTGATCCCTGGCCTCTTTTTTCATCAATTTCTGCCTCGGATCATCGATCGCATCAGCGATCGGTCCGACACCGCCGAACATCTGGAACCGAGATTACACAACTGACCGAAGTGCCTGTAAATTCACCCCCAAAACGGCATTTTTTTTGGTGACTGAGGCCGACTCGGCAGATTAGGATATTGGGACAATATATAGATACTTCTCAGCCCTCAATGCACCACAATATCACTCAAGGATATATTGAATTATAACTACTTATACCCTAGTTGTAAGCCTAGTATAAGTCACTGTAATGCGGGGTTTCAGCCGGATGTTTTTATGTTGTCGCTGGATCAAAATTACGAACCTGCGCAGCGCAGTTCAACCTGTGACCTCGAAGACACTAGCGTTACTTTGGACCCTGACACCAAAGGTAGCCTGGCCAGTGGTTCCCTTATATCCATGGCATAATTTAGATCGCGCATTATACGAATGCGCCATTTTATTCTCAATAGTTTTCACGATTCAATCACGATATGGAACCATACAGTATTTGTTCTGTCTTGACGCTGACCAGAGACAATTCACTTTGAGAAGTTTCCTGCCGAACACGAAACATTGAACTTTCGACCCAATGGTTGATACACAACCCGAGTACATCCGGATTATGTAAACAATATGTAAGCACCATGCAATGTTCTGAACTGAGAAAGATAAAATGAGCGACTGGGTCCGGCAGTCCAGGCTCCTACCCACCCTCACGTTACGGGGCTCGGGAGACACAGTAGGCGGTACTCAAAAGTTATATCTCTGTGTGTAGTAATACAAAATGTCAAATCATTGTTAGCTGACATTATTGCTTCTGATTTTTTGAGGCCCCAACCCCTCCACGGCGGCTGGCGTTTAACAACTGTAAACACCATAGCCACCTGCTTGGCCAAGTTTTTATGAACCTTTCTCCCGATGCTCTGAATGCTTGTGAAAAAATGGGGCAGAGTCAAGTGCCTCACGGGAGTCAGTCAAGCAAGTCCCCAGATTTTTGTGGGGTGTAGGTCGCAGGAAGGGATATTTTCGCCAAATGTGGCTAATGCTGTCATTGCTATGTTGTTTACGGTTGTTAAACGCCAGCCGCTGTGGAGGGGTTGGGGCATTGAAAGTTCAGAAGCAATAATATCAGCTAACAATGATTTGTGTTTTCGCATGACTACAACACATAATCAACTTCAGCGTACATCTACTCTCTCTTCCCCAACCCCGTAACGTGCGGGTGTGTAGGAGCGTGCCGGCAGTCAAACTACCCTTGGCTTTGCCAAGTTGAATTATAAGATGGCGGTAGAACTTCCTGTTCCGGCACTTGGCCGGCATCGATCTCTTGCCGGACGGCGCGAGCGGAAGCCGTGTCACTGGGAATGGGCCCCTTTTCTGGCTTCCGGTATGGCAGCGATGATCCAGCTTGAGTCGTCGTAGCTGGAAAATGAGACGACGACAGCCGGGAACCGGAGGCTACAGTTGATCCAGCGTAGGTCGAGTCCCTGAGGTTGGCCAGGCCTGAACTCTGGTTATCGTGGGGATTCAAGTCCTCTGAGTTCGGATAGCCATCGCCAGAGCTGCTGTGTGGATACGCTTCGGACTGAGCCCGAAAGTTGCCGAGGCTTACGGGAGTCTCGGTGCCGACCGACGAGCCTCTGACGTCTGGCCAAAAGTCAAAGTCCAGACATAGCAGGAGCGACGAAAGAACCTACGTGGGCTGTCTACAAATAGTGAACCGGGAGGGTGTCCAGATGGTGTCACCATCCCATCGATGATCATCCGTGTTGTATTCCGTTTTTCTTGCGCCCTGAGCGATTCAAGTCAGCTGGGCAAAAAGCGAGAAAGACAAGTCAATTTACTTTCGACGCCGGAAGCAGAAGGCAAATAGTACTAAAGCTGCCAGTAGACCCACAACACCGACCTCAAGACCAAAGTCAGCAGGAGATAAGATGTCGTGCAAAAACTCACAGCAATGCCCACTGTCTTGCCGACACCAGATTTGGATTTAGAAGCCGATCCGGAGGCAGAACCGGAACTGGAATTAGATGGAAACATAAATACTGAGATAGACTGGTGGAGTAGACAACGTACTCCGCAATCTTTGGCAAATTCATCATAACGACCTGAATACAGGACTGATGAGCAATACGACCTAGGAATGAAACAACGCACACTGTGAATATCGGTGTAAGCTCCGGCTAAAAGATTAGTGAACTTCATTTGGGCCAAGTTGGGTCAGAATTGGGGAGTTTTGGAGTTTTTGGTATACATACCTTGACGTCGTATTTTTGACTTGGGTCTAGCCCGGCTTCAAAATATAGTAGGTTGTCGATGACGAACCACTTTGAAGTCCCATTCAGGATGCGAGGTCCCCCCACCGATGCTCCTGCCTGAGGGGTGAGTTCGACACTAAATGTCTGATGGTCATAATTTGTCGTTCCGTATATCAGCAGGGCAGAGCTAGACGTGATTGGATTTCTGGTCAACATATTGTTCTCTGATGAAACTGGAACACACACGTATTTGAACAAGAGAAAGAGATCTGAGCATTAGCACTATTACTATCGAGTCTCGTATATCCCTGGTCGGAGTGCTGGTTGCTGAATCCGTCACCGGAAGTACCGAAAAAAGGGTTGGTGGAGAGTCGATTATTCGCTCCTGTCGTCACGGCCAGTTCCGTGGTGTTGGTGACCGAACTGCATGGACACGCGTTAGTTCATACAACGAGTGAAAAGATCGAGACTGACTTCGACACTATGTCCGAGCGAATGGTGAAAGTCGCGTACGACAGGCTCAACTGCTGCGGCTGGATAGCCTTAAGCACTAACGTGTGCTTAGTGGCAGCATTCAGTCCGCCATAAGTGACCAACATCGAGCCGACCGGGCTACCGGTGATGGAGTTCCCGCTGTCCAGTGTTGTTGAGTAGGCACCGGCTGTGCCTTGGCCATAGACGGACACGGCAGACCCGACAAAGTCGATTTGGACCTGAGCCCCAGCGAGGGTAGTAAAATGAGAAGAAGTTCCTGGTGTCTATTAGAAAACAGCTGGAAATCTGCTCGAAAGTGTTTATACCTGCCGCAACATTTGTCGTCTTGTGGGTGGAATCATAGTTCGAGTCAGGAGAACCCGTCCAACTCGATTGCCAGGAAGAAGAAGAGACGCCTTCACGGCTTGGATTGTAAATCCAGCTGGGACTCTGGTCGGTGACTGTAATGTTCAAGGTCGACATGGGGGGAGGAGCCAGGCGCGAAAATCAACACATGATACGCGGTTTAAATGCTGTACGACAGCGTCTACCGGAAAAACGGAAAATCTGGACCGTTTTCCCTCGGAGGTGGAGGCTAAACCCTCACTAAACCGATGCTTGTCCTGGAATTTCTAGAAAAAGAGGGTGAGAAGGATAATTCTATTGAGAAACCCGGCTCGAGACGGAAATCCTCCCATGCCGCGTCAAACGTCGGGCGACTATCAAATTACAGGTGGAGCCTCTTACTTCCGAGAATAATAGCGCCGAGGCTCTTGATGATGTTGACACTGCTGAGGAAGCTGACAAGCATTTAAACGAGGGAAGGACGGGTAAACGGGTGAGAAGGCCGACAACGAGGTCTACGGGCTTTTGGCGCCACAGGGACGACGTCAATTGGGAGTCAGATGAGGAATTTAGCTATATTTTGGTGTTTTGGAAGCGCAGAAATGCAAAAACCGGGGTTTTTTGATGTATAAGGGCCCGATTCTGAGCATTTTTATACGAACTGCTGGACCAATCCGATAAAGTCCCCCGTGACCCGTGACATTGACCAAAATTTGATACCAATAGAGGGATGCGTGATGCATGGCTTTGAATTGAACGTAATTGTACAGTAATTTTAAAGAGAGTGACGTCTGTCCGTCTGAAGCCTTTTTAAACCCTGCTCTAGGTCAAATCTGAACTAGCCCAGGCTTTCGGATGAGCGCTAAATGAGCAGGCCATGTGCTCAAAAATGGATGCCTCAACCGAAGTGCTGGGGCGCGAAGCGCCCCAGCGCGCTCTTGCAATGGTGGCTATGGCATGACACAGCTACCAGTGGCTGAGCACATGACACAGCCACTGTTGGTCAGAACCACTAGGCAAATATGTAGAGAAGTGCTCACAGTGGCATGTATAAGATGTGAATTTGTGTGCCCCTGAGGATACCAGGGGCATGGGGTGGCAGGAAAAAAATGCGGGGATAAAAAACGGATCTAGCACAGGCTGGCATCGTGCGAAGTCTGTCATTTCTTTCAAAGGTGCCTTACAAAAACTACGCAAGGGAGAGGGGCGGAGGGTAAGAAGCAATAGTCGCACAAATGAGGTAAGAGGAGCGCGCGTGACTAAAACGGGGATCATAGACGCCGACGGGGCGTGCGCGTGTGGCGCCCTGAGACGTTGTGGCTAGTGTTGCCGACAGGGGCGTAGGCGGATTGGCATCGGCAAACCTTCGCGAGCTAGTACTCATCCGAAATTTGAGACGGATCCATTGATCAGATATTTGTCATGGCCGGCGCGGTCAACCGCACCCTCGCCACTCTCGCTCTGCACGATGGCGTCGCCGCCGTAGTTGGACGAACTGAGGATGTCAACGAGATGGGACTGCAACCGTCACCTGAGAAATGTGTCTCACAAAACTATAAACAAGTCACGGAGGTTTAGCGCGCGGCAATCTGTCGCGGTTATTAATACTTGGCGCCGGGAAAACAAAGCCTGTAAAGCAGGGTTTGAGTCGAATGGCCATTGCGTCTCCTGGAAAGCTTGGTTGTGAACTGAGCAAGGCTCCATCCCTGTCGGAGTAGATGATACTTACAATTCAGCCTTCGTTTATACACCAGCTCCTTCAATGGAAGATAGCCGCATTAACGCAAAAAGGGAACAGAATCTCAAAAGAATCGTGTCCCACATGGTTTAAATTAGCGACGCTGCGGCAATTTGTCGAACAGACTGCTACAGAACTCCCCCATTATGTAACGGCCAAGGCCAGGCGATTTCTGAAAAGCAACCATCGGCTCCAATCGCCCAACGGTCTGTTGTACTCACCAGACCGATCCCACTATGTATATCCTTCTGCAGAGCGGTGACCTAGAATGCTAAGCGCCATATTCCTTTTTGGGAAAGTGGTGCCACATCTCTGCAGATCCCACGAGGAGACGATGCTTCGATGGGCGTCTATCTGCCAGAACGGAGGGTTTTCAGCGGCCAAGCTCCACAGCTAAGGGCTAAACCTGTCAATGGAAGATACCGAAATACTTTGCCAAGCGCTACGAACCTTGCGCTACAAAGTTGAGACACATCTCGTTTCCTGTAGTGCCATAAATACGATGGATACTCTGATGAGCGGCAATCTGTCACAAACCTAGAGACTCGGATCAGATAGCGAAGCGGTACGCACAGCTGGATGCAATTCGAAGTGTGAGTGAGCGCTTATGAAGATTCGACTCAATTTTTTCTCTCAGGACCAGATGTACCGCCGCTTGAAAATTTACGTACACCTCTGCACGAACGACACTGCTCCTGGAGTCAAGGTGGAGTTTGTTCTAGCCGAGACTTCAGAAAGGGCACCAAACAGATGCAGGTAACGATTGTTCAGGGGCAAAAGCGATGTCTAACGATGTCGTGACCGTCCTCGCAATCAACGACATGAAAAGAAAGACCGCTTCGTAAACCCGGTATTTTGGACCTGGCTGTATCATGTATGGAGCAAAAGAACGTAAAAGTCATCAACGGCAGCGCGGCACTCTATATAATAGACTTGGCGACTGTGTGCAAACTGTGTGAGCGGCGGCTGCGCTACACCCCCCTCTTTTTCTTCTACCATGGCCTTCTCCATCATCGACGACAGAGACCCGAAGATCACTTACACGGGAACATGGAATCTGGGGGGCACGCCTAACGAACATAATGGCACCGTAAGCAGCTCGATAAAGGTCGGGAATCATTTTTCAGTCCCGTTCACCGGTGCGTATTCCTACTGTTTCTGGTCTCATTTCTAAATTGAATTGTTATCCTCAGGCACGTCCATTGGCGTCTATGGGACGTTTGATTCGAGTTCTGCAGGGGTAGAAACCTCGTATGAGATCGATGGCGGTCCAACAACGACCGTGACTTCGCCCTCATCCGGAAAGGACAGCTTCCAGCAGCTGTTCTGGCAATCCGATCCCGTGGGGACTGGATCTCAGTGAGATGTTTCCGCGCAATGTCCGTGTCCATTCATTGAACACTTTGCAGCACCCTTGTTGTGTCAATGGTGGCGGTGAACAAGGTTGCCGAAGCTGGTGAAGGGACCGTCTGGTTCGATTATTTCATTGTCACACACGCGAGCTCAAGCCCCCCATCGCCGTCCAAGAAGACATCGCATGCTGCCCTCATAGGAGGAGTTATTGCCGGGGTGGTAGTTCTCATCATCGCAGCCGGTCTTCTCCTGCTGTACCTTCGCCGAAGAAGAAGACATAAGAGCGCGCCGTCTGGTATGTCCTTTGAAATTATTCACGTCCTCGACGATTTCCGCGGACACTGACGCGAGCGTTCTCAGCGACGTCTATCACTCCTCTTCCCGCTCTATTTCCCGCGACGATGTCGGAGTCTGGACCACGCTTCGCGATTTCATCCGACAAACGCCATCCTAACCCCAGTTCAGGCGTCTCGGGGACAGTCCCAAATTCGGACCCCAGCCTAGCCCAATCCTCCTACGAACCTTCCGAGTCGCCGACCTCGCAGTCCCAAAGCCATGGGCGCTCATCCACGGCGGATAATACCGAGTACTCCAGCTCCATTGCGGATCTCAAACGACGGCAAAAACAGGTCGTGAGCTCGTACATGGAGGGTATTAACGGCGGAAACGCGCACTCAGCACCCATACAGCATGTGGATAGCGGGGAGCGCGAGCTGACACCTGCCACCGCTGGATCTGGCCCTGCTGAGCTGCCACCCGTCTACACCGCAAAATGAGCTTTCGACTTTTCATCATGTAATGCAATTTGAAGCCTTCTATGCGTACCGTAGACTCGTAACCAGTCTGTAACCGATATCCAAGAAATGTGGTGAGCACTTTTGGCGGTTAAGTACAGACTGCTCCAACTCGTTGACAGGTGTCGAGCTGTCCCCGGAGTTTGAACTTTTGGCAAGTGCCACGATCGGCCGATAAACGAGCCATCAAAATCGATCAATTCTGCCTTGAGCTTGGTAGCCTTTTCGGCTCTTCCACCTGCAATGAAAAAAAAACTGAGGAAGCAAATGTGTTTATTTCTAGTATAGGAAGGTTCTTGATGATTTGAATTTGATAAGAGGTCAAAGTGCAAGAGAGAACAAGGGCCTCAGCAAAAATTTAAACAGCCCAATTCGGTTTCCCGAGTTGTACCAGTCTGTAACCGCGGCCAGTCTGGGCTTAGCAAGTCCATTCAGCTATGACGGGATTTAGAGGTCATCTCCAATGCACCAGACGCTTTGTAATTTTTCAATTCCATCCAACAGCCGCCCCACATCACTGATCAGATTCATTGCGTGCAAATTGCGTAGGAAGCCCGCGGCCGCAATCTATTTCCGCCGAACTCAGGATCGTCCAGTACAAGTCAAATGTGTCAAAGACAGCTGAACACCATTATATATACATATTCAGCAGTACAGAAAAACCTAGCCAATTTTAAACTGATGACTTGGCTTGTGGGCCACTGCTTCGCATGGCAGTACGAGTCCAGTCCCAGGGTATACAATCATGGCATGTGCACTGTGGGATAATGTACCATTTCGACCAAGTGTTCATCAATTTCGCAAATTTCGATGTCCTCGATGGCCGATAAATTTTGTTTGATTTAAGGCGATTTTTGCTTACATAAATAAACAAAAATTGAGTGTCACCCGTCACAAATACTTGGTCGAAATGATACAGTAGTTCTAATAGTATTAGGCAAACCCTGCCCTGATTGGTATTTTGTGAGAGATAAGATAGCGGTCCCGGTACTGTCTCTGGACTATCTCCCACAGCATTTAATGTATTAAAGTATCATTTAGTCATTTAGGACCGAAAAGTCCCGATGTATACGTAGTTTGCTTATACTTCCTAATTTTCCCTCCTTTTTTTTTTGTTAGGATTTTGATGTGGTGTAGGGGGGGAAAGAAAGGACAGAATTTATCTTGTGTCTTTAAAGAGTATGTAGAGATGGAGGACAAGCACACGGCAGATCCGAAGTGGTTGGATATGAAGGAGATAGAAGTGTGGACAGGAATGGAAATTGGCATGCCTAAGTGGTTTTCGGAGTATTAGTTGATAATCGTGAATGCATTCCCGGAGTACGGTGTATGACATCTAAACCATCGAATACAATGACCATTATTTTTATTACCGGAGGTTAAAATTCCCAACCTCAAAATTATCCAAAGCAGAGAGAATAAATATAAGATAGCTTCTTGCATGAGATCACCGGCCAGACAGACCCTACCAGACATTTTCATTAAACACTCACAGCATACACGGCCAGCGTAGCGTCTTTCCCGTGATACGTAAGAAGACCAGAGCAATGTTTCTCAAATTGCCCTCGAATCTCGTTGAGGACCGCGTAGTTATTCCGTCCTGAAACCATATATTACAGTCGGTAGTGAACATGCGACTCGTAAAATGCTCATCTCCATGATATATCATCCCACGCAGCTTGGTGACCACCACCCTATGACCATCACAATTAAAGCGCAAGACCAGATCCAGTTGAACCTGCTTACTAGTAGTAGACAAGCACAGCACTGCGGGAATGGATGTCAGCGTCGTCATCCTGTACAATGGCAAGTCTACTGGATCAACAAAGCATCTTCGACAAGAACCCGTTTTATGCAGCAAATGATTTCGGATCCATTTACTACCCATACTGACGACCTGTCCAAGCTCACAGAGAAGTGAGTATATACTAGAAGAATAGGACTGGGACTGGGCCACTCCCATCATCAGTGCCTCAGTTCCATTGACACAGCTCTGTCGAAGATTCCCGCTACCATTAGGTAAGGGTCTTAGGCCGCCCTAATTTCAGGCCTCGCAGTAAATCACATTTTCTTCAGCACATCTGACTCATTAGTGATTTTCTCTGCCAAAGTTTTCGGCTCGTCGTCGAGCTGAGGAGAATGCCGCAGATGCCGGAACAGGCTTTTGATGTTGTCGCGCTCCTGGGCCCTAATAATCGGTGAGAATAAACTAAGATAAGGGGGGGGGATATGAACATACTGAAGTATGGCTGCGAGAAGTCTAAGACCAACTGATGTTTCGGAATTGCGGCCAGTGTGCGCAGTTTCCACATAATTTGAGTGATTTTGTGTTACATCCCAATCTGCTGGCGTATTTTTGGAAAGAAACTTGTTGATGGAGGGGAGAATCCATGGATTTGCGAGTTTGTGAGGATACCAATCTTGAAACCGTCAATTAGTATGTAGCAGAATACAGAAAATGATGTATGACTCACTTTTGATGCTTGGTTCAGTTTCAGCGGCGCACAATTCGTGCCAGGAGACGATCTCCCCTTGGGTTCCAAGACCCATGATGGATTTGAGACGAAAAATCACTGGTCTGGGAATATGCACAGGCAATTCGTTCCGGTGGTTAGGGAATAAAAATTAATAAAGAATCAGTTATGCAGCTCAAACTCGAGGAGAAAATGGGAAATACCGCTGAAAGTGAGGATTGCAAGTCTTGAGTGAGTATAAGATGAGTTTATCCCATTTCAGCGTGTATCTTCCGCTGATGGCTGGATCATTGTGGGTCGCAAGAAAATCACCCAAACCCTGGACTTGTAGAACCTCTCCGTCCATAATGACCGCACAATATTTCGCATCCGGAAAAAAGGGTGCAAGGTTGAAAGGTTCCCCAGTTACCTGATGAATTCCATCAAACAATTCCGTGAACAGCTGACAAAAGGCCGGGCGGGTCTTCTTGCCGCAATAAAGACTTGTAAATGTGAGGCCTAGTCAATGTAGTTGCTCAGAAAAGATAGCAAAATGGAGGCACAAGCTTACGGTGTGTTAAAAGGTCTAGAAAATGTGCGACCTCCCATTCATCCATATCCCCTTCGACCCCTTTGAAAGTAAAATCCATGGTGAGCGAGAGAATGTTGTGTGCGAATTTTGCAATATATGGATGCATGCGAGACGAAAGCTATTATTCTGCATGGCGGAGTGAATGCAACGCTCCTCTTTTGGGAGATTGACTTCGTTATATTGGAGCCGTTGAGGTACACTTGAGAAATACTTCAGAAGAAGAAGTGTCTGAATCGTCACCATCCCATCCCATTCCACAAGGATATTCCTTCCTTTTTTGAGCACCAATAAAATCTCGTACTTTGCGATTGCCAGCAAAAGCAGGACTGATTTCCGAGACGCGTCCTTGGTTATTTATAAACCTGTTTATATACCGTCACGGTATATGGGGTAAAAGCTCGTGAGTGGTCCCATGCTCATCTCCATCATCATGCACACTCATCGCTAGCGGTAAAATAGCCCAGTCGTTGCCTGGATCATACAATTTGATTTCAGGATACACACTCGCAGGTGCACCATTTTCCGGATAAGAATCTCAATTAACCTGACTAATCTCGAGGTCCTTGTAACCGGCGTGATTGAGCTTCAACCAGTCGAGCAAAGCCTCGACCTTGTATCGACGCATCAACATAGGTGTCTGCTCGAAGTCTTCTTGGGTCGGAGCAGAAGATCCCGAAACCAGGTATACTTTACCATCCCCTCTGTAGATAAATTAGCTTGTTTCGACCCTTCTTCACATCTGAGGTCGAATATCATTCGATAACGGGAGGGACTATCTTGAACACACTCAAGACAGAGGCACAATCGGTAGAGGTATGAAACTCGAATCTGAGCTTACAGTCACTCACAGACATTCTCGGACTATAAGCAGAATGTTCCCCGACACCATGAGGGAGGACATCAGCACTCAAATACCGGAAACAGCGAGGTGGATGATAAATACGTGGGACTGACCTCAGAGGGAGTCTCTTCCCATAGACTGTCCGTAAATCTCTTCAAGCTCTCGAACCACATTGTTAGCTCCAGATATGAGCAGAGCAAATACCCTAGGCCGATCGCATTTGTCTGGTGAGAGCAAGGTGTGGTGCATAACAATTCGAATATTTCGGAATTGGAAGCGACGGTCAGCGTTACCGTGAGACGCTGAAGCTCAATCGCCAACAATCAGACATTGATAACAAAATTTTAACAGGCGATCTTCACGGTGAAATAAAATATATTCTGATCCAGCCCGAGCGGTCTGGAGCACGCTGCATCGCTATCGAGGACAAACCCCATTTCAGCGATTAAAAATACTAGCCACAAAGTTTGATACTGGAACGGGCAGATTATATTCAAGTTACATATCGCGGCCAGCGCCACTGATCCCATGATCAGACTACGAAAGTCGTCAAGCCTAGAGAAAAACATCTTGTACGATGCCTCCAGTATGATGAAGATTCCAATGACATTCTTTAATCGTCTATTGACTCGAGGGGTCATAGCAAACCCACTGGCATGCAACAACGGATTAAGTCGACGATATCTAACAATATCTATGGGGGAAGTTGGCAATCAATTGGCATCTTTGCTCCGATGATCATCTCACCTCTCAAAAGCATCGAAACGGAATAAAGCCATGGCTACAATCCAACTCTTGCATCGCTATATGCTCCCATAAGAAAGCCAAGCGAACCGAGGCACACGGCATGACAAACTATGTTTACGACGAAAGTCATATGTGACCACATAAGCAATCTTGGCGAACTTCACCAAATCTATAATAAGTAAACGAAGTGGCAGGCGACCTCCATCAACCCAGGGCAATGGTAATCCCATGGCTAGTCAAAGTTTTGAGGCTTATGACTGTACAAAAAACTGGTTAGGAAGTGCTGATAAAGAACGATTACCTAAATAAATTTAGGACTCGTAATCTCGCAAGCTCATTACAAGCCGATTCGCTCACTGGAAGCCTACTTGTGCAGAAGCCTATAGTTCAACCAAATCACCTAGATCATCCTATCGCCGTCTAACTATCCAACTACAAGTGTTCAGATGATAAAAAATAGGCGCGTGCACACCAGAGGTTTAGAGGCGCTTCTGTCGCTGCATTTACATCATGGAATTGAATAAAAATGGCTAAGGACCGGATTTATTCATCAGACAATCTATAGACATTCCCCCTTCATTGGGGGGGGGGGGCGGTGAAGCCGGCATCGGAAATCTCTCACGGCACCCCTGGGGGCAGGTCCGGAAAAATCAGGGGAACAGCTTTGATTGGTCGCACGGAGTATTTGGCCTCGCCCCAAAAATAAACTGATGCCCCCCCCCCCATCCAAAGAATAAAATACATAGGGCGGATGGCCCCGGCGGTCCGAGATGGCAGCATATCTATAGTGAAGGCTGACCGGACTAATAGAGAGTTTGCGCAAAAGCCACCAGAGCCACCATGTGGCTTTTTTGCAGTGCGCAAATTGATGGCTCCTGGCTCGAGTGCACAATTCAAATAAAGCATTCTCCCGTTCATATAAACACTCAGTAGGGTGAACAATGATGTCAAGCTCAAGAACTGACATACCGACCTTCTCCAACCTTGATAATGGATTCAATGTAAAATTTCCCTTGTAATGGGAGCTCAGTCATAGCCTGTACCCGAGGTCGGCTGTGTTTCATTTTCTCACGTAAACCCTAATATAGGCGGAGCGGGATGTGGGCCCACATTCTCGGATTAGAAGGAGAGGACTCTCGTTCTTCGTACTCAATGCCTTGTATCGATGGAACTGAGAAAACTTTTGAAGTCCCGCTGAGACGAACGGAATATTCGACATTTTATAATTGCAAGGAAAAACGGACGGCTGATAGGTAACAACGCAGAATCGTCAACTGGAGACTTAATCCGCATGGACGGAGCGGCAGACGCCGTGGTACCGGAAGGTTACACGTCACTAATATTACTCAAAAACCGTGAGCCAAGCGACATTCATTATAAGTCTTACACTGGGATACTCACCTGGGATCTTCATGGAATGGATTGTTCATGGGCACAGTAGAATATAGCGGGGATGAGTCAGAAACAGAAGAACTATTTGGACCGAAACGTACGTGTCGATGAGGAAAGTGCAATCTCCTCAGATCCTAATCAACGTTCAGCAAGGTTCTGAAAATCATCGCTTCAACCATCCATGCCCATAAACTTGAACATGCTCACCGAGAGCGACCAAGCGTAAAGTATCTTAACCTTGCTTGCGCACTGATTGATGCTCTGTGGAATTTCTCTAACATCGTGCAAATATTCCCTCCACGACGTTGTCCTCAACATTCGTTTTCGAATTTGGGACGGGCCCAATATACACTGCGTTCCGGCCCCCTGTAGACGCACCTACGTCTACGTTAATTGATATGTGGCGATATGCGGCGATCTTCGGCTACATCCGGCGATATGCGTATACGCCGTGACCTTCGGCGAGGTTAATTGATGTCCGACTACGTCCGGCCACGTGGGGTAGATGCGGTGCATCTACGGGTCGGCTACGTATGTCTGCCTGCATCTACAGCGTAGATGCAAGTCGACGCACCTTGCTCAACCCCGTAATGCGGACTTGGGGCCCAACTGGCATGAGCCGGACTAATTTGTATACATTTGTCTATGTCGCCCTGCCTGTGTCTACTTTGGTCCATGTGTGTCTACATCCATCCAATTATGTAGACACAAGTAAACATACATAAATCAACTGTGTCTACATGGTGTAGACAGAGGTAGACAGCGGGGTTCATATACCATTTGTCTACGGGGGTAGATGAACCCTCTATCTACATGGGGTTGGAAGCCATATTTTCTTTCAATTACTGGATTGAAGATAAAGCACACCACTTCCCATTCTCCTCGGGGGAACCTCGCTTCCCGTCCCTGCAGCCTCGCAGCTCAATTGGTTCAGCGCAGTAAATTAACACCGACCATGTACTGTGCCGCAGTATAGACATAAAAGACAGGTAATTGTGGTGGTTTTTTCTTCAGGTATGAAGACCGCACATATTCCCCCGAAATTCTACAGGGATCGCGGCCTGCATCTGTATGTCTGGTAGCCTGATTTCTTAGTAGGAGTAATAGTGTCTGAAATAATATTCAGTTATCCACTCTGAATTATGCACTGCTGGACGGACTTCAAAGAGTAGGCAGTTTCAAAGATTATGATTGACAGCCATGGAAAATTGCCCATAAGGAATTAACGCTTTATCAGGCACATTCATATATTTAAATTCGGAAATTTGTGTGTACATCTAAGTGTAATGAACCCTTGGTTTAAGTACCCTCACCCTCATTTGTTTGAATCTTCGCCGTTGCCAGAGCGTAGCGAAGGCGGATCTTGTTCATTTCAATAAAATCTAATGAAAATGGCGGCTGTACAATTGTACCTGTTTACTTACTCGGGGAAATAGGGGTTGCTCAGGAGTCAGGAGAAAAAAACAAAAACTTTTTTTTGTGACCTCGGATCAATCCGTCGGCATTTTCGGACCGTGGGGGCTCCACAAAGTTCGGAAATTGGCCGTACCGGCAAATGTCATCGGCGGCTGACATCGGCAATATTTCGGAGTTTGAATCTAGGGGCTAAGTGACAATGAGTGTCCTCTGCCCTCAGTCCATTAAGAAAAAGATAGGATGGGTACTGTAAATACAGTATGTTGCGCAGTGTCAATTTTATTGCCCTAGGTGCCGCATGTAACATGAATCAAATTGGGAGTTTGGTACTGCGGCTATTTTAATCCCGTTCCTCTGTTAAGATTCACCTATGCCTAAACGCCTGCATGAAATCATGCTAATACATCCTTAGAATCATATGATGGCGACGTTAAATATTTGAGTAAGTGCTGCGTGAGGAGATGTCGCTGCAATGTCTTTAGCCCGAAAAGTGATTATAAGTATGTACCGAAGTGTGCTCTAAGCTACAAAATATAGATGAAATATGATACGGGGTAACCCAGAATTACTCTCTAATAGATCTCAGCCTCCTCTAGCTCCTGCATGATTGATTCAGGGAGCATACGGTGCCCACGGTACTTGCGCGCTGCCCAAGCTGCCTGTCGACCATTCAAACCCTTGGCGTAGGCATCAGCAAACTTCTGGCAGCGGTTCGAGAACCTTCAAATGGATCAGCAAAGGGCTAAATGGAATTATCTCAACACTTACTGACGCATCATGTCAAGTGGCACCGCGCTGAGAGCCTCCCGAACATTTCTCTCCAGGTCATCTTCGCGAGAAGACTCAGGAAAGAAGCGATAGATCCGCTTTGCATACCCCCAGCACTGTTCAATGAAGTTAAGTTCACAGTGGAACTTGGGGAGAAATAAATCTTCAAATCCGCGATCAAGGCACGTCGTCTCCAAAATAGACGGAACATTAGCGAAGTCAGGCTGGTTGAACAACAGGCGCCGGCAGCAGCAATCAAGTGCAGGAGGTGCACAATGAAAGCCCGAGCACTCGAACTTCTTCTTCGACATATCCCCAAATCCGCGCTCTTCAAGTATGACTGCCATGCCTTTAAAAACACCGGCCCGAGGATGTCCTTCTGGAAAATATAATGACTGTGGCTGACCGTTGAACTCTCCATTGCACATGGGGATGCGTGTCGACTGCCCGTTAGCCTTGACCTCGACCAGCCAGTTCTTCCCCGGAGCTGGGGTCTTCTTTGGCATTTTTCGCGCGGATAAAGCCCCATCGACGCGTTTGCGGTGTGTCGTGGCGTTGTCATAAACGAAGACGTGCTCGTACTCCGGGTAAACCTCTGTGACGATGTCCATCATCTCATTAGCTTGTGCGCAAATGTCTTCGCAGGTAAAATAGCCGTCCCGGGTTTTCCCCGGTTTCATGAAGCGCCGAGCGGATCTCGTTCCGTCTCTGGATGTGGGTGACCAGCCAAAGTCCTGCGAAACAAAATCGGCAACCATATATGAATGGCCGTCACCCTTTTGGAAAAGCTTTGCCGGTGCGTCTTTGTGGTACCAATTTCTACGCCGACGGTCGTGGGCATAGAAAATGGATTCATCATGGTACCAGATTATCACACGCCTCCCAGAAAGGTGCGGTCCGTATTCCACATGGCCTTCGCGTGAATATTTCCAGGTGCGCCGCTGTAGTTCGGTGATACGCGGAATGTAGATCCCATCCCTGTACGATGTCACGTCCTCCCGTTCGTGCCCGTCCGCATATTGTCCCTTCTTGAGCTCCATGAACCTGTAGCCCAACGCGCGCAGGTAGCGGCGAGCGGTGCGAATAGATATTGTCTTGGTAATCCCATGTTTTTCCATAACATCCGGGCGTCCGAGATATTCCATCAACTTTTCGGCCATGATGTTATTCCCAATCTCCTGGAGATAAAGATTGATGTCGACTGCCAGATCTTCGTCAGCCAGAAGGGACTCTTTCCAGTTGCCGTATGGATTTATGGGCAGCAAGGAACAATCGCTGATGAATTGTCGAGCAAGTTTGCAAAGTGTGCGTACACAGTGGGTGCCACGACCCATTCTGACTGCTGCCTGAAGGGCTGAGGCACCCCAGTGCCCATACGTCTTAGACCGTGGATCAATGTAGAGATTGAGAAATGTTCTCATGCCCTCCAACCGATGTCGAACAAATGGGTCGTGATCTGGGTCCTTATACCCTTTAGCCGCGCCGCGAGATTCTCCCCGGAGCACAGCAACAAGGTCTTTCACAGCCGCTTGTGCCTGAAGAATGGTGGGAGCTTCTCGAAGCTTTCCTGGTGCTGAATATGTGTCGTAAATGTGCACGTACTGATCCTGCGCGTCAGGATCAGCCGCTGCAGCAGCATCAAATTTGTCAGCCTCAGAATCCTCGGCCTTCTGCGAGATCGACGAGAAGAGGGAATCTGTGGATGTGTTGGCATAGGGGAAGAATTCGCCCTCATCTTCGACTTCCTCGACAGTTGCGCGACGTGATTTAGGGGGGCTGAGTGTATATTCCTGGTAAGAATGCTGCGGAGCGCAGGTAGGGACGGCCGGCCTAGATGATTGATAGAAGTACGTGCCATATGGGGCGGGAAAGAGGCCGGGCGCCAAGTTGTCGGGTTCTGAACAAGTCGACAAGAAGACATCAGTCGCGTTTGACAGGTCGCGTGCTGACGCGTCAAAGGACACGTCTGGCGAGATAGGGGGGGATGGAGTCGTCTTGAGCTGCTGTGTAAGTGTACAATACATGTGGGGTCCTCTGAGAGCTCACGATGTCGTCCTCAGTCTCCTCAGTCCTTTGGCGCTTTGAAGGGGATTTCCGGGGAGATAGGCATTGCAGAACGCGCTTAATACCGCCTAAGAAGTTGGCTGCACGCGCCCGAAGGTGCTTCGGCTTCGCAGGCATGCCGTCTAGCAATTCGAAGGTCGGAGACGCGATGTGGTGGCTTGTTGTTGTGCTTGTTACTTAATTTTCACACTAAATCCACATCTAGTCACTTTAGGCTAAACTTGGGCGAAATCTGTTGATTGCTACTAATATAGGACCCCTTTACCTACAAATTCATGGGACCGATTGTGTCGGAGTGATGTAGTTATTATTTGGTGTATTTTTTCGTCGAAATTGCCCATATTTGGTCGCTGTCATGCTGTTCACGTGACGTTGGCGAGGTTTGTATGGCCCATACCTTAAGTCACAGTGGACGAGTGTAACGCTAATGACAGGTGTCTGTATTGGACGCCTATACTAAGGTAGACGACAACAGGAACCAGCTAGTGTTATATAAGCAGCACGTGATCTCCGTGATCGCATTTTCTTTTCAACATCACACACCCACGACAACACTATAAATTATTTTGCTCTGGTAGAACACTGGAGGGAATGTATCTAAAGGACTCTACCAGAGCATTTTTACATGAATGTCCTCAGATTCTATGTGATGGTAAGAATTTCTGCTTTCCTCTCCAAACATCATGAATCATGCTTACAGCCGATAACAGTACCGAAGGCGCGGATGAAAAAATTCCCGTTTTGGGATATTTTTGATCTTAATCAAAGAATTCCTTATAACTCGATGAGTTTTGCATGTATTGACCTAAAAACTAGATAGAATTAACGGGCTAATTCGTGCGCAATTAATGATAGAGCTGGAATAGAAAGAAAATCGTATTTTCAGGTGTCTTGAGAAACTAGGACTTCTGAGCGAAAATATACGCTAGCATGCCTAGATCACATCCAAATGAGTTGAAATTTTAGGAGGGAGTGTTTGTAACTACTACAGTAATTGTCATAGAGCCAGAACTGCGTATAAAAAATTACCTCAGCTTTGTAGCCTTCAATTGAACTGAAATTGGTATCAGAGGGCTACAAAGCTGAGGTAATTTTTTATACGCAGTTCTGGCTCTATGACAATTACTGTAGTAGTTACAAACACTCCCTCCTAAAATTTCAACTCATTTGGATGTGATCTAGGCATGCTAGCATAAATTTTCGCTCAGAAGTCCTAGTTTCTCAAGACACCTGAAAATACAATTTTCTTTCTATTCCAGCTCTATCATTAATTGCGCACAAATTAGCCCGTTAATTCTATCTAGTTTTTAGGTCAATACATGCAAAACTCATCGAGTTATAAGGAATTCTTTGATTAAGATCAAAAATATCCCAAAACGGGAATTTTTTCATCCGCGCCTTCGGTACTGTTATCGGCTGTAAATGCTGTGCCGCGCATTTTCACTTTTTGAAGGCCCAAGATTTGGCCATTACGTTTTCATTACATGTAAGTACACGTGACCGTGTAATTGCCTAATTGAGTAGTACATTGATGCGTGAAATTTTGTGCCGAAAAAGCCTTCTGCTCTTCCACAGCCATGCCAGGCAAGAGGCATGCACATATCCTGCGAAATGAGAACCTAAAGAGAGCTCGGGCCACTCTGCACCCTCCTTCAGAGCCTTCTAGTGCTGCAGAAAACAATGATGAAATATCGGCACCATCAATCCTGCTGTCTAGCCCCCAAAATATGACCTTGGACCTCGACGATTCTGATGAAGAGGAGATTAGTGATGATCATCTGCTTGTGTCAGAGGTCGGCGACATTATGACGACATTCATTCAGCTGGAGGCATCTGGGACAGTTCCGCTTTGGCGGCCAGAATGTGATTCCGAAAT
Organism: Mycena rebaudengoi; assembly: GCA_029282285.1. Lineage (NCBI taxonomy): Eukaryota > Fungi > Basidiomycota > Agaricomycetes > Agaricales > Mycenaceae > Mycena > Mycena rebaudengoi. Next base: position 283,982 of record JARJCX010000115.1, on the reverse strand, counting down.
CGGCATGCAGGAAGATATCAGTGCCAAAGGGGATACTTCCACCGAGGGGGCTTTGGAATCATTTGCGCAATCACTGCAGCGCTGCCATGATGAAGCACACAAAGCAGAATTACGGCGCCGGCGGATCAATGGGAATGATCGGAGCGCGGGATATTCAAAGAACTCAAAAAAAACATTGCAACGACAGAGGAAGAAGAGAGTTGAGTACATGGACAAGGGAGGGGTATTCATTCATCAGTACATGGATGGAGGAAGAAGGACCCTGGATTCCAACGGACAGGAAGTGCCAGAGGACAAGCACGAAGAATTTTTCCGTGGGTTAAAGGGGTTAAAGAATGAGCCTGCCGATGCTGCTTTGTCAAGTGAAGGCGTGGGTATTCTAGAATCTGATGTTTTGCGAGTTCTAATGAATTACCCAGGCCATCTCAAATATTGATGAAGACTTTCATATGTCACAGCCAGAGGATTTTCCTGGACCGCAGGATGACACCTCTGAAAAGCCCCAGGAACCAATCGAAACAGTTCCATCCCCATCACTTCCTCCCACGGCTCTACCCCATCCAGCAGAAATCACCCCACAGGACGTGCGTGCACATTTAGATCAAATAAAAGCGGCAGCGGCAGATCTCGATACTTCCGAGCGTGCATTAAATGCGTTGACTTGGAGGGATATCCCAGCACTCAAGAAAGCACTCAAGGGACTGTCCCTAAAGGCAAAGAACAAGCGCATCGATGTTTTCTTCAGAACACGCATCACGTCAATGGTTGCGACCATAAATCTTTATCTTGATGAAAATGTTGCATGCACATGGCGCCAGGCATCACTGTTGGCCGCAAAAGCGCAGGGAAGGGGGATTAATCACGCCAGAAACCTCCGGAGCTGGATTCATCGGTTCCTCAGCTGTGCAGAGTTGCCGATTCATCACTACGGGCAATTTCATGCTTCATTGCTGGAGGACGAAGATTTTTCCACGGATTTACAGGAATATTTGCTTGAAGTCGCATCTGATGGCTACATTTCGGCACAGCATGTTGTCGACTTTGTCCAGACTGCTGAAATTCAGGCCCGATTTTCGGGTAAAACAGGATACGCTGGCAAACCACCGGCAATCACCTTTCGTACCGCGCAGCGTTGGCTTAAAAAATTGGACTGGCGCTATGGGAAGAAGAAAACCGGCATGTACACTGACGGTCATGAACGGGAAGATGTGGTGGCATACCGCAAAGCGTTCTGTCTGCGCTGGAAGGAGTATGAGAAGCGGATGATTTTATACGACAAAGATGGCAACATCACCAGTACCCCCCACCGGATTTGCTGTCCCTCAAGGCCCCCGCTTCAGGTTGATTCTTGTCACGCATGACGAATCCACTTTCTTTGCTCGAGATCGCCGTAAAGCATTCTATCAGCATGCATCAATGGCTCCGAAAATTGAGCGCAAAGGAGAGGGGGGATCAATGATGCCGTCTGAGTTCCTAACTGCGGAGTGGGGTCGTTTAACGGACGGTGATGAGCACATATTTATTTTAAACCAACTGAATCAGTGCTGATCCCAGTTTAGCGAGGCGCGACTGATGTTCGAGGCCGGCAAGGAACGGGATGGTTACTTCGCATGTGAACATCTCCTCAAACAGACACAACATGCCATCGACATTTTTGAGTCAAAGACCAATAAGACCATGACTGGTGTGTTCATGTTCGACAATGCACCAAGTCATCAAGCTCGCCCCGCCAATGGACTTACAGCCCGAAAAATGGTTAAAAATCCACATCCCACATGGACACCCCACCCGAATGGCCCCAAAATGCGAAACGGTCGTTTCTCTGATGGCCGTGAGCAGGAGCTCTACTTTGCTGACAATCATCCAACAGTGCCCGGCTGGTTCAAAGGCTCCGAACAAATTCTTCGTGAGCGCGGGCTTTTCCGAGATGGAATGAGGGGTGCTTGTGAAAAAACTTGCTTTGCCAACGATGCAACCGACTGCTGTTGCCGCAAAGCTCTCTTTTTCCAACCGGACTTCGTCAATCAAAAATCTGCGTTGGAGGAACTGATTACAGAACGTGGTCACATCTGTGATTTTTATCCTAAATTTCACTGCGAGCTCAACTTTATTGAGCAGTATTGGGGTGCTGCCAAATTCCGTTACCGTTCAACCCCTCCGACATCAAACATAAAGGAGATGCGGGTAAATGTTACTAAATGTCTAGATGATGTTCCTCTAGATCAAATCCGGAGGTTTGTGAACATCAACCTCATCTATCTAAATGTAGCTGACCCTTTTCAGGTTTGCAAACCGCTCTGCTCCATTTATTCACGCGTATTCAGAAGGTTTGACTGGTTCTCAAGCCGCGTGGGCAAACAGAAGGTACCCCGGACACCGAACTTTACCCCGTGAATGGATTGAGAAGGCTAAAAATCGACCTTGAACCCTCCTGTACATTGATATATCTTGAATACATGTAGTGCTAATTTTTTTCTATCCTGGGGCCCTCCCAGAGGTACACTGAATTTTTTTTCGCTGCGCGGCGATTTTGACCCGTCACGTCACAGTCACATCGAAGCTTACATAACCCGTGCTGGTTCCTATTGTCGTCTACCTTACGCCCATATTACAAACACGGTGGGACCCGTCTTTAACGATAATGCGCACTATCCTGTCTTGGTGATTGCAGGCTACAGCTACTGGGGTGAGGGTTTGAATTCTCTCAACTCCGTCTCGGGTTCCACTTACTGTTATATCCCCCTAATTGTATAGCATTCAGCTGGACCGACAACCGCGTAGGCCTTGCCATACTGGCTTACGACCCGGGAAACAACCTCGTTGGTCGATGGGATATGACAGAGGCCCGATACCTATTCTCAATCGTCTACAACAGCGCCAACGGTAGTGTGGTTTTCACCGGTCAAGTCGGCAACACCATCACGATCCCTATCATCCAACTGCTTGAACCAATCGTCTTCATGTCGACTGAGAATGCAGCAACTCAGCCAGCTGCGCCATCCGGACTCGATTATGTCACACGCAGCGGGGATAACACGCAGTATCCTATGTTGATCGTTGGGGCATACACTTATTGGCGTGAGCTCATATCCGGGTCATCCTGCTGTTTTGCTAAATACCGATGAAGAATTTGGCCCTGAGCTATGATGATAACCGCGAGTCGCTGAACTTGGTCGGCTATGACCAGAACAAGAATCTAGTCAGCCAAGTGGAGCTTCCAGGCACTCGGTACATCCTTACAGTCATCTATGATCCGGACGCGGGGGTTATTAGCCTCATTGGGCAGAGTAGTGCCATTGTCACGGCCAGTATTGCACAAGTGCTCTGAGGAGTCCAATATGCGAGAATATTTCCATAACGCGACTGTGTTCGTTTATTCAGCCACTTTTGTACTAGAGGGATCACTTTTCAGCATGCCAAATTGACTTGCGCCAGCGCGGATTGACTTGTATTGACTTGTGCGTGGATTTTGGTGTGCAAGTCAATTTGTCGCACGCACACGTCAATTTGTTGGCTTGGCACGCACATATATCAAGTGTAAGCTTGGACACATTCTGGTCAACCTGCTGCTGAACTAACATGCTAATACGATGCTCATAGTATTGAATACCTCCCTTGCTGAGATGCACTATTTCACGGCCACAATGTGTCGACTTGTGCCAACACTTCCGCCAACAACAGCATTGCCGAGGCAATTTTACAGTGTAGCCTTATTTGATCATTGGCTTGCGGACATAACTTCGTTTATACAGGTATACAACTCCTTTTTGTTGAGCTGGTGAGGTTATCAGCTCTAGGGGTGGGACGTAGCATAGATTTTATAATTATCCCAGTATGTATTGATTTAGCACAATTAATTTTGTTCCGGAATTCGCTCCCATATCCTTTGATAAGTTCTACCAAGTGATTGAGTTCAAATTGTATAATAAATTTACCCTCCAGAACACATTTGAAGTTCGTTCAGGTTGGGTGCGCAAGTCAATTTGTCGTCTCGCACGTGACCCACGCACAAATGTCGCCGTTAACTTAGGCACTTTTCTGGTCTCTGATGTATATTAATATGTTCTTTAAAGCATTATCAATGTCATTCAACCATCCCCTTTGCCTTAGAAGTGATTCATTCAAAATGCACACTTCCATCTAAGGATGGACACGGGTCGCAGGTACACCCGCGGGTTTGTACCCGCGGGTGTGGGCGGGTACGGGTACGGGTCGCGATCTCAGACCCGTGCTCAACCCGTGTACCCGACCCGTGTACCCGCGGGTTTTGATATCTGGCTGCTCCGTGCGTAAAAACTGAAGACCCCATCAGATGGTGGCCGTCTGCTGCACTTCACTCGCAACCGCATGTCCGCCACCTCTTTCCGCCGCCTGCTTTGTTTGGGATGTTGGAGACGCCGTGACTTGCTTCGGATAAACAACTTGATACCAGCATGCAGCCCCCAAAAGCGCAAGCGCGTTCGGGCCCAGGACAACGCAGATATCTCGCGAAATGGAAGTGTTGAGTAGTCTACATTTTACCGCACTGTATTTGACAATAAAATATCATTTATGCTGGAAATTCCGCGGGTATACCCGACGGGTTTGGTGACCCGCGGGTGCATTGAGGACCCGCGGGTAACCCGTACGGGTTTTAGACCCGACCCGTACACGGGTACGGTTTTTGCGGGTACGGGTACGGGTAGGCCCAAAGGTACCCGCGGGTATACCCGTGTCCATCCTTACTTCCATCCTTCCATCCTGAGTTAAGTAATTTGCATCGCCTACTGCCTCGCAGTAAACAATATGACTACATGGCACTTGTTGTCTGCTAGAAATATGTGTACTTACATATGCACTAAATTTGGGCCCCTCCGCGCAAGCCAACCAGCGGATGTTGAAGTTCTGTCCATAATTTACTCAAACTGAATTCCTGAGCGAGTGGCCACCGTAATTAGGCATGATGAAGAGAAAATAGGGTAGGAAGCCATGGGCCATAAAGTCTCTGCAGGGAAGGGAAAAATTGGATCAACGATGAGCGCAACTTTGATGGGATCGGCGGCGAGGATTGAACCTCGGCGGCATTGGCCTCTGCAATGTTGAGGGCTCATCATCCGAGCTGGAGACATAAAGTTTGTGACATGTGAGCAGAATTGGGATTTGAAAAGTCGAGAGGTTCTCAATGCTGTCACCAACGACGAGCAGAGCTCATTGACGGCATCAAAGCTTCGACAACCGACGAAGGGTATTATATTTATGGCTAGTGAGGAACACTTTACATTGGTGGCAGAAGTGAGTGTAAGCGAGTCCATGACAAGTCAATCCACGCACAAGTTAACGCAAGTCAACACACCAAAATTCAAACTACGCTTGGTGGGCAAGTCAATTTGCCAAATCAATCGGTTGCGCCTCTTTTGTACTATACACTTCAGTGGGGAATGGAGATAGTTTCACGCTTGCAGATCGCAGGCAGCTGCCAGCAAGCAATACCCTCGCATGTACGCCCTGGCTGCGCCTATATAGTTTATTCATTGAATGCCCCCCCCCCATCCATGGACCATATTACATATAGGTTTGGCACGTAGAACCGTCACAGACTACTTTTTGTGGGTCTCAACCCCCGGCGTATTCATTCTTGACGCTTATCGACGTATCCCCCGGTCTCGATCCGCGGTTTGCCAATGTGGAGCTGGCGATGGAGTCATGCGAGCATTGTGATGAGGTGACTTTCCCATCTTATGTAGCTCGCCGAGCCGCCGCAGTAACGAAACTAAGTCTGTCTATTCTCCATTCATAAGGCCGCCGTTGCGTCATCCTCTCAGTATTTGCAAGTCGTTGGTGCTTGGTCCGAGGGATTTCCTGACCGAGGGCCGCTTTCGATCGCTTTCATGCCCGTGTGTATCAAGCAACCAAAATGTCAATGTCTACAGCAGTGGAAACGCTACGCGAGGTCCGCCTCCTTCATATGTCTCAGGGCCTCCCATCCAGAAAGTCCAAACCGGTGCGGTAAACCAGCCCAAAATGCGTCCAAGCCACCCTGCCAAGCCACCCTCATGGCACTCTTGCAACCGTAACACACACCCAAGCTTTCCAAATCTTCCGTCGTCCACAGGTTTAGTGGGAATATATTGTCTGCCCTTCTTCTCTCGACCGTTTCGCAGGCTTTGAGCCTATATCTGAGGCAACGTTCTTTGTCTTTTCCTTGGTAACAAGTGCCATACAAAACCAAAAACTGCGCGACTTCTGCATACGCTGCTCTGCCGATGGTGAGGGAGTATTCAATTAATGCAAGCGTATCTTGCGGCGTGAGCTTGAAATAAACGCCATCCACGATGATTCCGTGTAGGAGCTGCGCTGGAGTGCATTTTTCGGCCACTCGATAAAAGGCAATGGGCAGGATCCACTCGATAGACATCTCTCTGGCAAATAAGACGACCCTGATCCACTCGTGATCGGGGATTTCCCAAGATGGCGAGCCCAAGGCGAGCCGGGAAACTCGACTCGTGCGAAGGGAAAAGCGGACGATAGATGTGTTAGCGCTCGGTTACGTAGCGTCGCGACATCGTATTTTGTGCTGAGTCTAATAACGCCCGCGACGATGTCGAATGTCGTTGTAGCAGGGAACGCCCCAAAAAACCTTGAATGCGTCAGGATGGGGTTCCCGGGACAAGAGGTAAGTAAGGGGATGCGAACGCACTCGTAGTCAAACAGTGCATTCAAAAAATACCGTAAATCACGCTCATCGTCTGCCAGGCGAACCACGGGGCAGCCATCAATGATTTCAGTATCCTCCGGTTGTGGTATCTGGAGCATGTCGTGGAAGACAGGGGATCTCTTGGCCAAGAGCCCGGCGTAAACACGAAAAAGCGAATTCTCTGCCGCAAGCACTAGAGTGCCGTCTTTGAACCATAATTCTTCGATGCGAGACAGCTCCCGAGGCAGTCCGGGCGAGGTAGGCAGGACATGCGGGTCGGAGACTTGCTCGACAGACATGAATGCGACGGAAGGAATCGAGATACACGTGGGGAAAACGTTTATCGATCAAATTGCTTCCCACAGAAGGCGCACGGCTTAAAATACCGGATTATAATTAGATACAGGATTTGATCCTGACTCTCTACCCATAGACTTAGTGTTGGCTACCCCCCAGCCAACAAAAGGTTTTGAGGAGTGCTTCCTAAAAATGCGGATAATTACGAACATAAAAGATAAAAAATACTGGCCTCTTCAGTTTTTCTTTGATGGCGCATCAGCCGCCGCAGGCGGCAATTTCCATATTTGGACCTAGGTTATTCTCCAATTTTTAAGAGGTTTGAATTCGAGGCTGCGCACTTGGGGTTATACGTAATATTTTGATATACCCTATAAGACCAGAAATGTGGCCCTTCCAAATCTGGACTATTTCCCCCTCATCACCATAACCTTCCGCAAACGGAATTACTTGATATGGGTTCCACAACGAGGCCCACAATTTAGCTGCGCACTAATTTCGAAGAAAAAACCGGCCCACTGCGCAACCTCCGATCACTGCTCTCTCCACGCACCGCCCTGCGTCGTTGCGCTGAACCCCCTGCGCACCTGCACCCAACTTCCCTGCGCACCTGCACCCAATTTCCGGCTGCGCACCTGCGTTTAACCCCTGCGCACCTGCGCTACGCAACTTCCCGGACCGCAGCTCCGCATCATTTGCCGACCTGCCGACAACTCCACTCACGCGCACCCTGCGCCCACTCTCGCGCACCTGCCCTGAACATATGCGCCCTACGCACCCAGCTGCCATCCCCGATGCGCCTCCTGCCCACAGCACCGCCCGCCCCGCCTCCCGCGTCACCGGCCCGCCTCGCACCAGCCCCCGCCCCCTAACCGCCCGCCAACTACCACATGCCGCCGCTCCCTTCCACACTCCCACCCCGTAGCCCGGCAACCCCCGGCGCGTCTGGTTGTCTGGCATCACGCCGGCACGCCTGTGTACGTTTGTTTATCGCCCTCTTCCCCACTACATCCACCATCGCCGAGACGAGTCGTCCGCCTGCTCCCCGCCGTCCACCCCCAAGGCCCCTTACATCCTCTACTGCCTCACCCTCGTCCTTATCGACTACATTTACTCAAAAATCTGCACCAGCCCGCCGCTTCTGTGGATCAAACTCCGTCTCTGCCTGCGCTTCCGCCTCTCATCGTCCACATTCGATCGGCACCGTTCTGCAGTTCCCCCCAATATACTCTAAACCACCCCCACTCCCTTCTCCTTCTTCATTCTCCCCTGTACGCTCAAAACTCCGCCCTCTGCGCGCTTTTTGCTCTCACCCGCCATTCTGCTCTCTTTCTGTGCTCCTGGCTTGGCCATACCCCATACCCACCCAGCGACGCCCTCGGACATGTCCCCTGAACGTATTCCAACTCGAAATCCGGCCCAAGCTGCCTTTCCCATCCCGCCATTTGCGCACCAACGGAGCGTCGCAGTTCAGCGTCACTCGCATCCTCCCACCGCCGTCGTTTGCGGTCGGTTTTGTTTAAAAGGCGAGGGAGGAGTATGAGCGAGAGGATAGAGCAGTTTGGGGAGCTACCGGGGGGTCCAGGTGCGTAAGATACGCACATATTCACGTTTCCACGATTTTTCTGACTAATCGCTCTGACCCCGCGCCAATTCTACACGGTTTGCTCTGAAATTGCTTCAGGTGAGTCGCCCTACATCCCCTCTCCATCCCAAGCTTTGGCGCCACGTTCTTACTGGCCCCCAAAAGGCTCGTTCATCCTCGTCTCCGTGTCGTTGCGCGTACCGCCACACTGGCGCGTCCCGATCGCTTCGCCAACGCCATATCCCCATTTTACGACCTCGAAAACGGTGGTACACCTATGGTCGCACGATACCGGCTGCCTTGGTGCGTTCATATATTTTTATTTCGCTTCTTTTCGCACTAATCATGGCTCCCGCTTCCACCCATGACCCTCGATCCCGCCGATTCCGTTCGAACCTCTGGGGAGGAGTTCTCACGAGATGATGGAATGGTGCTTGGCCGTACCGCGATGTCTAGGCGCCTGTTATTCCGATATATCCTCATTTTCTCGAGTTTTTTTGCAGAAATTCGTCCCGTCTTACCTTCAATCTCAGAAAAGGTGAGTATTCCCCTGTCCCCCGACTCTGCGTCATTTCTTTCACGGCATTCAAAGGCGCTTCCTCGTCATTAACTCTGCGTATCGCAGGACCCGTGGCCCGCGATGGTCATCCCAACGTCATATTTCGATCCAACCGCCCTGCGAAGGCTGATTCTTCTACCTACGCTGCATATCGATCCCACAGGTACGTCTCTGTAAGTTTATTCGCTTTTTTTCGACCTGATACCTCTAGTCAGCCATGCGTGCGTCCCCTTCAGATTCCTATTCTCTTACCTTCCCCACCTGTTTACCTGATCCCTGTGTTGTATTGCCTCGACCGATCCCTGCGCCCCCACCCAGGCACCGGCGGCGGCGTGCTCAACTCAATGACGGTTACGGGTCTCTTCTTTGGAGTCCCCGCACGTCGTTGAGTTGACACGTACTCGCTTATGCACCGGATGCTTCCACTTATGCCCCTAGCCTATATCTAACCCCTTCTATTTCTCAGGGAAATCCCTGGAAACTCGTCACCCAAGCAAATCCGTGAGGCCCGAAGGAGAGAAAGACATGTAAGTTGTTTATATTCTCGTCACGGGGCGTTCGCATCGTGCCATCGATTGGTGATGCACAGGTATCCGCGGCCTCGGTACGTCGCTTTAATTTAATTTACTTTTCTGCCCTCATTGTGCCGACTTTTTGGGCTTCCCGCAGCGCCGGCGATTTTTTCGATCTTTCAAGGCCCGCGAACCACGCCGTTTGGACGCGCGAGTCTCGCTCTTCCGACGCCATTACTGATTCAATTTACCAGCCCACTCATTCAGAATTTCAATGTCCCACGCTCCACGTATGTTATTCCATTCCACTTTGATCATTCCGAACGGGCTTTATGTTTCCGTATAGAGATTCCTGTTGTATTCTTTCTCTTCCAGACGCATCAGAACTCCACTCCGCCGTTACGCGGCGCACCGCAATTTTTCGGCGTCCCGCAGACCACGCCGTTTGAACGCGTGAGTCTCGTTCTTGCGTGAATATTCCTGCTTTGCCTTGCCTCTTACGTTGTCTAGCCAGTTCTCATGCCGGTCTCACTCCCTAGGCTCTGTTTATTGCACGCCACCTCTGCGCCGCATAGCGGCGCTCCACTGCAATTTCACGATAACTCGACACCCCGCAAACCTCGCCATTTCTACGTGTGGGTGGCTTCGTAACATGTCATTTTTACTTTATTAAACTGAATAACCGTCTCACCGCACGGGGAAACTATTTTGATTTTGAGGCTTTCCACGGACTTGGACAGGAAGTCCATCCTCTCCTCGTTCTGCTCGCATCACAGCGCTGGCTCCTCAATTAAGTAGGCTTTTTATTTAGCTACGCATCTCCAAATATTGTAAAACAAATGAGGCGGCCCGAAACTGAATTTAATATATCTGATTTGGGACTTGGTACAATCTAATCGCTAATCTAATCTTTCAAAGTCCAAATCAAAGTCCACGAAACTTCAAGTATCGCCGCGCCTTTCGCCAACGACAAAATGCAATATAAAAAATAAGAAATAGATGATCTTGAGGTGGGTTGAGTGGGTCGAGTGTGGGAAAAGTGGCGAACGTACCAAGCGCAGGGTGGAGGTGGTGGTTGAGAGTGCTCGGCAGTTGCCGAGCACGTTGAAATGAAGGTCGAGCGAGTGCTCGAGGTGCAGTGTTCGCGTGCGGCGACATTTTTAGACGCGTGGGAACGCATGACGTCAGTGCCAAGAGGGTGCTAATCTATTTTCGGACACGTGAAACGGGCAAAGCGCCAAATCTCAACCTGCTGCGACAATCTTGCAGCCTGTGGTGAAATGAGTTAGGGTCCTAAAAATATCAATCTTATATGGACAGGTACGCCCGAATGAGGGCTTTCTGGCTATAACCATTGTTTTCTGACTGGATGATTTTCATGCAAAAAGTGCCATTGATCTTTGCATTTTTTACAGCTTTTCAGACTGCAACAGAAAGATATTCATAACTCAATGGATACTGGTGCGCTTCAAAAGTCCTTTTAGGGAAGGCGAGCTGGACATAAAGTATCCACATAGAAAAAAACAGATTTGTGTTAAACCGACGGGAAAGTAGTTTTTTCGGCGTGGGTGCCACCGGGGATACAGCCCCAAAATCGGGCACCTTTTTTTTTGACCTCCTCCCCTCGGGGCTCATAGTTCAATAATTGGATGGGGGGGCAGAGGAGGTTGGGAGGCACCCGGCAGGCATTTCAGCATCCCCCCTCTGCCAAAAAAATCAGAATAGTTGAATAACAGTGAAGATATACACTAAACACCGGAAATGCCTTCCCCAAAACGGTGGAGGATAATACTAGGCTCCCCTCTGCTAGTACTTGTAGTACCAGCGGGTAAGAGCCAATGTCAGTAGCAACTTAAGAGGATAGAGTAACTATTATTATTATTGACTTACAAGGTCAGTTCAGACTTCAGCAATTATATTATAAAGTGTTAGAAGTAGACTCAAATTGCATTCTGAGTATCCGTTATTATTGCAGGGAAACGTTCAGGTGTCACCAACACATATTCTTCCCGTGCTCAGTGCTCAGGTTGGAGCTCTACCCCACCCAGCTCCACCCGCTCCACACCTGAGCGAAGTGCGTGTAAATTCACCAAAAAACGGGCGATATTCACGCTTTTTTTGTGACTCGGCAGATTAGGATCATATAGAATACTCACAAGCCCTCAATGCCACATACTACCATTCAAGAATACATTGTATTATAACTACTTATAGCCTAGTTGTAAGCCCCGTATAACTCTCCTGTAACCCACCTATAAGCCTGTAACCGTTCCTAACCCCTTATAGTCGATCAGGCCCTTTTGCGACATTAGTATAATGCAACTAACGAGAATAAAGGATATGGGGCTAGCCGCAGTGAAACTTCCTGCGCACTGAGGGGTACAAGAAACAAACTTTTTTCTCAGTTCTTCAATCGGCCTATGGCCTGCCAAAGCAATACCATTCGAATTAGATTCGCCATTTAAACCTAGATTGTTGTTTGAAGGAACCCAGCGTACTTTTTTCTTCTGAGAAATTAGAACACTGTCACAAGAATTGCTCCTGCGATTGGGTGCTATTCAATTAAGAACTTCGACCTGGTAGTGGCCTGACCTTTGGTCACTATGACTTGTGGATTTAGTATTTACCTCCCGGAGGTCAGATGCATAGGAAAATGGATACAAGAATATAGCACTCGGAGGAACCAGGTGTGCCCGGAGGGCGGTACTATTGGAATCAATAGAGCAATCCAATATTAGCAGTGAACTCGCTGCGAACGCGTGGGACCACCTCGTTTGGCTCCGACATGGGGACCATCCAAGGAAATATTAGTGTTGAACAAAAGCTTATGAGGGGCGGGTGGAGCGCGCAGCCCTTCGGAGACGACTTTATCGAACAAGTAGAAGGAGTTGCCAACGGTGCTGACTTTTATTTCAACAAAAGTGAGTCTGCTAACTCTAGCCTCACCACAAAGAGCGTGCTTACTGAAACGTAGATCGACTGTCGGGAATGTAGGGAAGTTCGGCGCCAATGCAAACATTCCTTCAGGATAACATGATCACCACACTATTTTTCGGAGGCGTCAACATTGGTGAGCGACGACCTGCGACGATTTGCTTATGGCATGACGAATTTAAGCCTGGATCAATGCGTCTGGGGAACATTTTCGGAGTGAGGGCATGTTCAACCTCGCAGAGCAGACACTGACACCGGCATAGTTCCCCATCACGCGGGCCGCTTGAATTCATTGTCTAAGTGAGAAATCGATTACAGCTTTGACTTACAGTAAACTGATGCCCATATAACAGACGACGAGGGAAGATATAAACATGTTTCGCGAACTCAAGCAGGAGTCAGTCATTTTGCCCTCTGCACTCCATCACTGACCGACGCCAGCGTACAAGCTCTCCGGCAAGAATACGGTTTCCTTCCCAGCGACTTCCGTATTACCGTCCCCAGGCACTGGTCTATTCTCATCCTGGCTCTCCGGCTGAGCAAACGCATACCGCCCACCGCCGTTCTTCAACGGACCATAGCGGAGCCGCACGCGCTTCCCCAGGTCAATATCATTCAACTCTGCATTGCGCGTCGCAGCCAAAAAGTCGCTAAAGCTCCCGGTCGCTCCAAACTCATTCTGGAATAAGGCGGCAACGCCGACGACGGCGCATAGCAGCGAGAGACCCAACCCTGATCCGTAGACGAGCCACAGCCGCCGGGCGTTGTATGCAAAGTGTGGGACGAGGTTCATGGAGAGGCAGGTGGTGTTCGTGGTCTGGGAAGGATCGACTGTGAGGAGAGAGAGAGTAATGTTTTGCAGGAGCGATTCTATGACGCTGGGAACGTCGGCCCAGGCGATGTCACCCTTGCTGTTCGCGGAGGAGACGAGGTGGGTTTGTGTTACTGAGAGACTGGCCGGCGCGTAGACGAACTGGGCACGCTCCTGCGTCGACTCCATGATGGCGCTGCCAATGATGTAGTTGTACATACTAGAGACGAGGGCGTAGGTATTGGTGGTGGCGTTGAACCACGCAGAATGGGTCCCTGAGGCTCCATTAAAAGTTGCATTTTCACCGGCGGTGGTTGGGGGAGACATCTGAGACGCGGGTTTGTCGCGTACGATTTGGTCGACTGAGACATGAGGGATGGAGCCGAGGAATGTGTAGTTGAGATAGTACGTTGAGTTGTATGTGATGCAGGTGAAGTTTGTTCCTCGAGGTATGGTGTCTCCGATCGAGACCGGAATATAGGCCCTGTAATCTGCGTAATGCCCCACAGAATCCCAGCCAGAGTATGGGTTCAGTGAAGGAGAGGCATCGAAAGTGTCGGCGACATAGAGTGGGGTGTAAATGTTGATGGAGGTCCAGGTGAGAGCGGAAGAGTTTTGGACCCCCAGCGAGCACGAAAATGACGGAGCGTTGACAGAGAGGAGGTAGGAGCAGTTTCCAGAACACGGGGATGTCGGAGAGAATGGTTGGCCGCCGAACAGGGTGGCTGCGACGGTGCGGTTTGCGAGCACGGACGGTTGAGTGTATGATTGCAAGGCGTTTCCAAGCTCTAAGATGTGGAAGAAGAGTGAGGGTGGGGTGCAACTGTCAAGAAAAGAACGACGCACCTTCATGCAGAGCCGTAGATGACCCCAAATCATAAGTTTGAACCATACACTTCTCGCTCACGGTGTTTATCTGCGTCTCGACGCTCAACGTCCCCGGTGTGAAAGTCACCACGAGCGGGAACACCCATGCGAGGGCGGCAATGCCCACCACTCCACGCCCGGTCTTCCAAAAATCGATTGAGAGAAATGCGAGCGGGTTATAAGGCGACGACCAGAGCGCATCGAGCCCGGCAACCGTGAAGCTCCGCTGGCGCACGAGCCTCCACGCGCACTGCAGGAATGCGGTGCCTGCGCTGACGCCGAGCAGGGCGGAGACGAGAAAGGCGAAGGTGGTGCCGATTGCGGAGGCGCCGGCTTGAGACTGGACTCCGTGCAGGCCGCTGGAACTGCCGGTGGAGGGCACGATCCGTCCATTGAGTGACGCGTTGAACAAGTGGTGCCCTATGGCGAGTGCTGCTGCTGCTAGCCACGCGAGGACGATCTTGAGCAGCGGCGGCGAGTAGTTGCCATGCGGCTGCGCGTGCGCTTGAACAGAATGTCGCGGCGTGTGCATGAGGATAGTGGTAGAGGGCAGGTCACGCGCGCGAAGAAACACAGCCTCACAATTTGAACTTATCCGGCGAGTTCGATGACGATATGGTTGTCAGAACTGGCTGATAATGGTTCGAAAGCCCTGCTTCATACCTTCACGTAGATTTTTTTTTTAGCCTTTATAGGGTCTGAATTCATTTCCTGGTACTCCAGAACAAGTCGGCGAGAGTTCGAGAAAGTAATTCTTGGTGTGCTGAGCTGAGTTACGTCACCGGAATGATCCGGCTCTCTCAACTCAGCGGCTGAAAAAGCGGATTTCCAACCTGCTGACTCGGCGGTGAGTGCTTCCCGGCGTCAAAACCAGTGGTTGCTTGGGTCGATATATTCGGAATCGATGGAGCTATAATCCCACGCAAGTATTTCCCATGGTGCCACAAGTGAAGCAAGGTGGTGTAAGTGGATTATCAGACCTGATCACGGAATTAATTGTGGAGGAACCAATACTGGTGTGTAGGAGCCAGGATTTTAGAAGAATAGTCCCAGATATATCCCTTATCCATTCCAATTTACCCTGTATCATGGGACTGAGGGGAAAGTTGTTTTTTTCTAGCCAGTACGCCGGCTTGTTTGGGCTAATTTTTGACAGCATTCTGCGGACCCGCCGACTGGTGGCCATACTGAGCCCTATTGCTACTGTTGGACGGACATATCCGATGGGTCCCGTATTTGGTCCAGACATAGGGCCGATGCTGAACCCTCGGAATCCGAAAACCCCATGTTTTAATTCAAAGTCCTCGATAACTCAGACAGGGACGTGCTCTTTTTTTTTTCAATATTATCCCTAAGGCCTAAGGGTTAGGATGATTTAAAGGTTAAGAGGCCTATAATATTAAGGCTTAAGAAGAGGGAAAAATATTCCTAAGTCTTAATTAAGGGCTATGATAGCATCACTATAGTCATCAATCACAAAAACTTCAACCATCTGCTCCAGCACGTTTCCCCAATTGGCTCTCGTGTCCTTTCTCCCTGCATTTTGGTGGAAAGATTACAAAACCCGTTGTATGGCGACTTTGTACGGCATACATTCACGAGGAGCTCTGGATGAAGCTTCTGGAAATTGAGGAATCCAATGTAGAGCCCCAAAATGGAGAACTGGAGGGATCTGGGAATGATTATGACGGGTAGTGGATAATTTGAACTTGCTAAAATTGCGTCTGCGCAGGGTGCGCTGTCCTAGACAGACGGCGCCGAACGCGCTGCTAGTGTTGCTGTTGGCCGCACATAGATTATTGCGCAAACCAAGCATCGTGCGAGCTCTGTCGTGTAGTATTAGCCACAGCCTTTGTAAGAAGCTGCAATAGCGGCCAAACGATTGGACAGTTTCATGACTGAGGTGGGGTTGGGGCAATGGAACAAATGTGAAGTTGTTGGCGTCTGAGTGTACCAACTAATTGAGCCCGAGGAGACATCTCAACTGAGATAAGGATCGTGTTGTTCTCGCCATCAAACTTGCGACCATCAAACACAAATGGAGTGGCGCAGTGGTATGTGAAGGGACGAGACGCGTAGAATATTCGCGAGAAAGACTAAGCAGCATCATTTGTTGAGCTAGATCACGCTATAGCAGGAAAGCCAGAACTGAAGTGAGCTAGGATCTTCACAGAAACCGATTTAGATACAGGAGCGTCGCAGGTATACTACGCAACTGTTTCGTCATGGCAGGGGAACTTGACCTAGTTCATAAGATAGAAAATACTGGATGAGATTCGGAGGAGATATATGGTAAGCTCAGTTCCATGACGCGAGCCTCCCAGAGCGCCAAGACAAAAAATACCAAATGGAAGAATTTTCGATTGGCAGAGGAGCATTCAGAATCCAGATACGGGCCAGTGATGCGCACGCCATTGTAAGCACCAGAGACATCGCAGACAGGGTGAATCCTACAGCAGCTGAAATTACAAGAAGCGAGCGATGATGGCAAGAAGAAAGAGGTGCTTGTGTTTGTTGCACGATGCCGATGTTTGTGCAGCTCCGGGATCTCCCGAGCTCCCACGCTGTTTTCCCTCTCGCCGTTGTCTCGCAGATTGTTGGACTGGACATCTTCCCTTTGGAGTATGAGGGAAACGGCTTCTTCCGGTTGCATCTTGCCGCAGCTCTTCAAACGTTCCTCGGTGGAGCATCCCCGAGAATCGCCTGAGCCATCTTGCTCTGCTTGCTCGGACTCGGCGAGGAGTCCGGGGCGACGAATCTCCGCAGCCTAGCCCTTGTCTTTGGGTTATCAGACGGGCATAGAGTGGGTCAAGAGGGTTCGGATGTACGCTGTGAGTTTCTCCTCCTCCCTTCCGATGCTCCGCCTCTCCCGCCTTCACCTCCCATTCTTGACTCTACCTCTACCTCTCATCTCTACCTATTCCCCCCTTTTCCCCTGCTCCCATTAATCCGTTCGGTAGCGCGTTCACCTTTGTTTTCTCTCCACCAACCCCCTTGTTCTCCACATTTATCCCTGCCTGCCGTCGATATTGCGCCACTTGCGAATTTAATATTCCCCCGAGCCTTCTCCCTGAAATACCATTCAGAATATGATTCTTACGGATGTCATCCGTCTTGACTCCCACATCCATCATTAATCTGGTTGCCGCTAATTAGATCTCTTATTCGTCGATCCTGACCGCATCTCATCAATCGTTTCACTCCACCTTCGTTGTCTCCTTGCCCCATTACACCTACCATACTCGCTCACGGTCATTAGGTAAATCCACATCCCGTAAGATACATCCATCGCACCAACCCCGAACGCTACTGTTGATCCTTTCGAGCAGTGCCCTCTCGAGTACGGTATGGCGTTCGCCTTATCCGTTGCACAATAATTCACGGTGTCTGCCCTTAATTTGGGCTAGTCCTATTATTTCTCCCACCTTGGTACGCCGTCCTAGCCTATCATGCGCTGCCACCACCCCAGAATGCAAACCGGACTGCGGTCTTGCGGAGCTTCGGTTGGTTTTCAAACTTGGCTCTAATTCTTACCAGCCTCGCATTAGCTCTCCCCCTTCGCACCTTTCCCATCCTCACTTTCAAAGAACCTAAATCACATCTCTCCTTCTTAAACTTGCGCTCTTGCCCCATCATTAGTCCGTCGAAGATCTCCTTCCTTGCTCGCATCCGTTCACTCTGATTGCTCGCTCTACCGGGCCACAACACATCGACTTTTGGTATATTCTCCGCTGGCTTGGATCTTGAATGCTGGGCTGCGTACATGTAGCTCTCGGGCTTCTGGTTTGTAAACCTTCCCTGCGACGACGACGGCATCATCCTAATGACCATGGATATTCCAGTAGCTGCTTCACTGTCTCATGATCTAGTACTTGGCATGGACTGGTTCTAATTCGTGCGCGCCGCTGTCTCTTAAATCATTGTTCACTTGAGTTCTAGATCACTTGACATTTGACAACCCGTATCCTCGAGATTCGGCACAAACTCTGAAACTGTTCTATCAATCGGTGTGACTCGACCTTTCGCTTGTCTTTGTCTAGTACTAATTTCCTCCGAGGCCCCTCATCCGTCACGGGTACGCCAATCTTTCGAGGAGAGATCGAAGCAAACCCTTCGACCTTTCCTGTTGCGTCCTCATCGACACCCCGTGTATGTAGTAGCTGCTTGTACGGTTGTGGACCCCCCTTAGGACATGTCGTACGCGAGATGTCACGCCCCGTATGCGGGGCGTTCCAAACTTGAATGATATTACTTCGAATGATGAATCTATTTCCTCCCCCTTGAACGATTTGTTCGTCTGTTCGACTGAGGCTGAAAAGAATGCGGTTGTATGTTTTCGCTTTGTGTCCCATTGAGAAGTGGGTTCCTATTCCTGTATTAAGGAAGATGGCTCCGGATACCCTAAAGGTTCAGCTCCCGCCTCGAAGAGGCATAATCCATATCATTAATTACAACATGTCACTGGCGGCTCACCTCACGCGTTGATAGGAGTGAGCTTGGTATTGAGGCCCGGGCTTTGAGGACAGGGCCTCTACCTGCGCCGCGGGCTTTGAGGTTCGGCGCGGCGAAGGGGACGAATTGGGCGTAGGCTGCGGATGGGAAGAGAAATAGTGTGGGTTAACGAATGGATTGCTATGAAACGAAGAAGCATGAGGATGGGAGACATACTGAGCGGACCCGACGCGACGCCGGTGAGGTTGAATTGCGGAACCTCGGCCGCGGGAACTTCGACGTTCTTGTAGCCGGTCTTGGCGGCGACGAGCGAGAAGTCATTTGAGACAGCACTGGAATACAGTCATCAGCGATTATCCACGTTCGAATGAAGACACGGCGCGAAAGAGGTGCGTGAAGAACGTAGTAGTTCGGTGGAAGGAACAGAAGCGCGAAGAAAGAAGGGCAGCACCACAGAGGAAGGAGAATTTGGGAAGGAAGAGGGATGCCTTTCAAGACTTTTTAGACCCCAGTTCGCCTGGACGGTGCTCAAAGAGGAGTAATGTGTATAGAGTGTGTCGTCGGTCGTGCCGCGAAGGTTGAGAGGGATGGCGCCGTCTGCGACTCGCACATTAGCATCCATTCTCACCATACAAATTGGCGGAACTCAGAAGAACGAAAACGGTAATGCGGATTGGAAGAAAAGAAGGAACGGGCACCCAAAAATACCGCAAACACATTAGGGGCAGTCAGAGTAGCCGATTATGCATCGTTTATGGACACGATTATGGAGACGATTATGCTTCGATTATGTACTTTTTTGGACGATGAACGGCGAGAAAAATCGTTTAATCAAAGCTTAAACTCCTTCAGAGTCGATTATGCGATTACGGTTGATTATGGATTTTTTCGATTATCCCACGCTTTAATAAAGCGATAATCGTTTGCATAATCGTGCGCCATAAACGATGCATAATCAGCTACTCTGACTGCCCCTATTATTCTGAATCGTATACGTCTCCGTCTCGTCGAACGTAAGGAGGATGAGCGTTTCGTCGTCATTGACGCGGGGGTCAGCGAGGAGCGGGAGGAGCCAGTACTCGAGGAAGGACGCGGCGAAGTCGATGGTGGTGTCGTGCGCATCGTTGACCTGAAAGTGCACGGGCGTTAGTATGCGATATGAAAACCAGAAAGGGGAAAGAAAGGTGGGGCATCCGGATCCACTATCCGAAGACGGATTATGAGATAAGTGGGTAAGGACGCACCATATTCGGCGTGACGAACACTCATTGCGGCAGTGCCCCATTAACTATATCGTCCGCGAAATCGCTGAACGTTCGGCCAGGCTGGGTCGGGGCCGCCCTAAAAAAAAAACGCAAATGGGCACACATATTGATCTTGGTGAGAAAAATAATATTTTGTCTGTAAACTTGGGTGTGCTCTCAACCATAGACACCGTAGCAATATCGTTTAGGGCGTCCCCCCCGCCCCCGCCTGGTGGAAAAATAGTCAGGCTCGCAGGCGTTCCCATATTCGCACTGGCAGAATCTGGTTCGAAGTGGAGGCATCACCACTGCGTTGCGATCATGTCGGTGTTAAACTTACTTTTCCAGAATACAGCAAGTGTACCCGCCAGTGGCGACGGTGACGGCGTACTGCGACAGGCTGGATGCAAGTCGTATCGAAGTGCAGATAGATCTAGATGGAATTGTGAAATCAAAGAGACAAATACTTAGTTGAATAAATTTGATGACAGAGGTTCCAAGAACAAAACGAGTCGCGATGGAAGATTAACCATGCCAAAACACGTTACGCAATGAATTTCAAAACAGAAAAAAATTCCCAAACCTGCTACGAGTATTGAAAAGACGATGTGGCCAACGCGACCTGACCCGGCTTTGAACCGGGGCCTTCCATAGATGCAGCACGGAAAACGCTCCACTTGCTGTGAGCGTGATACCGCTTCCCTATCAGGTCAAGCTCCATGATGTCCTTTACTGGATGCATACTACATGTGAGTTGGTTGCAGACTGGTATTCTAGGAAGAAGTGCGTATGAATCCGGCGAAGCCATAGAGTGCGGGTAAAGCAATTCTACCTATATAGTCATGTCATCTGGGTACCCAAATGACATGACTATATAGGTAGGCCTCAAGAAGGGGGTGTTGGGTTCCTAGTGGCTGGTGCACTTTTTGCATGGTTCTCAAACCTGTGTGTTTTTTTCAGCATGTGCAAAGGCAGTGCTCTTATTGGGAAAGCTGTGTGTTTTTGATGAAAATGGGTGTGTCTATTACAATAATTATGAGACACTATTACCCCCATAAAACGGCTTGCAGCATGTGACACAAGCCGTTCGGCTTGAGCTCAAGCCCGAGTATATTCTCAATTATAAATGGCGTCAAACAAATGCACAAAGTACTTGGTCTGCTTCCCAAACGGTTCTAGGACCCGTGAGTGCGATGGAAGATGTTCAATCAGCTGCCACCACAAGCTCAGGAGCCAATCTAGTCGCCATTCTTGACTCAGAACCGTTTCATGGGCTGCTTAAACTCAATTCAGTCTCGGGATCAGCATATTCCGATGAGTTTAGACGGTTTCAATCTTCGAAAAAATTACTGTAGTACATCGCGAATAATTTGGGCCTGACAGGCACAACAAAATAATTTAGGAGGGATTTTGCAGTAATCAACGAAGCATGAATACCGTAAGAGCATACTGAAAAACAAGCCTGAAAATCTGAGGGGAGTTGGCAATGTTGGCCCGGGTCGTCCCTTGCGGTGACAGAGAATTATCACATCAGCAACCAAAAGTGTGAGAAAAATGCCAAGCCCATGAAATAAACCACTTGTACGTGCATTGTGGCTGGTAGAATTGAATATAAACTTTCCGGAACGCGAGGAATATGTGCAAGCCCGTTTTTTTTTTTTTGACTGGAGTTAACCGAGCAACCGGGCTTGCCAAGCCATCAAACGGGCTTGCAAGCCGAAAATTTAACTCTCGACAAGAGGTGAAAGACATAGGCATAGGCGGATACTCGAGACGGTGGCAAAGTAGAAAGCCCGGAGTCACACTGGTAACTGGGATCACGCGTGCCACCGCTTCAAGTTGTTGACCGCTTGTGACAAGCAACAAAGACAACAAAGAGTCGGCATTGTACATAATGTCACAGAATCTTTCCTCCCCCCACCAGGGTCAGTGCCGCCACTTCCTCCCACCTCCCTCTCCCTCGTATCCCTTCATTTCTGGTCATTCAAACAACCTCAAGTTATTGTACAGTTTGTTTGAATCCCAGCCCTGACTGTATAGCCAGCTCAGCTCGGCCACTGAGTGGTGGCATATAGAAATCAGGAGTACGTACTCCCGCTGCATTTCTGACACACTGATCTGAGTATGCACGACAGGCATTCGCTTCCGTCAAGAGAAAAATTTACTGATCTTTGTGACAGTCGCTATCGGGCACTTGTGTTGTGGCACGCATGCAGCGCGAGTTTTAAGACTGGCGATTGTCTCATGCATGTACCGTCCAGGCCACATATTCTTTGCCCACACTTTGGCCCTAGGAAGTTGTGATCCCGTGGTGGGCCTTGATGACGGCCATACAGCCAAATGCCTTCATTCAGCCATTAAATACATTGAGAATATGTATGTTCTTTTTCTCTACTCGATAGTTTGAGCCGCCTAGCCGCGCCCTAACAAGCTTAAACCAGGTTTGATTCGGTTCAACAGTTTAATCGTGTTTAATGGTTCAATCTGGGTCAATATTTCAATTGGGTTTAAATCATTTAACTTTGTTTAATGGTTCAAATCGGTTTAACTATAGTTGGCGCTACTAGCATGTACACGCTTTCATACCCAGCTAACCCGTAGTTTACATGAATTAACTGGTTTAAACTCGTTCAACCCGGTTTACACTTTTTTATGCTGAGACGCTTAAACCATTCACCTAACCTAAGCAGGATTTATACTGATGCTTCTCCTCACATGTTACTTGACATCCCAGGAACAACATTTACCTCCCTCTCCACCAACTCTTTGCAAATGGTCAAAGCCTCTATCATTTTGAACTACTCTCTATTATCCACACCGGATATCCATCTGGGGGAAGCAGCAGCTCAACTACTCGAGCTATATCCCGGTATCCCATCTTTGGGGTCGCCATTCTCGACTGGGGACGACACGTTCGGGCTCGATAGCGAATTCAAACGTCTGGCAGCGATCAGTGCGTTGACGTTCCTCCTTGCTTCCCCTCGATTCGATTGAGGCATTGGCGTCACGGTTGGATGTTTATGCTAACCATCCCCACAGCCGAAGACCTGTGGTTCCAATCCCAGCGACGCGCGTGGTCCCAGGTTGCGAGTCAAGCGGCCTCAAAACGTTCGCATACCTGTTCACCGATCCAGCCCCTCCGGCGTTTCCGCCGTACTTAGGGGGTGAGTTCACCATTACCTTACCATGGCTTTACTGCATACTGAGCATTCATCATATACATGAACGTGAACGAATTTCAGGTCCGAATTGGCCGGAGTACAAGGATGGGCTGCTCCAACTCCATAGCGCGAATGTGGCTGTCATTCCGGTTCGTTTATTATAGTGTTTTTTCGGTTAGGACCGAGGTTGATGAGTTATGATTTGAAGGACGACTACCGTGCGGAGCAGATCGATTTTATCAGTGAGAACCTTGTGCTGTTCAGACATTGATTGCTTTGAAAATGGAGGGGTTGTGTGAACATGGTAGCCCTCTTTCTCAATGTCTTATTGTATCGTCGCAAGGCAACTTCATAATTAAATTCGTGTCTCTCTGGCTGCTGCCTCTGTAGTCACTCCGCCGGAATAGTCCTGATGTACTGAGGAAATCATCCCCACCCTCACCAGAATCTGTCAATGGCCCTATGTCGTCACAGCCCTCGCGAAAAAGACCGTCTTCACGGCTCTTCAGGGCACAATCCCCGCAATGGACGACAAAGTTCTGACGAACATCCAGAAAATCCCAGGTACCCACAAAAGAATTCGAAATTCAGTTCAGTTCAGATATAGCCTAAAGACATTGGCCGTCTTCAAACTTTCATTTCTACTCACATGACAGCACAGGAACTATGTTCACCTCCATCTCCACCAACTCTTCGCAAACGGTCAAAGCCTCTATCTCTCTGCGCTCCACAACGGATACACATCTGGTGAATATACGCTGGTGATGTGGTGCTGTGGGGCGCGTCAGATGGGGGAGGGTAGATGGTGGAACGTATCGTGCCTCGAACCAGTAAGGGTCGTATGCAGTTTGGCGGAGCTGTGATGTCCGCGTGAGCTGAGGAATCAAAGGAGGAAGGGGAGAGGCGTACAATATTCCTGGCGCTCGATTGAGGGAAATGCTTGGCGAGGTCGGGATAATACTTGGGGATAATGCACTGAAACTCAACGGCCACGAGGAGTTGTGAGAGGACGGAGTCCAGGGCTGTATAGTCCCCTTTAAATTCGAACTCAACACATATAACCAATTTTCTCAGGTGATTGAAAGGTGAAACCGTTAGGAAGGCATCGAGTAACTGGTCTAACGGTACATCACGCAGACTTATGCGGAGGAAGGTCAGTTTCGGGAAACCAGAGAGGTCGATTGATATTTGGCCCCTGGGGATCTGGAGGAATGGTGAGCACCTGACTCAGCAGTGGTGAGACAGCTCAACTTCGATGGCGAGGGCTTCAACCGACTGAGAGGCTGGTGCGAATCTTGGCCAATCAAGCATCTCTGGGTACCTGTAGACAGCCAGCACCTTCAGACCAGAGAATTCGAAGGGGCAAGTCTCGTGTTGCAGCCAATCTGGAACAATGCCATTGATGTACCCGACGCGGAAGAATTCCAAGGTAATGGGCGCGGCAGATTGTCGTACGACAGGATTGAAGGGATCACGGGCCTGGCGTAGCCCCTGCGAGCTATCCAATGAGATGGACCTGATACTCCGAGAGCAGCGGTCCCAGACTTGCAGGAAAGTCGCATGGTCGTCGAACTCCCAGAAAAGGGACACGTGGCGGAGAGTGGGCATGCTCAACAGCTGTTGTATCGCTACAGCGGATGGTGGTACCAGGGCGCATGATAAAATTTTGACGTCCTCCAGGTGCGAAAATGGTAAGAGGGAGATTTTCGAGAAGGTTTCACGCGTGAGCTGGGGTGGTGGTCGAACGCAAAGTCGTCGGATGTGCCGAATGAGGTGCGGGGACGTGTGCAGCGTCCGAAGGAGCTGTGACCATGTGTTCTCGTGCTTGTACCGAATCTCCCGGCGATAGCGAACGACCTCATAATACAGGTGAGACTGGGCAGGAGACACCCAGGTTCGGGCAACGAGGGCGGCCGCAGTCAAATCTGCCGTGGAATTGTGGAGAAAACCGATGCAGTGGTCTAGTAGTTCCTGTAAATGCAAAGGACTGGCCATCGCTGAGGAAGAGGGTGGATGGAGTGATAGTAAAGTTATAGCAGTGGCAGTGCGCTTGAGCTGGCGTTGCTCTTATTTGGCTGTAGCATCCTGATTCTTATTTACATCCACCATCACTTTCCCATAGTTTCCCAAATCCCGCGCGAGCTTTTCGGAGTTCGGCGTTAACGTTCAGCGCTCAGAGATGATCAATATCCATCCTCGCCGTTAGGATGGTTTGGGGATCCGTCTTTCCCATACTTCCCCAGTCCTGTGTGTGACGCGGCCCGCGGGGACAGTGCTGTTCGACCTCACACCTTCGTCCTTGGGTACCAAACTCTGCCTCAGGGTAACAGCACCATTTCCAGGAAATGTTCAGGTGGCGGGTAACACCCAATTTTGGGAAGACTGTCAACTTAGCGCTTTAATTCAAACTTGAACGTAGTCCATGATCTCGCCGAGGGAAAAAAACACCAATTTGTGAATCTCTTGTTGAAAATGTACAGGATTTTGGAACTAATTCCCGCCGCTGCCATGGTTTTACTAGACATAAGGCCGCCCGAGCTTCCTCCACTCATTACATTTGTTCGCGCAAAATCCCCTCTATCTCAGTGATCCCCGCCGTCGAGCACGGGAACTCCAGATTGCGGCATAGGCTATCGGAGATAATTGATCCCCGTCTAGTCTCCGTGGCAGACTGCCACGACAACCCGATTTGGGACACTGTGGCGATCCGTTTTTTCGGAGAATTTTTCCTTTGTTAAAGGTATCGTTCTTTGTCCAGGTAAAATACTTCTCCCCGCAAACGTATAGTGAGCAAACCTTTTTACCGGGACAAAGAGCTACGATTTTACCACTGGAAAAATTCAAAGGAATTTTACCAATTTTTTTCCTTCGGTAAAAGTAAAATCGCTGGTAAAACTCACTGAACTTCATGGCCGTTTTACCCAATGGGATCACCGCGGTGGGAGCTATGCGTCGCGAGGCACTAGGACTAGTTGCCGTCGTTCTCGTAGTTTCGACTCAACGGGCTTTACACTCCAGTTTTGCTCCAGTTCACGGCGTTCAGTGCATTGATACCCGTCGTTCTCATGGTTTCTCCTCAACGGGCTTTTGACTGACACTCCGGCTAGAGCATTCGGTAGGTAGGTAGGTAGGTAGGTAGGTGGGTAGGTAGCATTACACGGCACGGTCCGAATAACGAACGCCGGTTGCCAGGAATTATCCCGGTGTACAAAGCAAGCGAAATTAAGTACACCATCGCCCCTGGACCTCCATCTGCTTTCCAAGCCAAGCTTGCAGACCCCACAAGTCTCCATGTGTCCCACAGTAGAACCTGGATTACAGCTGAAAGCAACGACATCTTTGCTTACGCAAAGACATCTTCACCTCGACTGATATAACACCTCTCCGAATCTGTGAACTTCGTCAGACTACTAATCAATACACTGGAAATGAAATTGAGTTCTCCAAGGGCTTTGCCTCCAACTTTTCAACCAAGAAACTGTTTAACAACTCAGGCATTAGTACATTTTATGGGCCGTCCACTGAGTTTTTACAGAGAGTTGTTGATGGTTTTCAGGAGTGAGCAAATGTATCTCTTGGAAGTCCATTCCATCTGTGTAATAGAAATAGTGTCCGATGAATTCACTTCCTGCTGCGCCAATTTGAGAGCCATATTGAGGGGAATTATTCTCGATGGCAATTTCAAGGCAATTTCTGCTACAGTCCGCATATCTCCCGCGATGTTTTACATGCTGCTGTAGATCCGGTTGGTCTATTGGTGCGGCACTGGGAAGGTGGTGGAAAATAAACTGCAGATCAGGTTAGGCAGGATGTGTAAGATTCGAAGCGGCATTTCACCATTTGCGGCGAATAGGCGCGCATAGAATAATAAGGCTGAACATTCAAAAAAATTCACTGATGGACTCGATTACCTCGTGTGCACATCATCTCATCGTGGCGAGACCTCATAGCCAGGAGTTTGATGATAGATTTTACGCGCTCAGCTTTGGTGTTAATCGGTCCGGAGAATTGTCAGCTCCTAAAATTCTGTGCCCGCAGCTTGCTTTGGTATCATAATATCTCCTTGATAATTATCTTGGGCCTCGGGTTTCAGATAGCTTCAAGATGGAATTAAGTGTTGAGCTAAGCTTGTTTAGCCTGCATCGTAACAGCGAACGGTATCGCTTATCTGGATCATTTAGCATGGCGAGGCCATGAATGAAGAAATTCCAGATCTAGAGGACATCATCGATAGACGTCGCCGTTGCAGCTACATAAACTTGAATCCTGTTTTCCATCTTGAGGAACTCAAGCCGTTGGATGGTCCGTTCAAGGAAAGCCAGCGGCGCACCGACTGCTGCAACACATAGAGTGCGCTTATGCGCTCTTGCCATCCCTCAGGACTCGCAGGATAAATGAAGGTTTGTTTTTTCTGCACCCCTGCACAAAATCCATTTGAAAGTCTGGAACGAGGCAATGGAAATGAGGCCAATCGGTGATACGCATGTGTGAAGAGAGTCATAGGATCTCTTGGGCTCCCCTTTCTTCAGAACTCCGGTCACGACTATTCTGAACCGGTCTTTATGCGTGTATGGAATGCACATATTACACATCTTCAGCTTAGAAAATGATCATGCCAAAAAATCTCAGCGATTCGGCGAATGTTACATCCTTGTGGTTGAATCGACTCGCATAGTCCGAGCACACATATATCAAGGCATGCCGTCGGTTGGCAGTTTTATTGTGATCAACATTCGTGTGCTTGCCGGTGGCTGTCAGGAGCTGTCTAGTTTCACGTGTATTTGCTGACTCAGCATCAGATGCGCGCAGAAAATTCCCACCGGGACGGCGCTGGGAGCAGCAGAGCGAGGTATATGCGAGCAACAGAGCGAGACTTGAGCGAGACGAGTCAAGATGCGGACAACATAGCATGCCCGTAAGAACCCTCCATTGAGTTGGAGGGAAGAAAAAAGCGGAAAAAGAGGTGGATTCAATCACACTCATCCGGATGACGCTGCGTAGACCTTGCCCACAGCGACGTGTTTTTCTCCCGTGCACAGCCAATGCAAGTGGTATTCTCTGTCCAGGAGATCACAGGGGTGTGTAAAGTCCACGGCATGTTTTGGAGCAAAAGATAACTGCAGGTAGCAATGGTGACATGAAAACGTTGTGGTCGACGGGTTGCTCATTCCCAACGTTCGGAGGGGTTTTTGTGCCTGGTGAGCAATGCGGGGGCGCAGTTGCGAGCACGTCCTCGAGGAGTTTTGTGGGTAATGAGGCCGTACGACGGTTTTCAGATTTTGATGGTGGTGAGTGGAGTTCAATATTCGGTGAGTGGCTTCGATTTCCGTCCACACACTCGTAGCCTTGTCTCGACTATAAATTGGAATAGATGACGAGCCATGGCAATATCGGCTGGTCCGTTCCTCCTCTGTCATCAAATACCACTCTTCAATATGCATGTAGCTGGCTGCATCGTCTTTCTTGCTCTCTCCCTGCCCGTCTTTGCTGTACCCGTTCTAAATGGACCAAATGTAGGCGCCCGAACACCAAAGGTAACGATATCATGCAATTACTTGCAGGTGAATTTATTGACAACATGCAACTATATCTAGAGCACTCGCACAACCCATGCCACCCTCTCGACCAAGCTTGCGACGGTGGGCCAGGATTCTTTTTTTCGCGGTCAGAAAACTGACGAAGCTGCCCAAGAAGAGCCCTGCAGCTAAACCGACCACGTTGTGAACTCATGTCACAGCCTCAACTAAGCTTGCGACGTGGGCCGCGTTTTTTTTTTTGTCTAGGGGAAAACTGACGAAGCCCCACCAGAAGACGGCTGACCACAGAACAATGACGGTGGGGGGGATTTTTTTTGTTCTGTCAGACTCATAGGCCATACAGATGACCACTAGTAAACGGACAACGGTGCGGGAAACATCTTTTTGTCCTCCTTCTGGAGACTTATGGGCAGGCTGCACAGACGGTTAAAACAAACAGTTCGGCTAAGGTTTCGATGGTGCGCGTGCCAATTTATACATGCAATGAATCGATGATATTCACCAAATGTTCGCAGACCCCACCCAAAAGTTCTGTCAAACCTTCTGCAACTGTAAGGATGCCTGTTTATCAACCCCACTCCGTCATTTATTTCACTTAGTCCTCGCCCAAGCCAAGTGCTGTCATATGGTTCGGCTCAGTGAGACCGATAGTAAGCACATCGATGAAGATTGCTGTGAACTTCGAGTCCTCCGATATTGCTCACATTCTTTCGGTCATTTCTAGCCTCACCCAGATCCAGCAGCGCCACACTGACTCTCAAGCCTTCGGGCTCGGTGCAAACAGTAAGTGATGCACGTCTTTCTGACTGAACTTTGGGCGGAATCTTCGTCTCTGCAGCGCACTCCTGCGCTCCCGTCGACGAAGTTCATTTCGGTTAGTGTTTTTTCCCGGATACGCCGTGCCTGACACGTATAATCAGTCTTTGGTCCCCCCGAAGAGTTCCTTGGTAGGTCCTGTGCTTTCTACGCTTGTGCATATGCATACGTCTCCATAGGCATCAGTGAGCTCGCATGGAGGGGCCGCTATATCCTCGGCCCGACCTATGAGCTCGTCCACAAGAATGATTACTGTGGTGCCTTCGACAGTCCGGACTCCATATTTGCACCACTGGCTTACCTGGTTCCAGCCGTCCCATCAGTCCTAGTAGGTTGCTGGGCGGATGTGACCCTCAGGATCCTAGTAGGTTGCCATCAGAGCCTGATATTCACGTTCCGTGGCTGTGAGCAGTGGCTGTGGGTGGCTCTGCTCAACAACCATGGAACATGAATATCAGGCTCCGATGGCAACCTACTAGGGTGTTGTATGCAAGGTACACCCATTCTGTGAATACGTTGGGCTATGTGATCCGAGCCGCCGTAGTCACAGGCTTGTCACGCTTCGGCTACATTGGGCTACTCGGGCCGACGTTGGTCTACATGATGTAGCCATATGTAGACATACCTCGCTTTCGCCTTCATGCTCAAGTCAGTTGAGTTTTCGCTTTAATTTCACTCCTAACACCATCCCAAGACCCATATTACTTCCCAAATTCACTGGCCCAGACCAACGGTTCCCGCAAGCGAGCAAGTAGGCCATCAGGAAATTTACAAGTCGGCTTTTCCCCAGCTTTTTGTCCTTTTTAAAGACAAAAAGGACAAAAAGGAGAAAAGCTGCGGCAGCTTTTTTCACACAGGTCCTTTTCCTTTTTAAAGGCCAAAAGGAGGGGGGAAAGGATGCTTTAAAGCTTCGGTAAAAGTATGAAAGCTCTTACAATGCACGTTAAATGCTTGATGTATTGATCTTAGAAGTAAGAACAAGCGTAATTAAGAATAAGCTACGTAGATAGTCTCCAGCATCTGAATGATGCAAATCTTTGTGACCAACATCTGCGAGGGCGCTATGAGGAAGGACGCATGAATACAAGGAAACGCGAGGCAACATGGATCAGACATACCTGGATGAGATCTCGGTACCACCCAACGAATGAGATTTGCTCGATATCTGGGAAACAGATGAGTGGAGCAGAGATAACGATGACAGGAGACTCACTTCGAGTGTCACATATGCCGCAAGAGAAGAGCGGGCGTTGGCGGAAACCACGTGAGTAGGGGTCCTAGGGAATTTGCGACACAGCACAGGCCTAGCAGGGGCAGCAGAAGAAGAAAGCCACAGAAAAGAGGTAGGGTAATTGCGGGACTGGACTGGCTTGGAGGGCATAGCGCGGGTTAATCAGAGCGCGGGCTTGATACACTACACAGAGTTTGTGCTTGAGGCTTGAGGCTTGCGGCTTGAGGGCTTGAGGGCTTGATGCTTGATTGGTGAGAGCTTGAGGCTTGAGGGGGACAAGCAAGCGAACGGGAGGGAGGACGAAGAGTGAGAGAAGTGGTGACGTGGTGTAGTCTAGTTTTACATGACATAAGTTAGCCGTAGGTCGCGCTTCAGAAACACGTGACTCCGTTGATCTGAGAAATTCGACGTGTCGGTGGGGTACCAAGCAAAAGTGACCAATCCCAGATGAACATCTGAACTTTGCTCAGTAATTAAAATATCATTGCAGTTTGCGGTTGGCCCAAATTCACTCCCCGTAACCGTGTGAATTGTAAGCACTGCCACTCCGCCGGGGCAACCGGTAGCACATAAGGGAGCACGAGAAGTGCGGAAATTTGACAAAGAATTCAAGGAACTCTATATAATGCTTCTCCCGCCATACCGAGAATTAAGAGCACGAGTGTGGCCTATACGAGTTGACTCGAAGGAATGGGATGGGCGTGGGAAGCATCAATCGCCTTTTTGGGAAGAGCCCAATCCGGAAGGTCGACCTACGGCTTTTCCAGCGCGAGTAAAAGCAGACCATATAACAAGGTTTTTTTTGTCTTTTTTTTTTTTTCAAAAAAATAATCCTTGTCTATGGCCTGACTAGGGAGACTAGACGTGGTGGGAGAAGAGAGACACATGAACTTGCATCAGCATCATTCGATGGAGATTGGCTGGATCAAATGATTCCCATATCATGCGTTTGACAGCGGAGTGATGTCGGAGTTCGAAAGACTTGTGTTTTCGCGGGATTATTCTAATCAGGAACCCGGTTTCTCAAAGAAACCCCTCCAAAAATAGATGTGTTATTAGGGTAGGTAGGTAGGTAGGTAGTATTACACGGCACGGTCCACTCATGAACGCCGGTTTCCAGGAAGTATCCCGCTGTCCACGCTATTACAGCATCATCCCTGGACCCCCAAAAATCCCGTTAGCCGAGCTCACGGTCGCAGTACGCCGACTCGCCGCGGTAGAACTAAAAGAATTCAAGGAAGCAAACAGTCATCACATCAACCCAGAGTGGCCTCACTCAAAATATACATGGGAACCGAGAAGAACAACGTCAAAGGCATATTTCACATTATTTCACAAGACTTCCGAGGGCTAACAGGTGTTTTCAGAATAACGGTGGGGTCAAACCCTCGCCAACCTTCTATGTCATCACCAGTATGAGATATTGCCGCATGGAGGAAGTAACTTGGAGCGCTGAGTGAGCTCTTGTCCTTTTTTGGAGTTCAGAAATGGCCGTGCATTAAATAGAGTTTCTCTGATGAGTTAATTTCCTCTCATAGCTATTCCCATATATTTTGCCAGTCTCATATGATCTCCAATACCCTTAATGGTGGTACCATGTGGCAGATTGACTGGAAGAAGGAATAGCATTCTTGTAGCAACGGTGATCTTCTCCGGACTGAACCATTGACTTTTAGTTGTGACGGCACGCTCAAACGTATTATTGAGTGCGGCGCAAGCATACAAGTCGGTTTTGGGGAGTAGGCCAATTCGCTGGGATTAAGAATGAGGTGTTGAACTCGATGAGGCGTAGTCTTAGCTGCTGTGAACAGTGGCACAATCATGGAGCGACGATGGAGAATGCACATTTGTGTAGAAGCTGACCTCCCTGTTGAGAACTGTTTCACATGTACGCCGTCTCTGTCCAGTGATATTTCACACAGATGAGAAAGCAGTTGGCGAGCCCAGTGGTTCAAGTTCTCTTTGCGGTCTCCTTCCCGTCATGCCGGCAAGTCTCATGAGTCGGTGTCCGCAACAGCGCGCTGCGTGTGTGGTTTGCTTTTAATGGTGTTTAAATATATTGTGAGTGTCTGCAGCTGCAGCTGTGCATATTGACCTTCACATATTTCTCTTCTGTGCTGAATCTGAGTTCCATTACAGGACCAAAGTGGAATCTTGTGGGGTGGCAAGAATTGTCCCAATGTCCGGCCAAAGATCAAAACTAGAGTTTGATCAGGTTACCGAGGATGAATTTCTTCGTGCACCAGTGTTCCAGCTTGGGTGAATTGGTAATGAGATCAGGAGCGTAGACAGAGATAATAAGCAGGTCTTCAAGCTTCAGCTTGTGCCAGTAACAAAATCCCAATTGCAGCACAACTTGAGGAAAGTCCGGCAGATTTACGAGGTCTGCGAAGAAAAACTTCGACAAGAATCGGCGATGTCGCGATGATGGGTTCCCGGAGTACGTTGGGGTAGTTGACGCGCAATGTAGAGTGTGTGCGCGCGCTCCACTCGCCCATTAATCTAAATTAGTAATGCGCGCACAAAGCTCCCATGCTATTTCGGCATATTTCGGCACCAGCTTACAAAATGCTGGGCAGTTGATACGCGGATCAAAGCCGGCAAAGTGGCAGTGCTAGTCACGGACGCTGGGGGCATTGGAGGGAGACACCGGTGGCAGCGGCGACTGCAGGGTGCGGCAAGATAGAGTTGGTGTACATCGAAAGAGCAGGCTCACACCGTCCTACATGAGTTGGAACGGAGGGCGGGCGATAAAAATGAGCTGGATGCGAGTCCAGGAAAACGGATGTACATAGTGTTTTTTTTTAACATTTTCACCGTTCTCTACGAGCATTCATCTGCGGAAGGGTCGTGCATGGGACTCCGGGGTCTGCTGCGGCACATTGGCGAGGCAGAGCGCGGTAGTGCCAGAGGCAGCCAACTTCGGCATTTTGATGATGGTGGTAAGAGAACGAATTGCGTGGGAACCGGGTTTCTCGTGAAACCCCCGCCGGCCGATACCTCCAGTGGGTCACTAAGATCATTAATTGCCGAAGATATCCCAAAACGGTTCCTGCCGCCGTAAGTATTTAAGTTCAATTGGATTCAAAGCTAAATATATCACTACTGGATATTCTACTCTTGGAGGGAACAGTTAGAATGATTATGTCCATCCTTTCAGCACAATGCACACTTGTATGGACGACCTGAGCGGGATTTTTTCGGAGGAGGTGCGGCTGGTTGTGAAGAGTCCTCATCATGAACTTGGGCTTGCGGCCTCGCAGAATTAATGCCCGAGGAACCGCCACCACGTGCGCGTCCCTCTCGCGCATTCGTCAAGCGTGTGGTACGGGGGCGACCCTTGTGGGAAATGACAGGTAGATCCAAGATTTGCTCGCGCCGGCTGTCTTCCATGTTGCATTGACTGGTACATAACATTAAATTAAAGATAAGAAACAAATTGCGAAAAACACTCACTGGAGGTCTTGGAGGCTTTGAACAAGGTCATCTACCTGCTCACTGGTTGCCTGGTAGCAAAGTGCGCCACAATGAGGCAGTGCGCGCACATGCAACTCGTCTTTCAACACTGAGCTCATTCAGATAACACCTTTGCTTTTATACGCACTCAGAAAATTGATACAGTCGGACAAAAATATGAAGAGGAGTTTGGGTAGCGACGCGCAGTAGCGAAACGGCCCGTGAATAAATAAAAATGCAGTCAATGAGACAGCACAAAAAGGGCAGAAGGCGGTCCAGATACACCGTGTTAACGCATCACACGGGAATGCTGAGAATATTTGAAAAATAGGCGGGCTTGGGCCTTCTTGTGTAGCACTTGGGAGATCATGAGACAGTACATTTTTGTTGAAGCTGTGCAATACATATGGAAGGAACCAAATGGGAAAAGTGCAGAGCCTTTGTATCGACGTCGTGATAAGTCATGACCCGCAATGTAGGTAGGTAGGATGAAATACAACACTCGGAATTTAATTGCAGACTGGAAGAGAGAATTACCAGTTGGAATGTCTTCATTTCTTCATCGCCCTGCAGCGGGTTTCGGAGTTGTCGTAAAATGATCCGCAACTCCATCGGGCACCGACGCCGATATTTCGGAGGGGTTTCCGATTAGAAATTTCAAAGATTTCTCTGATGTGTGGGGTTTCTCTGAGAAACCGGGTTCCTCATTAGAATAATCCGTTTTCGCGAACACGCGCCCTTGACGCGCCCCCATGCACTACCCATCCTCAGTCGGGCTATATATAATATAATGGTGCTGCGGGGATGGTGCTTCGAGTTTAGAATCGCATGGCTGCTGAACATCTGGAACCACTGGAATTATGCCAGTGGAACCCACTGACTCGGAGCCACGGCCCCGACTCATAGACCATTCACCAGGGTCGTGTTGCAGCCACCTACGCCTCATTTCACCACTACTTCATAATTTTGGCCGTTTCTTGGCTTGACCAAAAAAAAAAGTACATTGAGGACTAAAACTGGATTGAGCTTTGAAAAGTAGCAAAAAAGCGCTCAAAAAGGAGATCAAAAAGAAAGAAAAAGTGCCTTGTCCAAAAAAGCTCAAAAAGGACTCGGAAAAGGACTTGTAAATTTACTGATTAGTAAATATGTCACAACGCAACCACACCTTGATCGCGGAAACCTCAATTTACTCATTTTGCAGTGGCAATCCTCAACACTTGTCTGCAAGCTGCATCTACCCTGTTCTCCAACTATTCTACATTGGTCTACCCTGGGTACACGCAGCTACACGAACATAGACCAAGCTCGACCAACATAGACCACCATGGTCTACCCATAATCGACACGGGTAGTCACAGGTAGTCACACACCTGTGTCTACCAGGGTGGTCTACCCATGTAGTCATACCCTGTGACTACGAGGGGCCGCAACGCAGTGATATGAAAGAAAAACGACCTGGAACTTGTGCACGGAGCGTGGTCTGCAAGTTGGTCTTTTTCATCAAGTTTTTGTTCCTTTTTGTTCTTCTTTGTCCCTTTTTGTTCAAGCTTCTCCTCGAGCCGCGCCTGGGCCCGGGCTTGGCAAGTAAGTACTATAGATATGGGTGTGTCATTTTTGTCTCTGCAGACTCCCTTCCGCTTTTCGACTTGGGTTGACTGCTATTTGATATTCAAACTCGCAATTAAAGCTGCCTATGCTGCCAGTGAGCGTACATGTACAATTCCTCGCAGCTCGGTGTTCACATTAGGGGCAGTCAGAGTAGCGAGTTTCGGACGGTTCTGCAGTCGGTTCTGTCGACGGTTCTCAAAATTGATTTGGATCAAAATTTTGACAGAACCGACCAGAACCGACCCCGAATCCTGACCGACCCTTTTTGAAAGGCGGTTCTCGAGCCGGTTCTCATGTAGCAATATTCTCCCACACTTCTCCATTTTTTAGGAAATATATACATTCAATTAAAACACCCTCCTTGGTATATTTTACACATCTGCTGGCTCCTCTGGCTTGATGGTCGGCGCTGGTAACAGAAAGCTTGGATTACTGGGACGGCCGCGCGGCTCGAGGAATTTTTTTGGCTCCTCTACTTTTTTTACAAGCCCTCAGTGGGCGGCATATTCTTGGGGGACGTGTCTGTCAGGCCACATGTACGGATACGGCCAAGATACGGCGACTGGATGACTCCGAACTATATAACAATACTCAGCAAACAAATAATATTAATGTGAAGGGAGACTTGAGAGAGGTGGAGAACCAGAACCGGAACCGGAACCAGAACCGTCTGCAGAAC
Organism: Mycena rebaudengoi; assembly: GCA_029282285.1. Taxonomy (NCBI): domain Eukaryota; kingdom Fungi; phylum Basidiomycota; class Agaricomycetes; order Agaricales; family Mycenaceae; genus Mycena; species Mycena rebaudengoi. Next base: position 247,560 of record JARJCX010000115.1, on the reverse strand, counting down.
CGCCTCCAGAGTCGGTTCTGCATTTCGAGTCGGTTCTGATTTATGGACGGTTCTCCCATGCTTTAATAAGTCGAGAACCGTCGACAGAACCGACTGTCAGAACCGTCCAAAATAGTTACTCTGACTGCCCCTATTCGTTCACACTTCATACTTTTCCATCCCCCATCCCATCCCACTCACTCTATTCTATTCAAATTCGCGCGGTATCCGAATCTCTGCAAAACGCAACAGCTATTCCCGTCCTTACCCCGCACGCCCGCGCCCTCATTGGCCTCCCGGCGTCGCGCAAATTGCACTGGCGCACTGGTACATGCCAGTCAATGATCCATGTATATATGCATACAGTATACAGTAAAGTACAGTACAGTACAGTACTAGTACAGTCGTAAACTGCGAAGTGAAACGCTCAGATTACGCGCCTCGCTGCCGGTGCCGCTATGCTCCAATGACATCATTCTTTGTTTCAGGAAAACAGAGGACCATCCCTGCCTTCCGAAAAGTCAAAGAACCGTGCCGTTTGGCTTTTTGGTCATGGAGAACGAGGAGGATCTTTCGCTTGTTGACACTTCCCAGTCCATATGCTCAGACAAAACACATAAAACACCAGACGGTGCAACTGCAGCAGAATACTGCAAATTCTTAGTCTGAAGAAACTTAGATAATATGGGATCTACAGGAGGCTTTTAGGCACTTCTTTTTGTGAACATCCATTTCTGAATGAGAAGTCTTCTGTCCTAAAAAATCAGGGTTATTGGCGATGTCCATATCATCAAACAGTGTAGTGTTTCACTTCTATGTAATGTTTCGCTTCCCTGTTGCGACTGTATGTAAAGTAAAATATATTCTTTGTGCAGCAACGTGCTCGCCACATGTGTTGCTCATCGCAGGCAGACTGGTGACGAGTCTATCAGTAACTTTCATTTGAGTTCTGTCACCAGCTCTACCTGGCTTAAGCCCGGCCCATTGCGATAGCAAAAAAAGGCTAAGCCAGCTTAACTTAAGCAGACTTAAGCCTACTAAATACCACTGTATTCAATGATATATGACTACAAAAAAATGAGGCTCAAGCCATGGCTTAAATCCTCCTCCCTAAGCGACCCAAAGCCCCAGCTCAATCCGCTCAAAGTTCGGCTTGCAGACTTCAAGAGGCCCGCCGTAAACCGACTCAAAGTACAGCCATAGCCCTCTAAATATCCGGCTTAAGCTGGCTTAAAGAAGCAGGGCTTAAGCCAGTATAAAATTCACTCACCGAGTCCATAAAAAAATTGGATCCGGTCAAGATGAATTCAATTCATTGATTGAATCGAACACTCAGGCCGGAACAAGAGCATTTTTGTGAGACAGACGAGAACTTGATCCCCAGTGCTGGGCGTGTTTTCTGCCTTCTCAATATTAATACAGGCCGAGGGTATTCTAGGAACCTTCACTAGTCACGAAAGCCAGTGGCCCTGAACCTCCGCAGGATACGACCTCTTCAAATTTTCCACGTTGAGCTGGTCCATGTATTCAATCATCTTCAAAAGTGCCGGGTTTGGCACACGCTGGCCCTCCTCCTTCGACAACGCGTTCAGTATATTTAAATTCTGCGGCAGGCTTTTCATTCCTGATTCACCTCAATATATCTAACGGAGTAGGTACATGCTCTCTACGGCGGAGTTTTATAGACTGGTAACCAGACTGTGTATGAAGAGGCGAATCGTTCATACACAGACTGGTCGATCTGAGTTTAAATTTGCATAATGCGCGATCACGTCACTTTTTCGTCACAGCGAGAGCATCGAAATGAGAAGAACTTTGTCTGCTGGTCCAAATAAAATAATAAAATATTAAGGAGCGACCAATATGCATACGGAAGTCTCAATTGCCTCATCTGGGAGCATCTGCGATCCACATTGCTGATTTGATGCCGAATAGCCAAAAATCGATCTTCTGTAATATAAATGCGGTCTAAAAGCTCAATAATATAGATGGAACAGTACCAGTAATTTTGAAACCGGCTACCTCTTCGAATTCCCGGTGAGTGCCTTCCATGAATCAAAGTTAATTTATTTGTTTCGGAATGTGCAGTTCACGTGAGAGAAACGTAATCTCAAACTCTGATCGATTCGCCTCTTCACAGAGATGACGGTAGCCGATCTAGGAATTTTATGGTTCTAATTCATTTCGCAGGTGATCTCTTCTGTATCAAATATTAACGCCTCCTAATCGTTGCCAGTGAAACAATGTTTCCGCGATAGATCCCCGTATGGATATCTAGTCGTTGCTCAAGTGTCATACTTATGAAAATTCTCTTCAAGAATTACGAAGGTGCAGCTGAGCTTGAGAGTGTACCCAGAGGAATTGTTGGAGACTCCGCGGTGGCTTCTCAGAGTGCATCCATGCGGTGAGAATCATTCTAGCTTTTATATGCCTTGGTCCTTCTATACCAATTTTCACGTACGGCTGAGCTTTTCGAGGGACACGAGGTAGAATTCTTACAGCTGCGTTCACCACCTCCACAAGGGCCTTGATTGAGCCGCGGATACTGCGACTCAACTTTTTTCCACTGAGTCGGGCAAGTCTCGAAGCTTCAGGTTACAGTAAGATCAATCCATGCGATTCAAAACAAACAAAATGAAAAAAAAAACAGGTACGAGCGCGTTGTCTCGACCCTTAGAACTTATAAGCCTCGAGTAGCTGCGAAATGGGTTAGATTGAAGGTAGAACCAGTTCTTGCGACGTACCTCTTTGTGGGCGTTCTTTATGGCGGCAGCAAGGACTTCGGCGAAATTTCCCAGGTCCTCTAACGCCACGCACTGACACAGGGTGCAGTTGGATATTGCGTCAGCACGGACGACTGGCTCTTTCACCGGTCCATGAGCTGGAATGGACCTCAGCTGCTGCATTACCCGTTCCATATGTTTGTCAAACCAGGAAGCTGGGAAAGAGTAGCTTGTGGCGGAATTTTCGTATGCCTCATCCGAATAGGGAGCGCTGCGCCAACTCGCCTTCTAGCATCTTGCAGTGTTGGCTTGAACCACGGCGCCCGAACATTATCATTCATGTACGTCCGCTTCATCCGGGTTTCCATACTTCGACGCATTTACTGACCTTATTGCAATCGTTTCAAGCAAACCTGCACGCATCGTTCAAGCCGTGCGCCCGAATCTCCGGCGCTCGATCCTCCTCGCCCCTATCGCCTCTTATCCGCACTCACTGTCAGTCCCTCCTTCCCCTGCGTATCGCCACTCAGTAAACAGGAAAAAGTTTATTTCAATATTGTGTGTTGCAACGTACTTTTTTTTAAAAGTCATATTTACTGACATGATTCTACCCTGGGCCCGGCGTTCCTGAGCGAGACCGTACTAGGAAGCCGGCATCTAAGATAGGCCATTAGTCAGCACCGATAGCACAGTAAAAATCCACAATCTATTGAACTCGGTCAAAAGGAGATAAAATGTCGAGTCAGTCGATTTCAAATCACTTTTAGATGCCCAGAATAAAATTCTAGACCTACTCGTCAAAAATTGAACAGGAGGAAAGCTTTTTTGATCAGGATCTTGATTGAAGTTCGTGAAAAAGCTATCTCTCTCTTTATTTCCATCCATATCACACCCAAATTTTTATTCGACCCAGTTAAATAGATAAGTATTTTGTATTTTGTACCTTCCCATCACTGAGACTAATGCTTGGATGAGTATGGATGCGGCCTATCTCAGATGCCGGCGTCCTAGCACGGTCTCGCTTACGAACGCCGGGCCACGGGTAGAACCAAGTCAGATTATGAAACCCGGTTTCTCGGAGGAACCCTTCAAAAGGGGTATCGCATCACCGATGCGACGATGGCTGATGCAGAGGCTCACCATTTAGCGTGAATGTAAGTTTAAATCATACCGCATGAAGTATACATCGTTTTCCTTCTTTAATTCAACCTTATTACGAGTACTTCTGTTTACAGATGTTATCGTCCCTTTCAAATCTGAGGGGACCTAAAAAACACTTGAGACCGAAATCTGTGAGGGACTTGATAGTGGCTGTGTGAAGTCAATTTAGTCACTGCCACAAAATTCAATAGGAAAAACCCTATTGAAAATAGTGGCTGGGGAGTTGCACTTGTTTACTTACTCGGGGAAAAATGCCCCCTACTCGGTGAAAAACCATAACCCCCTTAAACAGAACAAAAAATTTTTTTGTCATTGCCTGCCCGGACATCAGCGGTCTTCGGATCCCGCCGAATTTCGCTCTTGGCGTTGCCTGCCGCGTTCTGCTCAATCTCGGCGCGCTCTATATTTTTTTGACGGGAGCGCCCCTTGTGCGCGACAGCTTTCACCCACCTCACTTCCTATCTACTTGGGTAATTACTACATTTTACAGCTTGTTTTTCTCCTCTAACCTTGGATGCGATGCGGTGAGAGCATATCACCGAATCCATCTACAATAGTATCCATATGGATGTTTTTTTTTTCGTGGTCGATAAAATGACACCGCCGTAATCACGCCCTCACCTGTCCCCCCTGACGACACACAGATTAAATCTAAAGTGAATCCAGATGACCTGGCCCAACGCGGTGTATGGCATTGTTTGGCAGAAGAGGGTGCGATAATTTGGTTCTGTGTGGCAGAAGAAGGTGGTTCCGTATATCTCCAGCACCATACCTGAGGAGAAGCGCTCCAACCACGTTCAACAAAGAGTATCCAGACCTTTTTGTCTGGTTGATATGTCCTTCTCCCTGCATATGTTCTTTTAAAGAAAGAAACCTTGAAGAAACCACCCTAATCATGCTATAGCCTGTCCCCCGAGTCTATCGGGGTCCTCCTGCGCAACTGAGCGCTCATCCGCGTGTATTTGTTATGACCGTCTACCGCTTGTTCCAATCGGACTTGCCCCGATATCTCTTGAACGTTGCTGTACTCAGATCTCTCGCTTGCGGCTTACAGATCGTTGAACAATATTACGAGCGTGACAAGGACTAAATTAAACAAGCTTGGAACTTGAGAACATATTTCGCCAAATTCAGATGTGCTGTCCCTCAGATCTACGGCTGAATCGGTTAAAGTTAGGGGATGCGTTGACACGTGTTAATTTCATTCGCTTTGTCTATGTTTGCGCATATTGTTCCCCTGATCCTAGGCACCCAGGATACTGTACCATTACGACCAAGTGTTCAGGCACTGTGACCTGTGACCCCAAGTGTTCATTTTTGAAGTGTTCATTTCGTGGGAATTTACCATTCTGGGCAATTTTTCGGCATTTTCCGGCCTATTTCTTCCCGTTTTCACGCCAAAAGTGCGATTCAAAATGCCGGTGACCTGTGACCCAATTAGCATGTGTTCAGTTCAGGTAGGGTAGTGACATAGTGACTGAACACTCGGTCGTAATGGTACAGTAATCAATTTCCGGAATGCTCTGTCTTTCCTCTTCGCATATGCTCTCCTTCCACACTGACTGGAATCTAAAGATTCATTTCGCTGGCTTCCTCATCCAACTCCGATCTACGGCGGACTTGAGGCCGACCTCGTGCGCCCTCCTGTTTCTCAAATCTCGATCATCTGTTATCTCCTTTCTGTCAATCTAATTGTTCCTCTCCCTCCCTCCCTCTCATCTTGTGAATAAGACGGAATTTTGCACACATTACTGGTTGATTTCTTGAACGGTCACTGTGGAACCCAGATCCCGCGAAATTCACAGATATTATCACGTCCAAAGCGAGAGATTTTTGCACCAAAAAACTTTGGATTTCAGATTTAAAAAGCGAATTTCACAGAGATAATGAGGTGGAAATTTTCACGTACAAAACTGGGCATTTCACAGTCATATTTCACTACTTCTGAGTGTGAATTTCTCCCCGAGAATCAGCGGAATTCACCAGCAAAAAACCTGAAGAAGATAAAAGGAATTTGTACCCTAGGACACTCCCAACATTACACCCATTTCTAGAAAACATGTATAAATAGTTCGCGACTATTGAACAAGTGAAAACATATTGAAAATCTAAGGTGAAAACGACATATATAGACCATGAACAACTGGATGCCCATTTGGTACGGGTCAACAGAGTTATGTAGCGTGCTCCAGTTGCGGAATGGGCACCGTGAAAATATATTTCATCCATTTCAAGGTGAAATCGGTTTTCACGTACTGCCTCAGAAATTTTATTTTAGATTCACGATATACGTGAAACTGCTTTTCGCTCAAAAACTGGGTGAAATGTGAAATTCACGGACTTTTGGGTTCCACTGTGAGTTGCAATATAAGCAGTGAAATAAGCAAAGCTGTCGGAGTTGCGTATGCCATAGTTCCTGGGATCTTGGAGTTCAGCGGACAAGCCATTGATGCGCTCATCATGAATAATTTGATATCCATGGATTTATTCAAATGTAAACTGCGTCTTAAGCTAGCTCCCATGGGGGGGGGGGGGGGGGGGGGGGGATTTATTATACTCGCGTGGTCCACAACATGAACAACGAGTTTACGGAATACAAACATGTAGCACTATTGGGGTGATTATCCTTCTAGTAATCTACAAGATGCAAACCGAGCACAACACCATTCCAGGGGATCGATGAATACAAGACGCTGGCAGTCTGTGAACTGGCTGGCCATTTTGCTGGACCTCCGGTTAGAACCACGTGGGACCTGACCACAAGCGGAGTACGCAAGTGTACGGGAGGAGCTTGGCTCTCCTCCCAGGTAAAAATCCCCGGTGTCCACCAGTCCACAGAAAGCTGTCGTATGTCTTCCCTTTGCAGAGTGCATGCAGCAGGACCACATATTGGTGTGTTCAACTTCCAAAGAAGGTCCACAACCGACGATAAAACCAGTCTCGTGGCCTGAGAAAGGAGTATAATTATTCAGTCAGATGGGCTGGGAAGCTTGATTTTTTTTTGTTCCATGGAAGAATTCAAACTGATTGATGTTGTACTTCCGGCTCGCTCACCAGGAGCATTGGAGTGGCGTCAAATATTTTGAGTACATCATAGGCCATTTTCGCGAGAATCGGAGTGATCTCCCTCTTTGGAAGGAGTCCTCGGAAGAGTCCAAGTGCGTCTGGGAATTGTCCCGCAACACCAGGAAGTTCAAGTTCCATTTTGGTAAGGAAGACCTGCCGAATCTCAACCAATGGAGGGTGTTGACATTGAAACATTGCGTGAGGCGCATCTTCAACGTAAATATAGCAGAATCGGCAAAGCCTCCATTGTCGGGGTACAATCTTCTTGCCGCGTTCCTTCCAACGGCGACGTTTCACCGCTAGGCTGTGACTTGAGAGGACCATCTTTGTCAATGCCTTCCGATGCTCTGATTGCTTGACTCTCAAATAATGACGAAAATCCAGTGACTTCTTGACAAGTTTGCCGGTGTCTTTGTCATGCTCCAAACGGCCAGCCAGCAGATCTCTGACTCTCGCTGAGGATTCGATTTCGTTGTCAATCCACGATTCCATTGACTTGATCACGGCCTTCATCACTTGTTCAACGGCTTCGACAGTTAACTCAGCGGAAATTTTGAGGTCTACTGGAATGTAGAGTTTGGATAGAACAATTCGTAAGTCGTTTATCCACGAGATCCTACTGGAGCGAGCCAAAGTGAGGGATTCCTGTAGCGCATTCCATGCCGGTCGGTTCGTATCCAGCTTTAAGAGGTAGCACAGATTTTTGAGTGCTAGATACACACACCGATACTTGATGGGCCATATTCCTGTTTCTGAGAATAAAACAGCCTTCAGGCTCCGAGATCCAACTCCAAGCATACGCCGCAGGAAGCGAAGTTGAACCTTCTCCAGGAGTTCAAGACTTTTGGAGTCAACATCCAGACAGATATCGCAGCCCGAGATGAGATAGGAATCAACCCGTGCAAGGCTCCAACGCGTACGGTCACACTGTCACAGTATATGTGATCCTCCTTGATTGGCAATACATAATATCGTTAAAGCACATATACTTGCATTTCTATCCTGCTTCTATTTCTCTCCGCTCTGCTTCTAACAATTTATCTACGCCCACCATATCTGCTCGGCTTTTGCATTTCTCTCTGTTATTTACTTAACCTCTATCGTGCTGCTGCCATCTCCGATGCTTGATTAATCCGTTCGCTACTGGATTGTCAGGTCCCCGAAACCGTCTACGATGGACCTGGCCTGGTAATTCCCAGCTTGTTCGTTGTCCGAAAATATTATACCCCGTTCAGCAAGCACTCTTTGTTCAGCTGCTTCCAGATAATGGGTGTGCAACGTGTAGGTCTGTATGTCAGTTAGTGTCGGCTCCGATAATGGAAAGCTTGAATATATCAAGACCCAGAAAGCTCAACTCACGCATAACATCCCCCTTTTTCCTTCTTCATCAGCTTCTGCCCACTGGTCATGCCTATTGAGTGTGACTTCGGCTAAAATGGTGTCTCCAATCGCGGGCTGTCCGTCTCTGAACTAATGCAGGATAAGTCGGTGCATAAACCAAAACGGGGTGATTCACCTCGGTCCAAGACCCACAGCTGATATACATCTCGCACTGCAGCATGTCATTGTCGATTGCCGGAGTGTAAGCCCACGCACAAATATCTACTTCCGCCTATCCAATTGCATTTGATTTTCAATGCATGGAAGAGCAACGGAGCACTCACTGAAAATTCCGAATCTATCACTTGGATCAATGTCAACGCGTCGTTAATGTAGCTCTGTCTCGTCTTAAAAGTCGAATTCCTGATTGAACGGATTGTCATCGCAACATTGTTCTGTGAGATTCGCCGCTCTGTGTCACCCACTGGATATTCTCATAATCGAAAAGGGACTCACATTCTCCCCAACTTCGATCGAAGCAACTTCTCCCAAGATAAATGCGTGAAGCGGTAGGTGAGTATCTGTATGCCTATATGTATATGTGTTCCCAGGGGTTTTGCTTGGTTGTAACGCGATTTCAAAGTCTACTCCGATGTCGTATCTGCCTATGAGCTTGGTGGCATTGGTGGGTCCAGTGTCTGCAAAGAACAGAGCCGTTTGCATCACTGGAGGAATAAGAGATTCGATAGCTTGCACGAGGGAGACCTGGCGAGTGAGTTGCTGCATAGCCATAGAGTACAAGAGGTGCTTGCTTGTGTCGGCCTGTTTGGGCTTGTTATTTTGACGTGATCCGCACTATCTAATCTTATCTTAATTAAATCATGATTGATCCCGTTCGTCCAATTTTATTCAACACCAGTTCTTCAACTTCTCAACCTATTGGCAGCTCAATGAGCCGGCGTCCTTGGCTGATTATAACTTTGAAATATTTACACGTGTACTTGATGGATCTCCCTCCCCTATCTGCCATCGATTTCTGTATATAAAGGGCTCACTCCCTCTCCTATACTTCTTTTCCCCCTCCCACAATGAGACCCTCTGTGTGGAACGCTGCGTTGTGCTTTATCCTGCTGTACCTGTTAACACCATCCCAGACACCAGTGTCTGCCGTTCGATATTCCTCATCCCCATCTCGCTGCCGCCACCAAACAGGACTTTGTCCACCTGAAGCTGTTAGCTTCACTTCGTCCGCTGGATGCACCCCGATCCCGAGTCGGATCAGAAAAATTATACATGATTCTGTGGTTGCCGAAATTGTCACAAGTGCTTCGTCAGATGTATATCTCGCTACCACTCGCGTTAGTTGGTTTTGCTCCGTGGAATGTCTGATACACTGTTTTATCACATGGTCCGCGTTCACATCAGAGTTTGCTGCCGAAGTGCGACCTCATCTTCATGGGGTTTGTTTGTGTATCCTAAAATTATTTTTGTCTTTCATTCGCTATTTGCCTCTAGTGTTCGCAACAGACCCTTGTCACTGGCCTATTGTTCGCGTAAGACGGTTGTTGCTGTGTTTTAATCGCCACCTCCAAACCAGGCATGATCACATTGCTGCGCAGAAGAAATTGGTGTCTGACCGTATTGGTTTGGGCTGGCTCAACTGCTCTCAGTTTTTTATGTGTTTCCCGTGGATCCGATACACGTCCTCTGCAGTATATGGTCTGACACTCTTTGTATTAGTGTGCTCCTCCTTACTGGCTACACTCCAGTCCAGGCCTCCCATACCCATGCTGCAGACATCTCATCCTCGACTGCGCTACGGGGGTGCACGTTATTCCCTGGCTGCTTCTCAGGTTCTTCCTTACATTTGCGATCCCAGCATAAAATTACCTGATGTTGAATCCTTCACTTTCGTTGGGCACGGGGCTTTGGATGATTTGACTAAATATTCTGGAGCCGGTAAACATCTCGTTGTAGCTACTGTACCACTAGCTACTATTATTCAGTCTGTGCCTCTCAAGCAACTGAAGGATATCGCCTCCGTTCACCAAATTAATTTTGTTTCTCGTATGTCCTCCTCTAAATTGCTCCATTTACTCGCAGACCATGGGTGCTCTGATTGTCCTGCGACGTTTACTGTATTAAAACCGTCCATCCCGACCTATTGCCCCGGCGATAAAAAAAAATCCGCTGCTTTGAGGCAAAAGAAATATCGCCTAGCTAAACGTGAAAATAAGTTGTTGGCAGCTAAAACAAGTGCTGAAAAATCCAGGTTAAAAAAGACGACCCTTCGATCCGTTGATGTATCTTCCTCTCGGGTTGCCTTCCCCCCTTCGCCTCTCAATACTTCTACGGAGGAAGGGATCTTACGGAGATCATGTGCCAGTCTGCATCCTGATCAGTTCGTGGAGTCCGGATGTGCTGTTTGTGGACAATTAACACTCTTAACGAACATGAAGCCATTGAATGAACTGCAACATCTTGACCTCGCGTTATTAGTTAATGAGAATGCGACTCGGGCCGAACGCTTTTCAGAAAGCGGCCCCATTTCTAGTCTTCCTGGTCCTGTGCTTCTAGATGATTGTAATGGAGTCTGCGCTGAATGCGAAGATGCACTTGGTAAAGAAAAGCGCCCTATTAAAAGCTTAGCCAACTATTTGTGGACGGCTGATGATAGAAACAACAGTCAAAAAAAAAAGGGATGACGCGCCTGGAATACAAAAATTGGCACATGTATACGTGAGTCGCTCTAGAGCAATACAAGCAGTCGTAGAGCATGGCGCTCACCTCGCATTCGCTCGTAATAACTAAATCGCCAATTGGATCGAGGTACGGGGTTCGATTCCCCACGAATGCATTCCCAATTTCTCATGTCTTTTTTCTGCATTAGTTTAAAATCCTTGCTCGTGCCTTTACTACCGAACATGCGTGGCATATAATACATACATTGAATTGGGGAGGTGGGTCTGGGAGCTTCTCCGCCGGCGAACGATTTAATTATTATAATTCGCATTTATCCACCAAACCCTCACGCCAATTGGCATGATATTTATTGAGCAATGGGCCAGTGGTTAGGCTCGACACCATATATATCTCCCATAATTAATTGCGCTTTGCGCGAAATTATCCGACGGATGTCGAATTCAGTTTGCTACGGCGTGGGAGTGGGAGAATAACGAGGAAACCACGCGTGTATGTATGTATGACTGGGGCCGCCTCCACGTAAAAGCAGTAAAAAATATAAATTGTGCTGCTCACATAGACTGCCGCGAGGTCTTTGAATTGATGGAAACGAGCGGCAGAACGTAGGTTGTTTTTTTTTTACTTATTTCAAGGATTCTAGGAACACGCCTACACTGCGGCATTTTGCGTGCGCGTCTTCGCCAAATACAAAAACTGGCACATGTACACACGACTCACTCCAGAGAAATGCAAGCATTCGTAGAGCATGGGGGGGGGGGGGTATATTATACTCGCGTGGTCCAAATGTCTGAACAACGAGTTTACCGAAGACAAACAGGTAATAATGTACGGGTGGTTATCCTTACATATACTACAAGATGTCAACGGAGCACACACCATTCCAGGGGGTCGGTGACGCTAGGATTGGCTGTGAGCTGGCTGACCGATTGTATGGCAGGATATGTGGATATAACCTCGTGGGACCTGACCACAAGCGGAGTGCGCAAGTGTACGGGAGGAGTCCCCTCCTCCCAGGTAAAATTCCCCACACACCACCAGTCACAGTCCATCGTCGCGTGTCTTTACCTTTGCAGAATGCATGCAGCAGCAGGCCAGTGTGTTCAACTTCCAAGGAAGGTCCACAACCAACAAAAGGTCATCTCGAAAGATGGATAGGCCAAGGTATTCGAAGGTCAGAGCACACAAGAACAAGAACATCAAACAAGTACGGCGGGGCGTGGCCAAAATCCAGTCAACAGAAAAATCGCAAAATTGCAGACCATGGTGCTCACCTCGCCTTCATCAATTATCCCAGTGACCAATTGGATCGAGGTACGGGGTTCGATTCCCCGCGAATGCATTCGCATCTCTTATGTCTTTTTTTCTGCCGCAGTTCGAAAATCGTTGTTCTCTTTAAAACAGCCATATGCATACCATCATATAAATTATTCAATTGAAGCCCTGGTACTAAACGGCCGATTCGCCTTCATTGATGCGCAGGTTATTTTCTTCTTTCGTTTTCGTGTCTCTACGAAAAGAGACGCCGGAGAACAAACAGGACCATGACTCGGGCCTGAGCCGAACAGGCCGCCAATATCGTACACACCGCGATGTAATTTGGGCGGGTACCGACCTACGTCTGTCCCGGACCAAGTAGGTTCCTGTTTTGTACTATTATGTTGTGAGAAACATATATAATCTCGCTATCATCAGAACCAATTTCGACAGGGTAAGCAAGAACAGTATACAAAGCATGGGTACAAGCTGCAAGAGCTGCGCGATCATTCCGAACCATGTGTACTTCCACTGGCGCTTTTTGACAAACGCTGCGTGGTCAGCCTTGCTAAGCCCTAGAAGCTTAAAGTAGCGCCAGTGGTGGAAGGGACCCGCGCGGCGGCCGAGGACGAGGCAGTAGAGCGGGCTGCCGGCGAGGGGGACAAATGTGAGTGGGAGGAAGAGGATGTATTCGATGGAGAGGCGGAAGGAGAAGGGGGAGTAAATAGCGGATTTTTTGGTAGGGCTGAGTTGTTGGACCGGGTCGGTGCCGGCGGGGATTATGACCCTTCGAGTGGCGACGAGCTCCGGGAAGGCTTGATGGATCAGGACCTACGTGGCGATTGAGGCTGTGACGGTATGACAGGGAGCGCGAGACCTCAGACTCGCGGCATCGAAGATCTCGACTAGGGCCTCATCTACGAAGAAAGCTTCGAAGAGAAGGGCGATTATGGATGCACTTTCACCGAGTACGAGGAAAACGGCGTTAAACCATGCAAGATTTCCCTGAAAGATGGCAAGAAATGCCACCTGCGGGAGATAGGCGACGAGAAAGAGTGTTTGAAGCACAATGAGAGAGACGACCAGGCATGGGATGAATCTTGTGCGAAAGAGAGGCCACATGAATCTGTGCCGTGCGCAAAAGTAGAATCCCTGAGGGAAATCAGTATTCCGACGATATCATGGGCGGTATTGGACCTTGAGGGGATAAAGATACGCAGAGGCGACAAAGATTTCTTCTGATTTCGTAAGGAGAGTGGTGCGCTCGTGTGCGTCCCTTGCGTCGGCCATGGCCTACAGCTCATAGTGGTACGGTGATGCGGGTGTTAAGCGCCTGTGTCACGATCCGCGTCACACCGTGTCCTGGAGCAACAAGAGGCGCCCGCCAAAGAGTGCCGAGACACCGGCTTGGAGGGAGGGTCCGGGGCACCTTAATTCACTTGCTGCGGAACACTTCAAAACGCGTTTGCAAGGGTTTTTAAAAAAAGTTTTTGTGGGGTGTATGCACTGCGGAGATCAAAAACGTTTACATGCAGGAAAAGCCTCTTGAATTTCGTTGCCTAATACCACAGGAATTTCCCCCAAAATGTAAAGGTATCTCCGGTTTCGCAGGAGCCGCTACTGCCCCATTTTCTCTGAGATTGGGGTTCTCATTGACAAATATCTTGGAGGCGGTTAGGGCTTGAGCGAAAAATTGTGATACTTCTACCGCGGGAATTGTCATGATGTCATTGTGATAGCGGGAAGGGCGGTATGAGCAGGAGGTGTCTTCGGGTTCAAGGTCATCACAACGGACAGTCACTTCGAGCCGCCAGCTAACTTTCCACCGGCAGGTATATTACTCTAGTGCTCTGGCTTTCCATACCTACGAGTTTCAAAGTCGCGCTGAATCGCCAAATGTCTCTGATCATCCAACCCGACTCGAGCTACCGCCGCGAAATTTAGCCCCCTCATTCACGGGCCCAATGAACCAAAATTTGTTGTTTCCGGCAAGTATTTGACGGGTGCCGTGGAACCGTCGCAACGGTCACGGGCGGCAGCCCTATCTGAGATGCTTACTTTCCCCGGAGGGATGTATTAAATACGATACTGTTACTCTCAGACTCGTGGGCCGGTATGTCGCAAGTTACGACACTCTCGCTCGTTGCGACACTCTGATGCCGCCACAATGCAGCCAAATCAGGAAATTCAACAGTTCATCTGCGGAAGGGGACCAACCTTTCGATGCCCCTCCCCTCCCTCGCTGCGCTTGGGGGAATCCTGAACATCTAACCCGAACGCTAAACTATGCTTATACCCACAGTTAGGGCAAGCGCAGCTCGAAAATGGCATTTTTACGCTAATACAGAGACGATGTTGACATTTAATCTCCCATCACAATGTCGCAAATAGCGACAGTGTCGTTACTCAAACCGGCGCGGCCCATGAGTCTGAGAGTGAGAGTGTCGCATCTGGGTGGGCCCCAGTTAGAGGTCCGTAGTTTTTTTTTGAGAGCAAACACGAGGTGTTTAGCCACCAAGCAGCAAATTTTCACCTGCCAAAATGCCCCGCAGGGAGAGATTTTCGTCAAAATGGGTCCGTGATAGAGTAAATTTGGGTCCAAAGTGGTGATTTTCATAGAGTAAAGTTCCCATATTATTGAAAAAATCCGGAACGACATATGTGGGAGTGACCGAGGGCCTATGTATAAGGGGGAGGGATTTATTACACTCGCGTGGTCCACAACATGAACAACGATAAGTATCAGGACAATATATTACCCTACTAGGTCCCATCGGTGATATCGGTCGAGGCAATTCAATGGCAAAGAATACCAAGACTCACGAAGCAACAGAAAGCTGTAGAGCGGGTTGTTATTAAAAGCCCGTAGTAAAACCGCAAAGATCCGGCGCAGTTCGCTCTATACCTTTACGTATTATAGCCTAAGTTCTCTGTTCTGCGCCGTCTTCCTCGCACTTGACGTTGCCTTCCTCTTGTCCACTCCCGCTATCCTTCCGGTATTACATCGAAAAATACGATGGCCTTCCCCATATTTTCTCCGCGCTCGAGACGCATCCTGCTCCGTCTTCTGGCTCTCGTGGTGTTTACCTTCGCCGCACTAATGCTCCGGCGCCCGCAAACAAGATATGCCGCGAATAAAATCGCGGCTTCCTTGGGTGTGGCGGGGCTGCCCCCAACATATCGCCGATTCCGGCACCTGGAAGCCTCGCTCCCGCAGCACAACCTGGAATTACCTTTTCCTGAGGGCAAAAACGGCCGCTACGTCAAGTTCGCGAATCAAGCCAACTATATCGGGTGGAACAACTGCTTCAGTGATATGTACAGAGTGGTCACCACATCCATCACATTCACGATTAACGAGCATTGTATTCAGACTTTTGAACGCGCACCTCGCATATGTCTCCAACCGTTCCTATGTTTTCCGAGACTATATCTGGCATCCGTCGCATTATCCTTGGCCGCGCCAAAAATGGCTCGAGTCAAATCCACGCAATCCCCTCACCACCATCGTCTCCGGGCCCATCGCTGGTGGCGCATTCGAGCCCGGCGACTCCACCCCGCGCTCCATTTCGGAAGCCTGGTTCGATGTTGTCTGCCCCAAGGAACGGCGCCGATACATCAACACCCGCGACCTCAAACCCGCCGTGGCTAACGCGTCCGGCCTCGCCATCCTGCAGCACTGGCAGAACACCCTCCTTTCAGCTCCAGAAAACTGCATCGAAGTCGTTCCTGCGAGTGCGGATGAGGATCCATTCAGCCAAACATTCGACCTCGGCGTGTGGGGTAGCACGCGACTCCTCAGCCTCTGGGAGAGCTTCTCCGCCTCGCCGATATCGCGCCTCCGTGGGCCGTCCACCATTGTACACGCCGCCGTCGAAAGCAACGCGCGCATATTCGTCCCGCGTGGGGCGAGCCCCGGTCACCCGCCTTCGCGGGACTCATTCAAACATCTGCTTGCGATGCATCTGCGACGGGGGGACTACGAGGGACATTGCAAATGGATGGCGTACCTTAACGCGGGGTTTTACGGCTGGAACCAAATGAAAGTTCTCCCCGACCAGTTCGAGAACGATCCTTCCGCTGCCGACAAAGATGCGATATTCTTGGGGCATTGTTGGCCCGACATCGACGGAATTGTGGCGAAGGCGAGGGAAGCGCAGATGGACTTTCCTGGAGCAGACAGGTTGGACACGGTGTACATTTCCACAAACGAAAAAGGCGGGTGGATTGACGAGGTGAGGGCCGCGCTGGGGAAGGACGGTTGGGCGGTATCGAGCACACAGGATCTGCTCTTGGACGCGGAGCAGCTTGGCGTTTCGATGGCTATCGACATGGAGATCGCGAGCCGAGCGGCAGTGTTCATCGGGATTGGGGTATCCTCGTTCACTAGTAATATCGTATATAAGCGTCTCGCGGAGGGTAGACATCCAATGAGTATTCGATTTTGGTGAAGCAGTGAATCGGGAATATTTACGAGAAGAATAAAAGAAAATAATTTGGGAGCGAGTTGCCACGTTCCCCACGAAGACTTATTTGTGTATTGGTTGAGCTGTAGGATGGTCTCTGACCAAGGGGCGACCACCGGCGTTTGCCGACAGATTGGCAGTTCCCTTAGGGTCAAGCACCGCCACAGTCCCACGACTCTAAGGGATCCGGTAGTTTTAAAACTCTGGCCTCATCTTGAGACCAAAAAAATACAGAAAAAAATTCGTGGAGTTTTGAGTATCACTTCCTCCAATCTGTGTCTTTTAAATATTTTTTTATGTGAGCAATACAAGTGAACCGTGAATTCCCGTAGGGTGCAGCACTGCCACCTTCCCACGACCCTAAGGGAAGGGTTGATCTGACCGAGGTCGCCGGTGGTCGCCCCTTGGCTCTGACCTTGGCGGCAGTTTATTTGCGGCCCATTGGACATTTGCCACGAACATGCAATCAAAAGAAGTTCGAGGTAATATCTGTCGATCAGGATTATACAGGACAGGCGCGCACCCCGAGCTTCTAATTACCCGCGTCGAACTGCAAGGCCAAAAAAAAAAGTTCGACGTTCGAATGCCTCCGGGTGGACTCGAACCACCGACTCTCCCATACGCACTGCGTGTCGGGTTTAATCCACAAAGACTTGGGTAGCCTCATTGACGCGGATACACGGGCATAGGAAGGTTCCACACCAAGCTGATGGCGAATAAATCTGTTTGTGTGTGATCCCGGGTTATAGATACAGTCTGTAATCCTGCGTACCTGCCGAAACAAAGGAGAGATTTATCTGCCTGCCTGCACATATCACACCAGAAAACGTACTTGGAGCGGTGAACGCGGCGCCCGAGTCGCAATTGACCCGTGAGTATTTCGCAATCAGCCGCCGAATGGGGTCATTTGAAGTCGAATAGCGCGAGGTTTAGAGAGAATACGGAGCAGGGCGGGATGTCATGATAGAGATCTGACGCTGCTGAGGTAGCGTTGCGCACTCAGCGTGGCTGCACGTTATGAGCGTGTATGTGCGCCGTATCGGATGCCCTTGCGCGCGCGCCTCCCCGCGTCGTCTCGAGCGACGCGGGTATACGCCGATGCGCCCCGGTTCTCGTTTCTTGCGTTCTGTCACTGCGGCGATCAAAAGATTTTACCGCGGAAAAAAAGGCCTTGTACCACAATATTCCATTTCCAACGTCAATTCTGGACTATGCTAAATTGGTGGACAATCTCATGCTTAAATGGTTACAAGGAGAAGTCGATTCCTCGGACAAGCTTTATCTGATTCAAGGCTGACGTGAGCCACAGAAGGACAAGCCCTCAGTACTGGAAACCTTACGTCTATGACACTACCTGTTCATGGTTAAGACGCAGAAACACAGAGAAACACTGACTTCCCTCCTGCTGTCAACCCATTTACTTGCGGTCGAGGTTTTACGATACAGAGATCATTTGCTGCCACGTATTGAGCGCCATCAACGGGTGTGTAGGCTTTGCCATGTTGAAGTTGAAACTCTGCAACACGCACTTCTAGCTTGCAGCGCATCGGATGATGTTGTTGCACTGAGGACAGTTTTCCTGGATGAACTCTTCAAATATGTTCCTGCCTTACACCGTTCCAAGGCTGAACTCGACGATGTTGAGTTTTTCAAGGCCATGGTTTATGAGCGCGTGTCGATTTGCCTCGTGGCAAAATTCGCATTTGAAGTCCTTGAAGTGTTCTATGCAACTCCCGTGTTCAGAATAGCTGTGTAAGACGAGCCCGTTCCTTTTTACTAACCTTATTTGCTTTTATGTATCAACCAGGTTCTACAACGGGACAGGCGACTGGTCCGTGAGCTCGGCTTGGAGGGTATATGAAAGTCAGGGACAAGAGTGTGCTTAGAATGCTGTAAATCTAGAGTACACCGGGATACTTCCTGGCCCCGGCATTCCTCAGTGGGACCGTGCCGTGTAATGCTACCTACCTACCTACCTACCTGTCTAAATATCACCTGGGAAGAAAATTGGGAAATAGTCAGAATATTTCCTACCAAATTTCCCCCAGTAAAATAAATAATTTTACCCTGGAAGAAATTGAGGCAAAAGTCAAACTTTTTCTTTCAGAATGACCTGAGGAAACAGCCAGTATTTTTCCTCGGGAATTTCCCGGGCCGATTTTTTCTCAGGAGATAGCCGGTCTGTTTCCCTCGGAAATCAGCCGGGAAAAAGTCTGTCTGTTACCTAAGAATTTCCTTAGGTAAAAGATCTTCCTTTTCCTCAGGAGATATTCGGGAAACAGCCCGGCTATCTCCTCTCATTTTTCCCCAGGATATTTTGAGCGGCCGCGCGTGGCCACGCGTGGGCCGCGGAGCGCCCGCTAAAGCCGGTGCGCGCGGCTTCAAGCGCGCACGCAGCTTCGAGCACCTGCCTGCGGCCTCGACGCCGCCTGGCGGGGGCATGGCGGGACACCCTTTCAAGTTACGAGCTTTACGACTTACCTATCCACTGCCTCGCGGTGTGTGGATGACAGCTGAGTGCTCAATAACGGTGCACGCTATGTTTGAAAATATTCAGGAAGCTTGTATCTTTGTTCGATCGTCCCAGCAACGGCACACCACGCGCGGGCCCGGAGCGCAGCGCGGGCAGCTTCAAGCCCGTCACCCGCCCGCCTGGCGCACCTTAAGAGGAGGACCTGTGCACTATGACATGGTGCACGCAACGTAGTCCAAGTGATTAATATTGGGTAATATTAGGTCGCGATCACTATGTAGTCTGGAGGATGTATGTCTTTGTTCGATTGTCCCGCCGTGGGTCTATTTCATAAGTCATAAGCGGCCGAAAGTCGGCGCATCAATATTTGGTTGTGCGTGCAATGGGGAGGCGCGCTGACCAACCTGGCACGCCACTAACGCCGGCGCATGCGGCTTTAAGCGCGCGCGCGTGGCTTCGAGCGCGCGCGTGCGGGCACGAGGGAGGCATGACACACACATCAAGTTGCCAATATTAAGTAGTGTCAGGAGAGGTACAGCAGCTATTTGCGTAGGTAATCGATCACCGCGTTCCCGTTACCACCCCACCCCGCCTCGACTGCGCGAGCTGCCATGGTCGAGGCATCGTCGCGCCTACGCGGTGCGCCGAAGTCGTCGATGTGCATGTGCGGTGTGATGAAGTCCTCTTCCTCCCAAGGGGTGGTTAAATCATCGGCGTGCGCCATCATACTCCGCGCACTCCAGTGTGAAGCTCGGGCTGGCGTACTCGGGCGAGGGCGGGCTGTATGTAGGCGGGAGGTTAATACGTCATTTCATTATTATTTCATGACGAGCAGGATACCCCAAACTCGGTGTAACACCCTCCTCCCTTCATCTCGCGCGCAGAGGCAGACAGGCAGCACGCGCATCGTTGTTTGCCAAAGCACGTACACACCATATCCCCATCCCAGGACATAGCGCGCCGACGCGGAAAAAAGGAAACAAACGTCCGAGTTCTGCAAAGCCTGCACTCATAAGCGCATGCCTGCCTGCCACCCCCATCCCCGCAAATAAATTAGAAGAATAAAGAAGAAAAGGCCTCACACACTCTCCCCCACGCTCGTTGTCCCGCTGTTGCCGGTGCTGCTCCCGGCATCGGAGGCGGGCCGTGTGTTTTGCGCGTTCATGTTCGCATCGAAGCCCTTGCTGGCGGCGGGAACAGGGTGTGCTTAAAACGTGGGTCGCCCGCCCTGCACCGCCGGAGCCGCATCGTCGTGCAGCGGCGTGTAGCATCCGACACATAGACGGGCGAGTCCGCGTCTGTGTTGTACGCGCTGCCGCTATTTTGCTAGTGTTGGTGCTGTTTGGTGGTGGTGGTGCTGGCCGTGCTGCCGGTGGGAGGAAAGGTGCTGGCTGTGCTGGTGCTGCTGGTGAGAGGAGAGGTATTGATGGGACGAAGGGAGGTGCTCGTACAGCTGGTGCGGCGGCGCATACTTGCGCTGCTCCTGCGGGTGGTGTAGGGGGACCAATCTCGCGTAGACGTGACAGACGCTGCGCAGAGACAGGATGGCGTTGCCGGTAGTTGGAAGGTCTGCTCGTCGTGTTAGTGAGTGAATGAACAACGCAACAATAAAATTGCGGATGAATTTCGCGAAAATGAAAAAGATACAAGACCTGGAAACAGTCGCCAGCAGCTGCAGGAGGTCAATATTCCGCGGTAGTTAAAGGAGATAGAAGTGGCATATAACATAAACTTACAAGGAGAAAGCAACGGGACCAACGAAACTCGGACGGCAGGTACATTCCATGCACGGTACATTCCGCCACATGAAAGGCACATTCCTCCAAACCCGACACATTTTGCCAAGGATGTGCCAGGTTTATACGGAAACCCGGCACATTCCAAAAAAGATGTGTCCGGGCCTTGCCGTCCCGGCTTGATGGCGGCATCTCCCTCCTACCATTGCAAGAACAAGCAACACAAAAGGCACAGTGGCTATAGGCAAATATTCATGGGAGCACCATTGTTTAGGCAGAAATAACTAAATTCAAGGTGCCCGTGGGAAGTAAGTAATGAAAAAACTCCTCCCGTTCCCGATACCGCCTTTCAACCGGAGCTCTTTCAACCTCGAACCACTGGAAATGGAGGTAACTCAGAAAGCAGAACAGAACCATAGAGGGAAATGTGTACCTTGTTTTCCCTTGGCCTTTTTTTTGTGGCTGCGTGGAGAGATCCCCATAACAGCATTAACGATGATAGTATTGAGGGTGTACAGCTCTTTTCACACAGGGTCCCGGAGATGATACTTCTCATCGCCGAGGCCCACGACGATCCCGGTTCGAATGCAGTGGATCGGGTAGATGCAAGCGGGACCCTCACGATATTCCATGCGCTCCACGCTGAACTTCTGGGTGGGACGGAATTTCCCACTCGCACACGCAACGAGCCGTCATCCTGCCACACTGTGTCAGACTCCAGCGACTCGGTGTGGTCCCCGATTTCGCTTTCATTGGGGTAATCTGAACGTTTGTGGCTCCGCTTTGAACAAGAGAGTGACCGGGGCGGTGGTGCTTCGATTTTGACGCGAACCGGATTAGAGATCGACGTGTCGGACGATGCAAAATTTTGTAGTTGCCCATGACTTTCGCGGAGAAGAGCAATGTCCACCCATTCGTGATCTAGGAACTTGTTGGTGTTGCGCGTGCACGTGTCCCCTTATGAAACCAGGCTTACCGACGTGCGGTACATTCTAAAATGGCAAGTGCCGCCTTTGATGCCAAAGGCGGTACATCAATGGGAATGTGCCGTGCTTGGTCTCAATGTGACGGGTTATCAAATGTACCTGCCGGCCGAGTTCTGTCTATCCTCAGAAAGCAATGACTTGAGCGCCGAAGATAAGCTTGCTGGATGCTTCTGTGCGTTAGGAAGAAGCGATAGCATTCAATACAGGACACTTTTGGCGAAGAAATGGTTGGCTAGAACGTCCCCAGTACCCTGTTTTGAAAATGGGTTACGAGTACTTATGTTTACATATGTTATCGTTTCTTTCAAATCTCAGGGCACCCAAAATCGATCACTTTTTTACTAGTTTCCAATTTCGTTGAGGGACCCTTTAGTGGCTGTGTGTAGTCTTTATACTATTTCTATTAGTTGAAAACATATGAAAAATAGCGGCTGTGCCTTTGTTCGTATTGGTTAATTGTTCGTATTTACATACTCGGGGAAAATACCCCCTACTCGGTGAAAATCATTACTTGCACAAACAATGGCAAAAAAAAATTTTGTAGTCACCGTCATCCTTCAGCATTCTCCCTCCCCCTTTCGGACTGGAAGAAAATGAAACGATGACGAACCGGTGTCTAGATGCAATGGAGCGCAACTTTTTTGTATGGCATATTTATTTCGTTTTCAGTACTCAATATTGTGTAACAGCATATGACATACTTAGAATTGTGGTTGCAGTGTTTATCGCGGGAAATGGGGGTGCGGGGCATGGTGTTTGGCCTTGATTGGCTGCAGAGGCTGCGTTTTGTTTGGCTCCGTTCATGTAAATACACAATGATAGCTTGGCATTTAGTGGTTGCCATTTGGTTAATTGCATCTGTGGCTGGTAAACTTCAATAGGGTACAAAATGAGATTCGTGTACAATATTTAACCGCGGAGCGAAGCGCTCAAACGGCGGGGCCGTTTTCGGCGGAACATAGACCGTTACATTAGATAAAAAGCTACGAAATATAGCGGCTGTGTGCTTGTTCGTATCAATTAACTCGGGTAAAAAAAAAAGGAGCTACTCGGAGAAAAAACATCATATGCATAAACATTGGTTAAAAAGTTTTTTTGTCATTGCTTTAGTCGGGCATCGCCGAATATCGGTTAATGCCGGACATTTATTGCGTGACTAATTGTAGTGTACGATTTTGGCCTAAGGATATGAGTGCTTAATTTTATGCAACACATATGTGCCTAGAATCAAAACAGACCCTCGTGGACTGAATCCGAACATCTCTGCTATACACATCAGCAAAATGACAAAAAACTTGCGCTCTTGTGTACTTGTTTCTCTAGTTCCAAAAAAAAAGACCGCAGAAATGAGTCCTGGAAGTCAATGTGCACTTCAAAAAAAATGGAAAAAAAATTCACTTGTCGGGTTTCGAACATAGCCTGTCGGCTTGTCAACTTGTTGTCTTGTTTTACCCTTACAAGCTTGTACAAGACCCAACAAGTAAATTGTTAAAAACCTGATGCATCACCACAATATTGCAGCCTCTGGCACACATCACCAAATTATCGCACCCTCTTCTGCCACACAACAGCATACACAGCTCCGTCCGACTTTAATCAGTGAATCAATATTTGTTGGGATTTATTTTGAGGTACAGAAGAGTTAATGGGCTTTCAAGGACTGCACTGTTGAACCAGGAAAATAAGCCCACTGGAAGAAAGGGGTATCGAGGTCGGAGCCTTATAACAGGAGCACAAACGGAGCACAGACATAAAGGGGTGGGAGACAGCAAGCTGCACAAGCGGCCATGAAGAGTTGAGAGCAGAGGCTTCCATGGAGATGCCAGCAGTGCAGCAATGAAGCAATGAAGGAGGTCGCAAGAGCAGACACAGAATTCGCGCCTTGATCGCAACTTTATTTGAGATAAGATTAGATGACAAACATTAATCGCATGCATAGTGTAAACAAGGCACCGTAGACATCTAGCCTGCATCGACCAACGGCACGGGTGAGTTTAGCCGCAGTTGAGGCTTCGGACCGTCAGCGTGCATTATAAAGAGGAATAATGCGCACCATTGGACTTCCTCAGCGCACTCTGATATACGATGTCCTAGTTTTCCGCAACCGTAGCTACGTTTCAAAAAAGCTATCAGTGTTGGTCAGAAGCATATGCCGTGAAGCCCGACTGGCGCCCTAGCAGATGGGCAGGTGGCTCTCTATAGTAATAACCATACTAATTCAACTCGGAGAAAAGATTACTGAACTGCATACAGGCGCACCAGATGGTCTGTTGCACCACACATTGCACAACGTGTGTCGCGTTTTGCAGTGATTCACCGTGTGGCCTTCCATTCCACCTGGTAAATGGCCCTGTTAATAAGAAGATCAACAGACAGAGTGTAAATATCACAGTTGTAGCTGGATTTATACAGAAAAATCCTGTAAGCTGGGCTGAAGGTGGGAGGACTGAGAGACCCGTGGGGTGTGCCGGCTTTGCGCGGCAACACATGGATAAGAAATGAGTTCAAAGTGATGATACATTCCATGTTTGGATGTGTTTGACACCACGGCGCGGGATGCCGGGCAATGCGCAACATCTTCTTTCTTTCTTCTTTTTTTTTTCGGTTTTGCTTATTCTGATTATTTGGATTTTGTTACAAAAAAAAAAAGTAAGTATGAGTTGCATGCCGGGCGAAGCCACGGCCCTTTACCCCAAGTCAAATGGGTCTGTTGGACTCGGAGGGCATGCCGTGCATAAGGGGGCGACCCACCACATACTATGGCTCGCTGCGAGGACCTGGTCCATCAGCATCTCCAGAAACGGCTCATGCTTCACAGATTAAGCCGGGGGTCGCCAGCGAGCTCGTTGAAGCAGTAAGAAGATTTGAACGCAGACTGGGTGAAGCCGAAGGAGCGTCTTTAGTCAGCACGCCTGCACGTGAGCGCGTCTGCGGCCGGCGCGCGGCTCTTCAATTTTGAGAGCACCTAGTCTCTCCTAGCCAGACGCTTTAACAAAATGGAGCTCATGCCTCGCTTGTTAAATGTCAGCACGCCCATTGATTCGATCACCGATAACAGACAGGCTCAATGCGGCCCCAAGACACGCGCCGCCTGAAGTTGGCCTGAAGAGATCTCCATACATATATATCTGATCACGGTATATCATTGCCCTTAGTACTGGTGGTCTTACAGCAAGCTATGCAAGGAGGATATATATATATACATAATGAGGAGGTCTTTGCTCGGAGCTATGAGCTTCTTGTTATAGCGCCAGTCTACGAGAGACTAGTCTTTGTTCAATCACCATCATATCTCGCCGCTTGCGTGCTTCGTCTATCTCTTACATAACTTCTAAGCGGCTGCACGCCCGGGCCGCGGAGTGCCCGCTAATAATGTGTGGCTTCAGGCGCGCGCATGCAGATTCGACTCAGTTGAGCACGCACGCCGCACGCGGCGTGTCATATCACAGACTCACAGTCGCTCTGTGCCGAAAAGAAAAGGGAGGAAGATATAAAATGAGAAGTAGAGGGCGTGTTGTGCATGCGAAGGCCTCGGAGGGAGGCGCGCTGACCAAACACGCTCCTTCTTTGCTCCTTCGCCGCCTCGGGACCGGCTTCTCTGCATCTCGATGACTTTGCGGGGTGCAGGTGCGCAGCGCCGCTCAATCGCCTCCGGCCTTTTCCCCGGTCTTCCCGCCGCGCGCTGCTACTCGCCTACAACGCATACCGCCCCCTTATCTCTCCTAAATTCGATATTTCGTGTCCCGACGGCGGGCTTCTCTGTATCTCGATGGCTTTGCGGTGTCACAGGTGTGCAGCGCCGTACACTCGTGTCCGAGTCCGCACCCTCTAATGTGCTTTTGGGGCAGCATAGGTCTTTGTTTAGAGGTACGAGCTTCATTTATTAAAGCATCTGTCTATGAGAGACTAGTCTTTGTTAAATTGACAATCACCATCACATCTCGCCGCTTGCGTGCTTCGTCTATCTCTTACATAAGTTCTAAGCGGCCACGCGCGTTTACGACTTGCCTATCCACTGCCTCACAGTGTTTGGGTAATGGATGAGTGCTCAACGCCGGTGCACACTATGTTTGAAAATATTTAGGAGGCGGGAGAGTTTAGTCTGAGGTGTATGTCTTTGTTGGATTGTCTCTATCTCCTAAGTAATAAGCGGCCGCAAGTGGGCGCACCAATGTTTGGTTGTGCGTGCAATGACGCCACTAAGGCCGGCAAAAGGCCGGCACATGCGGCTTCGAGCGCCCGCCTCCGGGGCATGACAGACATAATGTTAAGTAGTATCGGGAGAGGTACAATAGCTATTTACATAGGTACTCGATCGCCGCACCCGCAGGCCCATTCCCGTTACCCCCCAGTCCGCCTTACGCCACACGCCCACCGCCCACCGCACATCTGTCCTCGCGCTTATTCACTCACTTACTCGCTTTTGTTTAGCTGTAAATCTAGTGCAGTATGAAAGGTTGAATTGTGCATTCCCAGTGCGCGTAGTCAGTACGTAGGATACTTGTGAGTAGCATAATTATGTAATACATTGTTATTATCTGCGGCCTGTCGGAAGCCAGAGAGTGCGACTCCATAACGAGAAATACCGAGGTGCAACTACGTTCGGTGCACACAAGCTCAGAAAAGCAAATCAGGAATGAGGAATATTGCAAGTTGATTGTGTTTATAAGATGCGAAGGTTGGGCGGGGTATTGTGGCCTTGCAAATCACACGATGTTTTGAGGCATTGAGCGCAACATACCTGTTGAGCCTCGAATCTACGCACTTTGAACATGAAGTACTTTGGTTGACACCTAAGTTGACACAACTCAGTAAAGAGAAATTGGGACAATGATGAAGGACACATACCTTGCATGTAAGATCGTAGTGAATATGTAAGTGAGGCGCTCTTGAAGAGTTGAATCTGAAGAAGAGCAAGCTAGTAATGTACACCAGCATAGTTTCAACCACTCAGTCCGACTTGAAAGAAAAAGCGTAAATAAATTGCATGAGGACCCGGGTGCAAGGAAAGGCAGCTTACCGCGTTAATTTGAGCAGTCACTTGGCGTGGAGGGACTAGGAAATCTGAGAAGAAAACTGCATCAGGACGGCGCGTGGGATAAAAATCCCAAGTTTACGTACCTGGCTCAATTGGGGCAATGTAGGCTCATGGTCATTTGAGCAGTCACTCGGCGTCGAGGGATGAAAAGCCGGGAAGCTCAAGGCGACTGCATTAGAACGGCGTGTAGGCCAAAGTGTTTGTACCTTGTTTAACTATTTTGGTGTCATGGGCTCATGGTTGAATGGTAAATCACGTGAAGAAATTTAAGAAATGTTGCATTAGAACGGCATGGATGATACTGATGGAAGGTTTACTGACCGGGCTCTCGCAAGCGAGGTAACCGGGACTGGACTGTACGATTGAAACCAAATTACATTAGGATGGCGTGTAAGGATTAGATATAGAAGAAAGGTAGTGTAGCGTACTTGGTTTAAAGTGCGAGCTGTGAGTGAGAGACAAAGTAAATTTGCATTAGAGCCGCGTGTAGTGTCTGGGTTAGAGACATGGCGTACATACCTGGTTCAACGACCAGCATGTAAGGCGTGTCGCAGTTTCGGTTAAGTTGCACTGAGGGACAAAGGAACCTGAAAACAAGATTGTCTTAGGATGACGTGCAGGAACTGGAGTAACGAAGGAACCTCGCTTTAACGACCAAACGAGATTGATTAGGCAAGCATACCTTGAAACGAGCAAAATGTGGGCAATCCAAGGGCCAAGGCCAAGGCCGTAGTCACGGTGTTTGGAAGACTGACAGTCGTTGGAAGCCAGACTCGCATAGGCACGGTATAGAGTCTGAATAAAGGTCAGTAAGCAATAAATAAGCATATAACATGAGTAAGGAAGCGTACCCTTGAGCTAATAAATCATAGAGTAAGTGAGTATTTTGCATTCACGGCGAGGACCTGAATAAAGAAGGTCAGTATGGAGCGAAATAAAAACCAAAAACTCAGCCAGAGTTTCGACGTGGTGAAGTCCTTGAGAGCGCGCCAAAGTCGTACTTGCACAGGAACGAGCTAAGATGTGAATTGAATGGTCAGAAAGTCATAATAGGATAAGCACACGGGCTGAATAAGAAAGGCCAGTCAGTAACCAACAAAACAAGGATCAGAAACTCAACGAGGAAAGCGCATGGTTTCGGCGTGTTGAAGTGCTTGCGAACGCCAAAGAACGAGTGAAGATACATAATCAGGAAGTAGTAACAAAGGAGCCCGACAAAGGAGCCCGTTGAAATATAGCACGCATGGGTACTTGCCTTGATTCTGAGAGCGAGGCATTGTGATCTAAATGTAAATTGCATCAGTACGGCGTGTGGTTGGCTGTGAAGAGGTCGTGTACTGAGTGCTTACCAGATATTATGGAGTGACTTTCAAGCTTTGATCTGCTTCAGAGGGCTGGGTGTCGAAATGCCCTTTTCTTCAACTTGGAAATAGATATTGTGAGAAGAACGCGGGTAGCGACAATAAAATGATAATTGAAGCTGATACCCATGATCTGCGGCATTGAAAGAAAAACACGTCGCATTCAAGCCTGACTGGGAGAAGACCAACACCCCGAAGTCAGTACAGAAGCAGGAGAACATCTCTTAGAAGCTACTTTGGTGTACGGAGAGCGATGGCTCCATTTTCAGGCAAGGTTGCCAGCTGGCAGTTGGTCTGCGCACAAAGGGAACAAGTCAAAATGGTTGTACGGACTCCGTTCAAGTTGGCAGGGGAAAGCAGAAGAAAATGGAAGACAGTGCGCAAGCTCATCGCCCGATCGCTCGCCGGATCCCATCTGGCTGCTGGGGCGCGAGGTGCCGGGCTGTAGGGCTGCGGCACAAGCAGCACATCATATCACATGCATGTGCAGAAGGGTGGGAAGAACTGCAGCGTTAACGCAAACTCTGCGGCGGGCGCAAACGGCAGACGATGTGCTCAGGTGCGAGGATGCGGGCTAGGGTACCCAAAAACACCGACCAGGGGGATGTGTACCGGCGGGGTGCAAAGCAGCGAAAGAAGCGGTTTTGTGGGGTGCAGGAAGAAGGGACTGCAACATACTAGGGCTTCCAGAGGACGAGGGCTTATATTACTAAACTCTGACAAAAGTTGGCTGGTATACCAGTCATGAGAGCAGGAACCGTGGAAGAAGCGGAAGTACCCGGTTCGCCTGCTGCAGAGATTGCAGGCAGAGAGAAAGGATGAAATCGGGGATATTTGTTCCTACTATACTATGAGGGTCCGAGAGCAACGGCCGCCTGTATTGGGTCCATTGGGAGCGAGAATGTGCGGGAGCCAAAATAGCGAATCCCTGCGTTGCAGAGTGCGGAGACCGTGGGATACATCGAGGGAACTTCCTGGGATAGGACACACCAAATACTAGGCTTTTGAGAGGGTTTCAGAGGCCTGAAATTGAAGGAGGCACCAAGCAGTAAATTTGTGTCAAAGCGAGAATAAATGGCCCGGAGAGCGCTACGAGAGCCGTATGACTGTACAGAGCCGTGAATCCGTAGATAATATGCCCGCCATAAGAAATGTGAGGCTCTAGCTGCAACGGATGGAAGCGGGGAAGCCATTCGGGCGGCACCAGGAAATGTATACTGCCAAGCAACCAGAGCACAGCACGGGATCAACAGGGCGTACACAGAACTACATGAACACCAGATATCACGCACAATGAGGGGGGACGATGGGAGCGGTAGCGGGGCACAAACGGTGCTGATTTGTGTGGGGGGAGGAAGAGAGGCGATGGGATCACAATATGAGTAACCATCCAATAACCATCACACGCGCAGCCACACGCGCCGAGCCGGCAAGCGCGCGCTCGAAGCCACGCGCCGCCGCTTGCAGCCGCGTGCGCCGGCTTTAGCGGGCGCTCCGCGGCCCGCGCGCGGCCGTTCAAAATATCCCGGGGAAAAATGACAGGAAATAGCCGGGCTGTTTCCCGAATATCTCCTGAGGAAAAAGAAGATATTTTATCTAAGGAGATTATTAGGTAACAGACAGACTTTTTCCCAGCTGATTTCCGAGAGAAACAGCTCGGCTATCTCCTGAGAAAAAATCGGCCTGGGAATTTCCCGAGGAAAAATTCGGCCTGTTTCCTCAGGTCATTCTGAAAGAAAAAGTTTGACTTTTGCCTCAATTTCTTCCAGGGTAAAATTATTTATTTTACTGGGGGAAATTTGGTAGGAAATATTCTGACTATTTCCCAATTTTCTTCCAAGGTGATATTTAGGCAGGAAATGGAATATTGTGGTACAAGGCCGTTTTTTCCGTGGTAAATTTTTTTGATCGCCGCAGTGTGTGTGCCCCATTTGGGAGGGTGGGAGTGGTGATATACTTATTTATTTTACTGGGGGAAATTTGGTAGGAAATATTCTGACTATTTCCCAATTTTCTTCCGAGGTGATATTTAGGCAGGAAATGGAATATTGTGGTACAAGGCCGTTTTTTCCGCGGTAATTTTTTTTGATCGCCGCAGTGTGTGTGCCCCATTTGGGAGGGTGGGAGTGGTGATCTACTTAGTGGCGGGTGTTTCGGGGCGATTTTTTTTATTGCCGGGGGTGGGTACGATTGTGGAGAACGCGGGCGAGCGGGCCTGGGAGGCGGCTTTGGGACCCCGCGCGCGTTGTCCTGTCGGCGTCACACCTTTGCGGTGGACGTCCTGTGCGCGGCCCGCTCATACCTCCCCGCGTCGCTTTGTGTGATGGGGCCCCGCATCGTTTTGTGCGACGCGGGCGGCTCCGTATACGCGACGCACGCGGGTCATGCCGCCATGGGCTGCGGCGCTGTGGGCCCGCGTCGTTTCGTGCATCGCGGCCCCCTTTCGGGCGCTCTTTGCGCACCGCACGCGCCTCCCCGCGTCGCGCTGTGTCATGGGGGCCCGCGTCGTTTCGTGGGACACGGGCAGCTGCGTATACGCCGACGCCTTGCTTGCGCGCTGCGTGTGGTGGTGGCGCTCTGTGCTGTACGCCGCATCCAGGCGCAAGCGTACCTGTCCTCCGCGACCCGTGTCGCTGACGAGACGAGCGTGTGCGCGGCGGGGGAGGGGAGACGTTGCGGGTTCTTGCGCCGGACCGTGCGCCGCGTGTGTACCTCAGTGTCGCGTTGCGTGCTCGGTGTGGCTGCCCGTGCTTTATCAGATCGGCGTGCGCGCGAGCTTCTCCGCGTCTTGGGCACCGGAAAGCACCTGGGCGGGCGTGCCGCCGTATCTGCCGTGCTCTGCGCGCCGTAGGCGACGTCGTCCATGTGGGCGGGTAGGCGACATACGCTCTTCTCCGTGGCGCGTTTGTGCATTCTGCGGCGCCCGTCGTGGTGGTGAGCTGTAGCGTACGGCGGACGTCTGACGTTGTCGATGTGGATGACGAGTTGCGCACGCGGCGGACCTAGACGTAGGTGACGCTCTCGACATGGACGTGCGGGCAGGCGGGGGCGCGCGCCGCGAGTCGTGGCGGACATACATCGAGTGGCGAACGGGGATGTGCCAGACGCCGTCGACGTGCGCGCAGGCGACACTGACGACGTGGACGTACGCTGATAGGGGGGCCACTGCGCGTTTTTTATTCAAATTGGGTGGCTGCGCCGCGCTTCTCGGAGCGTCCTCGCTTTGCTTGGTGTGGTGCAGACGTGCGCCGCGCGCCGTTTGTACTCCGCCGGAGCGCGCGCGTCTTGGCTGCTCCACGCGCTCTGCAGAGCTCACTTTGCTTTGCGTGATGCAAAGCCGATCCGCCTCTTGTGCCCCACGCGCCGGCCTTTCGCGGTCAGGCCCGTTTAGCATCAGCTATCATCGTCAATTGTCTCTCTCCTTCTCCCCTCCATCCCCATTGACTCGTGTAGACCGCCCAGTTTCCTTCTCTCTTTTTTGCATCCTCATTTACAGTTCGCTCTCCTCCTCGGTTTATATCTCTCGTCGTCCTACTTACATATCCCTCCTCCCTCTCACTCGCGCTATGCTAGTTACCTACCGCCACCCACTTACACGCACGTGTACGAGAATGAATGAAAGAATTACTGTTGCAATTGTACCTGTACATGGTGTGTCGCCGAGCTGCATACGGCGCTGATAAGTAACAACTCAGGAGAATGTGGGCGCGGCTTCCTCTTCTTCCTATAGTCCAACTCTCTCGCTCTTTGATTATAGAGTGTCTTCATCGCCTGCTTTCCTGCCTTGGATTTGGCTGATTGTCTTTAAAAATGACGATCCCATATAAACTTTAACAGAGTTCCGGTTGGCGAACTAGCCGTTTCAACCGATGCACCCACGACTGCCCTTACATCATGATCCTTGCGGCTTATGTTTTTGCCGCCTCTTTCGAACCCACGCCTCAGTCTCTTCTCTCTCCGTCTCCCTTGTGAGCAGTATTGGGATGGCTTGAGTTGATGGATCATGGCTGAAACACATAGTTGCCGTTTGTTTATTAAATCTGTAGTTTAAATAGACATTTAAATTCTACTGAAATTGCCATTATGAAAGGTCTTACTCTTGACTAGCTAGCCCGAAATGTAACACATTTAATTGAAAAAAAATAAACTAATAAATTTGTACCGCATTTCGGGCCAACCGGAGGTTTGGCTCCTCCGGTGTGCCCGGCTGATAGATATCGGACCCTCACAACACGGCGCTCCTTGAACGTCGGACGAGATGTGTATCAGCGCACAGCACTAGGAGGTATATAAGACCCGTCAACTCTGTGTCTTACTGCTGATCCCGTCCCACACTCGAATAGCCATGCCAGTGAGACCAAATTGTTGTTTCCACATTCCGAACTTGTGGTTGAAGAAGTCAAAGTCAAACGAGAACAAACCAAATTTAGTTGTGGATCACAGGCCGGTGTGTGCAACAAGGAAGTAGTAGGGGAAGTGCATTAGCATCTTATTGGTATTCTGACAGGTGCTGGAAGCAAAACCAGTGACATCAGGGGATATTGGACAAGAAAATTATGAACCTGACCAACCGGTGAGTTTGGGGGGGAAATCAATCAGATACTGGATGATCTGAAGGACCTCAAGGCTGCAAATGATCAGGCTACTGTGGCGCAGATAACTGAAGGACATCTAGACCTGGCTGGACATCTCGAGTCTCTGGCAATCTCTTTCAGAGACCGATATCGACAATCAGGAGATGTGAAGGACCTCAACAATGCACTGCAGAATTATCAGGCTGCTGTGGCACAGACACCCAAAGGGCATCCAGGCCTGGCTAGATGTCTCCACAATCTGGCGGTATCGTTCACAGACCGATATCGAAGATCAGGTGATGTGAATGACCTCGAGGCTGCACTGCAGAACAAGCAGGCTGCTGTGGCACAGACACCAGAGGGGCATCCAAATATGGCTGGACGTCTCCAGAGTCTGGCGGAATCGTTCACAGATCGATATCAAAGATCAGGTGATGTGAAGGACCTCCAGGCTGCACTGCAGAACGATCAGGCTGCTGTGGCACAGACACCGGAGGGACATCCAGACCTGGCTGGACGTCTCCAGAGTTTGGCGGCATCTTTCGCAGACCGATATCGACAATCAGGTGATGTGAAGGACCTTGAGGCTGCACTGCAAAATGATCAGGCTGCTGTGGAGCAGACACCTGAGGGGCATTCAGACCTGGCTGGACGTCTCCAGAGTCTGGCGGCATCGTTCACAAATCGATATCGAAAATCAGGTGATGTGAAGGACCTCGAGGCTGCACTGCAGAACAATCAGGTTGCTGTGGCACAGACACCAGAGGGGCATCCAGACCTGGCTGGACGTCTCCAGAATCTGGCAATATCATTCACAGACCGATATCGAAGATCAGGCAATATCAAGGACCTTGAGGCTGCACTGCAGAACAATCAAGCCGCTATGGAGCAGACACCTGAGGGGCATCCAGACCTAGCTGGACGTCTCCAGTCTCTGGCAATATCATTCACAGCCCGATATCAAAGATCAGGCGATGTCAATGACCTCGAGGCTGCACTGCAGAACAATCAGGCTGCTGTGGAGAAGACACCTGAGGGGCATCCAGACCTGGCTGGACGTCTCCAGAATCTGACGGCATCGTTCACAGATCGATATCGAAGATCAGGTGATGTGAAGGACCTCGAGGCTGCACTGCAGAACAATCAGGCTGCTGTGGAGCAGACACCTGAGGGGCATCCAGACCTAGCTGAACGTCTCCAGTCTCTGGCAATATCATTCACAGATCGATATCGAAGATTAGGTGATGTGAAGGACCTCGAGGCTGCACTGCAGAACAATCAGGCTGCTGTGGAGCAGACACCTGAGGGGCATCCAGACCTAGCTGAACGTCTCCAGTCTCTGGCAATATCATTCACAGATCGATATCGAAGATTAGGTGATGTGAAGGACCTCGAGGTTGCACTGCAGAACGAGCAGGCTGCTGTGGCACAGACACCAGAGGGGCATCCAGATATGGCTGGACGTCTCCTGAGTCTGGCGGCATCGTTCACAGATCGATATCGAAGATCAGGTGATGTGAAGGACCTCGAGGCTTCACTGCAGAATAATCAGGCTGCTGTGGAGAAGACACCTGAGGGGCATCCAGACCTGGCTAGACGTCTCCAGCATCTGGCGCTATCATTCGCAGACCGATATCAAAGATCAGGCGATGTCAAGGACCTTGAGGCTGCACTGCAGAACAATCAGGCTGCTGTGGAGAAGACACCTGATGGACATCCAGACCTGGCTGGACGTCTCCAGAATCTGGCGGTATCATTCACAGCCCGATATCGAAGATCAGGTGATGTCAAGGACCATGAGGCTGCACTGCAAAATGATCAGGCTGCTGTGGAGAAGACACCTGAGGGGCATCCAGACCTAGCTGGACGTCTCCAGAGTCTGGCGGCATCATTCACAGATCGATATCAAAGATCAAGTGATGTGAAGGACCTCGAGGCTGCACTGCAGAATGATCAGGCTGCTGTGGAGAAGACACCTGAGGGGCATCCAGACCTAGCTGGACGTCTCCAGAATCTGGCAATATCATTCATAAACCGATATCAAAGATCAGGTGATGTCAAGGACCTTGAGGCTGCACTGCAGAACAATCAGGCTGCTGTGGAGCAGACACCTGAGGGGCATCCAAACCTAGCTGGACGTCTCCAGAGTCTGGCAGTCTCGTTCACATACCAATATCAAAGATCAGGTGATGTGAGGGACCTCGAAGCTGTCCTATTCAGTTACAGCAACTCTTTTCAATGCTACACCTCGGATCCTGTACAATCATGGCACTCAGCCCTCAACTGGGCTTCCTTTGCAAAAGTCCACAGACCATCTGATATCTTAAAAGCTTATTCTGCTGCCTTCCATCTATTACCTGAGATCCTCTGGATTGGAAGCACTGTATCAGTCCGTCAGGATGTAAACATGAGAATCAATGTTTCCCAGGCAACCTCTAATGCCATTACTGCCTGCATTGACTCTTTAAATCTCCCACTTGCAATAGAGCTCCTTGAACAAGGGTTGGGAACCACATTCCAGCAGCTGCTGCAACTCAAAACCAACCTGGATTTTTTGCCCCAAGAGGAGGCAAACAAGTTGGCACTCCTGTCTGCAGACCTCTATAGTGGCAGAGCTGACTATCCACAGAGGGCCGCTGCAGATCGAAATACATTGATTAATGAGATTCGAAATCGTCCAGGCCTTGAGAACTTTCTGCGCCCCAAACCATACACAGATTTGTGTCAAGTGTCCCAACATGGGCCTATTGTTATTCTCAATTCCCATCATGATCACTGTGACTCAATTATTCTCCTCAATCCGACCTCAGATCCACTTCATCTTGCACTGCCATCAGTGTCTGTTGACCACTTAAAAGCACAAAAAAGCCTCCTTAGACATCTGATCAGAGGACGTAATGTGAGATCCAGAGAACTACCACAGGCCCGGCTTCGTATGTACCAAGAAGGGATAGAAGTGGGCATGGATGGGTATTTGAGCTGGGTCTGGACTTGTATTGTACAGCCAATCTATGTTGTCCTGAATGCTGTGAGTTCTACTCATCTTGTCAAATGCATTATTATTCACTTTTTTCACAGAATGGTATCACTTCTGGCAGATTGTGGTGGTGTCCTACAGGAGATTTCACTGGCTTGCCTCTGCATGCTGCAGACTCTGCAGATACATTCATACAGTCATATACGCCCACACTGGGGGCTCTCCTTGAAGCGAACTCCAAAACACATTCAATTGATCCACCTCACATTGGCCTGGTTGGGGTGACACACACTGGTCCCTGCAGGGACCAAGAACTCCTCGGAGTTGAAGAAGAAATCACTATGATTAGCTCCATTGCTGGAGAACGATACCAGGTTCAAAGTCTCATTGGTGAAAATGCTGCTGTGGCTTCAGTCAAGCAGACACTGCATGAGTGTGCTTGGATGCACCTAGCTTGTCATGGAGAGCAGAACATCATGGAGCCTACAAAAAGCTGCCTCCAGCTCTATGGTGGCACCTTGGAGCTGGAGACCATTCTCCAGATGTCTCTTCCAAATGCTGAGTTTGTATTCCTCGCTGCATGCCAGACGGCTAAAGGGGATGCTGGACTGGTGAATGAGTCCTTTCACTTGGGGGGTGGTTTCATTGCTGCCGGGTTTCAAGGAGCCATTGCCACTATGTGGTCCATGATGGATAAAGATGGGCCCGTTGTTGCAGAAACTGTCTACAGCCATTTATTGGGCAGTGGGAAAAGGCCCCAAGCATCTGAGGCTGCAAAAGCACTGCAGCTTGCTGTTCGAAAGATGCGGGATGCCGGAGTGCCATATGAACGATGGGTACCATTTATCCACCTGGGAATCTAGAGTGGTAATCCTAGTTCCTTCACACTTCATTATGAAAGACTCACATTTATTTAGGTTCCTGCAAAACATGTGTCTGTTATTTCTTCTCGGCTCAGCATTCATGCTTGTACAAAACCTTGTTTTTAAAAAGTTTCCCGGATTTAGTTCGTAGTAATATTTATCCCCAGTTTTTGGGGCACTTTCACAGGTGAATTCAGTGAACAGACTTCAGTGTCATTATGCATTGGATTCAGGACCAGCTTGCCATATTCTGATGCCATGCACCTAATGATTTAATTTAGCTGAGATTTTTATTGTTAGATGTTGGCGGCATGTCAAAGATGACCTACTAAACGAGTCCGCGCCATTTTCGTCACTTCGTTACTTCACTTAGGTTTGCGAAACTTTGGGTTAGGGTTATTAGGGACAACTCTTGGGGTTCAAGGGGGATCCCTAAACCTAACCCTAGGCTAATCCGAAGCCAGGGTTCAGGGTTCAGGCTAGGGCTGGGGCTAGGGTTAACCCTAGGGTGGACAATGTCCATAGGGGGACTTCAAGATGCAACATTCCACTACGATGTTGTGCTGTGGGGGGGGGCCAGTGGGGTGACTGGGTAGTGGAATGACATGTTGCATGGGGGAGAAAGTTAGTTGATGCTTCTCCTGAGGCTTTCGCAACTGTTGCGACACTGTACACAGGCAATACGGTGAGCCACCCCACTGCCCCTCCTCAGCAGTCATTTTAAAGGAAGGACATTGAGGTATCATAAAGTGAGTGCCACTCATAAGCGGTCGCAACCATTGCGACACGCACACAGGACAGCTAGAGGCACAGCCACTAAAAGAAAAGGAAAGTGATAGTGCCACTCCTGAGCTGTCGCAACCATTGCGACACGCACAGAGGACAGCTAGAGTCACCGCCACTAAAATAAAATAAAACAGTGAAAGTGCCAGTCCTGACCTGTCGCAACCATTGCGACACGCACAGAGGACAGCTAGAGTCACCGCCAATAAAAAAAAGAAAAGTGATAGTGCCAGTCCTGACCTGTCGCAACCATTGCGACACGCACAGAGGACAGCTAGAGTCACCGCCAATAAAAAAAAGAAAAGTGATAGTGCCAGTCCTGAGCTGTCGCAACCATTGAGACACACACACAGGACAGCTAGAGTCACCGCCACTAAAAAAAAGAAAAAAAAAGTGATAGTGCCAGTCCTGACCCGTTGCAACCATTGCGACACGACAGACAACAGCTAGAGTCACCGCCACTAAAAAAAAGTAAAGTAAAAGTGCCACTCCTGAGCTGTCGCAACCATTACAACAAGCACAGGACAGCTACAGAGTTGAAGGCCTTGAGAGTCTAGCTATTCCGTGCACACTGCATCGCAACCGTTGCGACACGGGAAACAGGCAATAAGTTGAAGGCATTCAGAGTCCAGCTACTCCGTGCACACGGCATCGCACCCATTGCCACATGGTAAACAGGTAATATGGTGAGGGCCTTGAGAGCTCATCCACTTGGTGTACACTGTGTTTGCGACATGGTAAAAAGGCAATATATTGAAGGCCTTGAGAGTCTAGCTACTCCGTGCACACTGCGTCGCAACCGTTGTGACACGGGAAACAGGCAATATGGTGAGGGCCTTGAGAGCCCATCCACTTGGTGTACACTGTGTTGCTCCCAACCATTGCGACGCTGTAAACAGGGATCATGTAATGAGGGCTGCAGCTTTAATTTCAAGTGTGAAGAACCATTAGGAAATTTCTGTAGTGGCTCTTAGCAGATGAAGCCTTTTTAATCAAAAAACCACCACCTTTTCCGATGCTGTCCTGAATTTTGTGACTCAACTCAGGGGCCATACTGGAATTGTAAGTACATCCAGCAATGAGGACTGCAGCTTTGATTTCCAGGTTGAAAAGCCTCCAAGAAATTTTTGTGGTGTCCCTAGCAGAATGGAGCCCTTTCAGTGATTTTGTGGGCAGCCTTCTCCAATCGGCTTGGCTAAATGGCTTGCCCCTCTTACCAGTCGAGCCCTATATTGCCAGTAGCTGTATGTCCGGGAGTATATCAAAACCTGGGACTCCGGGAACACTTCTGGCAGCACCGTTGTCCGCATTCAGGCTAGTAGAATCCCTGGAGTGGTTCAGTGTTAT
Source organism: Mycena rebaudengoi (assembly GCA_029282285.1). NCBI lineage: Eukaryota > Fungi > Basidiomycota > Agaricomycetes > Agaricales > Mycenaceae > Mycena > Mycena rebaudengoi. Next base: position 208,750 of record JARJCX010000115.1, on the reverse strand, counting down.
AAAACAGCTCCGCTACGCACTACACCGGTTCCTGGATGCCAGAGCACAAAAGCCCGCGTTAATGAGCTTGGAAGACCATCCATTTGGCCCCCCACTCGATGCTCTCTCGTCTCACTATCGCTCTCGCTGCCGCACTCGTCTCGCTCTCCACAGGCGCTGAGGCAGTCCTAACTAATTGCGCAGTTTTCCCACCCTATTTTACCAAGGCCTCACACGCACGCTGACGGCGCCGACGGCTGCGACATGCTCCTACCAGGTAAGCCTTTTCGCCGATTACGATTACTGAGACTGAAGAATAATCGATTATTGACGGGCTTGCAGGAAGCAGATGGCCACCTGACGAGCACCAACACAGCGGGCGGCGTGTTTCCGAACCCTGTTTCAGTCATTCTGAAATCATCTTGCACGTAGCATGTAGACTACGAGATGTCGGAGTGAATTGTGAATTGCATTGGGAATTATTGTCTTGAAACAGCGGTATTCACACAAGACAAGGGGACCACTACACACAAACGAGGGACAGATCTCAGCTTGTTTTTCGCGTCGCGTCGATGTGGACACCCTGATCAGGCAAGGACATACCGGTTAGATTCCCGTTGAATCTTTCAACACACAATTCGGATACTGTGTGTTGGAGCACTTTAAAGCTCCCCTCAGCCCCGGCCCGTCGTGGCTGGGAGTGTGCGGGATGAAAAGAGAGCTAGAGGTCCTTGACAAGAAATATGGAGTCAGAGAAAAGAAGGTGAAGGAAGAAAGGAAGGGCGTCGGAGTTTGAAAGTGAGTGATGACTGAATTGCGTTGATTGATTGAGTGAGTAAATGGTTTCTCTCTTTTTGGAGCATATCGTGAACATCATCCTATTTTCAGCGGCCTTGGTGTGTCTGAAAGCTTAAAAAGCTTTGCTCCTGAATCCAGGATTTTTATTTAGCTTCTAATATTTTTTTAATTGAGAACGGAAACATTGGGCAGCATTTGGCCATTTTTTATAAAACCATCCAGTACCCGTGTACATCGGACGTATACAGGCCTCGGGTTATTCGGGGTCCAGGCTATTCATGGGCCGAATAAAAATACTTGCAGTGAACCCATAACTTGGATAATTCATATGGTCAACCAGGTTGGAAAGATTATCCCAAGAGAGAGAAGATGAGTTCAATAACAAGAAGAACGAGAACTGGATTTTGACCGCGCTTTCGGCAGTTTTTTCGAACTATCATTGCCATCGTCATCGATTTCATTCCGCTATACAATCTCCCAAAATAACCACTAGGTGGATAAGCAAATCACCCTCCGGTAGTCGGAGAACACGCAAAAGAATCCAGGTTGACTCACGTAGTACGACGAATTTCGGCTATCTTTGGTTTGCCACAAACTAGCTGTTCTGTTTAAACTCAAGGACCCTGTGCAGATTCCAGTGTGGTCTCAGTTAAAAGCTGCTTGAAGGCGCGCGGTGTGCAGCACAGTCAAACCCAAAATGCTCACTAAAGTGTTCTATACGTTGGCCGCAAGTGCCTTTGCCGCTCTCGTCGCCCACACCTACGACTCGGAGCCTAGTTTCTTACCGCGGAATCTCACCGTCACCGCCGGGGTGAGCAAAAACGGGTTATATGGTCTCGAGTAAGGGGCACTATTCATTCAGTAGTGCCTTGGCGGGCTTACGATGGACCAAATGCTGGGCTCTAGCTCCTTTTCTTGTTGAGAGCACTCAATCTGGTATCGTCGGCGCATTGACTTGCCCGCACCTGGGGGGTACGACAGCAAATAGCAGCTGGTCCTTCTTTCCCAAAACGGTCAGTGGACCCTGCTCCCTAGTACGTTTGCTCGGCGCGAATTTCGCGATGCTAATCCTCACTCCCTGCCTAAGATACTACATAGCACTGACTCAGACCGGCCAAGCCGAAGACCCAAGTAAGCCGAGTCTCAGTAGGAACCACACCTTCAGGGCGGGTCAGGCGTCGCCGACTCATATTACATACTTAGGACAAGATATGCCTTCGCTTCGCTCCGGCAGCTTGTGGGTTGCCTGTTTAGATAGGGAGCATCTGAGCAATTTCGCTTGTGTTGTAACTGAACTTGTCTATACAATGTCATGTATTGTTCAACGTTGACAGGAAGGTTTATTATTCGCAAAACTGAGTCGAATTATCGTAAAGGGTGCTAATGGGCCAGGTCAGACTGGGGAAATTACGATAGCATTCCTCCTTCGCCACTCAGCCTGGCCGTGAACTTCCGACCTGTGGGCGATGAAACAGCACGATCCAAAATTGATGGATACCCACGCGCTGTTTATACCAGTCCTAATGGCGTCTCGTTCGATCGATTGGCCACGTGAGGTCGATGGGATTTGTAGAAATGAATCTGCAGTGAAAGGAGTGAATCAGACATATCGTGAAAGGGGGCGAAAGGAAGAAGACCCGTCGAGCCTCACATCAATAATCAACAATAATCAAGGGCGGCAAACTATCGGTCGCCATCCTTTGAGCCCGCAAAACCACGTCGAAATGGTTCTTTTAGCTATCAGATAAAATGGGTGCCACTTACAACCGGGCGTCCCTTTGGGATTTGCGTTTGGTAAAAACGGTGTCCGCGAAAACGTCGAACAGCCGTGGAGAGTCTGGTCACAGCTCTGATCTGTGCTGCATTTCTGAGCGAATTAATTTACGTACCATGCCCAAAAGCTGCGCAATCGCGTGCGGGAATACAGTGGGCGTGGATTCTGAACAAAATAAATGAGTCTCGACAATGTCGCATGATAGAAAACTGTACCATATGGTAAGATCAGATCTCGGGATGGCGGCGTTACTTTGCGCATACGTGCCGGCAAGACCTAGACCTCATATTCCGAATGTATTGGAGCTCAGGTTGATGGCGGGGGATATGGGCAAAAGGAAGACATGGAAAATATTTTTGAAGTTGAGTGGCTAAGCCGACATTGAGCTCAAGATTTGAATGCTGCCAAGTCCGTCCTCTGAAGTAGAACTTGGAGGTGGGTTTGACGGGGCATGATTGAAGTTTCGAGGATGTGAACAGCCCACAGCTGAGGCCATCGGCTCGAAGGAGAGATCAGACCCGTGAAGGATGGTCGGAAATGCGAGCAAGGGCGACTGAGTGCGAAGCGAACTCTTCAAGGGGAAGCCGCGTGAAGAGGCGGGCATGAGGCGATGCACGAAGCCTTTTGCCTGGCAGCGAGATGTATTTTGACGGCCTGTGAACGGGGCGCGACTTGATGGGCAAGTTTAGCCTGGAACTAATTGACGGACAGTGCAAAGGAGGAACTCTTGAGCAATGTTGAAACCTTCCAGCGGACTGGGTCGACCATGAACGATGCTACTGTAAGAGAGAGGACTTGATGAGGACGGCGAACACGACGCATTGATGCTTTCAGTATAGCGAGCCTTGAGGCACGGATTCCTCTCCTGATAGAGTGCTCGCAGAGTATATTAACGGTGAAGCTTTGAGGTGTTGATTGTTGAAGACCGCGCGCAAAACCACGAAAATTGAGGGAGCCATGGATGATGGGGGTGGAGAAAGGGAGGACGTGCGAACAACCCACCGTGTCCTGCCTTTTGAACGGGCTTTGAGTGGCTGATCGGGATTCTATATTTCCGCAGGCGCCCGGGCGCGTAACTTAATTCTTGATGAAGAGGGTCAGCTGCCAGCAGAAGACGTCGAAATGGGGGAATTTCGGGAGTACAAACATGTACACTCTGATTCGAGGGATCTGCTTAATATACGAGGTATCGCCGTCATCGCCGCCACCTGCACAGCACACCACCCCGGGTTCTAAAGGAGCCGGGGCAGCCGCTACACAGAGGAACCCCGGGGTAGTGTGCTGTGCAGGCGGTGGCGATGACGAAATACAACATTCCGGGCGTCAACGCTGCAAAGCCGGACAATGCAGAGAGGGCACGGAGAGATTGGCGCAGGGAAGACGGGGATGGGGCGCAAAGATTCAATGACCAAAAAAAGGTAAAAGATGGGAAGAGAGGAACCACGCACGGTCACGGAACTATGTGTAATAATTGAGTGTCTCCGGGTGCGGGGTGTGTGTACACGGAGGGGAGGCGGCATGTTGCTGGTGAAGAGACGTTGACGCAGCGCGCAGCTGGAATGGCGTGGATTAGTTACGTGCAGGAACAGAAACAATGAGGGAATAAAGCGATGGGTGGGGAGGCGGCAGCGCGTAGTATAAAAGGACGAACGCACGGTGCGGAGAATGGGAGGGGAGGGCAAGGAGGGTACGCACAGAGTGGTCGGCCGAAGGCAATGGACCGAAGAAGAGCACCCGGCTCTTATCGGAAGAATTATTGGATAGCGGGAGCGGTGTGTTGGATGATGAAGGCGAAGAAGGGCTTCTTCACTGGAGAAAGTGAGCGGGGATGAGACCGGGAGGAAGGGGGAGAGTTTAGTGATGGTGAGCTTTGCATCGCGGTAAGGGACGCATGGAGTACCGCGTCGTTCGAACGTGCGCAGTGGTGCGATGACCGCGCCGTCGTGCGAAGAACTCCAGGAGCACGCAGTTTCCCACAAAGGCGCGCCCGGGGCGCGTGAGACGCGGTTGAGGCGGAGTGTGGCTCCGAGGGCACCAGGAGATGGTTGGAAAGACGCTGGCAAAGAGAGCAAGTTACGAAAGAAAAGGAGACGTATGTATACGGAAACACGGACAGTGCCGAAATCGAAGACGAATGGGGCGGAAGATGAGATGAGATGGAGCAGTGAACAGGGAGATATGACGATAAATAAAGCACATACCATAACAAGATCAGACCCGAAAATACAGCTGCTCATGGGATAGCGGAGCATCGGGCAGGTCTGTGACGCGCCACGGAACCGACGTAGAGCCAGCGTACGAGATAGGGTAGACCTATTGCATGGTGGGCGCTTTGTGGCTGGTTGAGAGACATCGTTCATCATTTCTTTTGGGCAGACGAATGGGGTAGAATGAGAGCGACTATCGGAAGGGAGGGCGAGTAAATGAGAAACAATATGAAGGTGGAGGGGGATGAATGCCACACGACGGTCTTCGCAGGTTGGATGTCGTTCCACGGACAAATGGGCATGTGGGAACGAAGTAGGTGTGGCGGGGCGTGCGTCGGAGAGCGACACGGCACCCCGCCAAAAAAGACACAAAGAGGGAATAGGGGAATACGAGGGGAAATGGAAACGAGATGCACGATGGCAACCGCATGACCGAGCTATGAGCCCTGTGTTTGAAGAGACGGCGGTGGGTAGACGAGGGAGAAGCAGGGTTCGGCACGTCTGAAATGGTGTGGGTCGGAATGGGAGAGCGAAAGCATCCCTCTACGGTGTCGAATATAAAAATCCGCCTGAGTTTGGTCCAGTAAGAGTGAACTGAGGGATGAATGAGACCATGGTTGGCCTGGTCAACCTGTGTTGCGCACATAGGCTTCCGTCTGACGACAAGAGCGACCATTGGGATGAGAGTCCGGAGAAAGTGGCACCAGCCGACCCGGCAATCAATCTACCACGCCTGCGCAAACCTCTGCGGACCCATTCGGGACACTCTCTCCTCCCACCGTTCGCCAATTAGCAAGATACCGCTTGTGGACTCTGGCATTCGTTTTGGCTCGCAGTATGCCTGCTTTCGGACCGGCTGCGCCTCGTGGGAGCGGATCTGGCCGTATTCTCGTCGCCAACTCCGACTCGGAGACTCGTCGCTTTATTCTTGCAGAGCCCTCCCCATCCCCCGGGACCGACTCCTTTTCTTATCTGGCCTGAACAGATATCCAACTGCCGTGTACTTAGCTGTTTCATTCATTATCGCCGCCGGATTGTGCAGTATCATGAGTATACAATGACGCGCGAACTAGCTGTGTTTGGGTTTAGGGTTAGCTTTCAGGAGAGAGTTAATTTTTTGGCTTGCAAGCCATGTTGTCGGCTTGGCAAGCCATTTTCCCGGCTTGGCATCAGCCAAAAAACCGAAGCGGCTTGCGCTCATTGCACATTATGTAGGGCCCTGGCATTGGATTTTACGGGGCAGATACACTACCATACATACCCTGCATGTATGTAGGACATCAATTGTAACATAATTTTGATATTTGGGGAATGCTCGTCATCGCCGTGAAAGATGATAAGGGCAAATCACGCCCGACATGCAAGCCAGCGGGTTTGTGGGGCTTAACTGATAGACCAGGCTTCCGCGAATCCACCTGTATTGAAAAAAATGGAAGAAGTGTCCACCATGCAAAGATAACAGTATTCAACTCACCTGACTTTTGAACCACACATGTGTTTAAGTGCCTCAAACTGAAATTTGAACAGATTCCTTCACAAAAAGGCTTTGGATACTCTAACAGAGTTGAAAAAATCCCTCTGGACAACAATTCTAGGTTGTGGCTCTCGGTAGTTGATGTTGGTTGTACCAGGGTCTTGACTGCAACCAACCGAATGAGTATAACTACTAAAATCTTTGATGCAAACTGCGCCAATAAAGACATTTGAATGTTCTGGAGGATTCTCGGGCCCAGAATGTGCCAGGACATCGTTCTTTTTCATCAGCAACGAAGTCGCTTGCGCAAGCCATTTTGTCGGATGCCATCAAAATGGGTGTGTCAATGGGTACGGCTTGTCACGAAACGTCGCGGAATTCATGCATGAACAAGGTCAATACCATCTCAGATAGATCTAATTTACCTGCTCCTATCATGTTGCAGCAAGATCTGGGTGAATTGGCGCCAGGTTGAACGTCTTAACTGCCATCACAAGCCATTCTGGCGACAAAGTGGCTTGTGCCTGGTATGGGCGGAATTTTTTGATTCAAGGTTTGGAACTCATGCTATTGCAACTTTCATTGTTATATGGAGTCAGTGAACTCCAAAAAATAGTTGCTTTCATTTTATTTCGGCCCTTAGTCGCTGCGAGCAAAATGGCTTGCGCAAGCCATTTTGTCTGATGCCATCAAATAGGCGTGGGCGTGGCTTGCGACAAAAATTGTTAAATTACGAGTTTTTTTGACTCAAGCTATAGAAATCATTCTAATACTAATTACACTGTCATAGGAACCACTGAACTCAAAATAATAGCTGATTTCAATTTATTTTGGTCCTTAGTCGCTGCGAACAAAACGGTGTGCGCAAGCCACTTTGTCTGATGCCATCAAACCGGCGTGGGCACAAAAAATTATTAAATTATGAGTTTTTTTATTCAAGCTTTGGAAGTCATTCTATTACTACTTACACTGTTATAGGAGCCATTGAACTTCAAATAATAGCTGATTTCAATTTATTTTGGTCCTTAGTTGCTGCGAACAAAATGGCGGGCGCCAGCCACTTTGTCTGATGCCATCAAACGGGCGGAGGCGGTCGTTCTGCCGAGGCATCAGCTCTACGAGCTCGAGCGGAAGCCTTGCTCAAGGGATGTCTTGTCCACTGGGGACGCTCTTTTCACAAAATCAAACAGGTCATTGGCAAGAAACACCTGTATCGACAATTCAACAAAAGCGAATCAAACCATTGGCTGCTCTATCGCGCTGTCAGCTCTAGATTTGATATTTGGGACGGTATTCGGCGCCTCTACTGATTTCAGCGGGAGACGGAGATGCCATTTTGTCTGATGCCATCAAACAGGCGGGGGCGTGGGTGTAGAAACCTTAGTGAGGGTCATCGCGTGGTTGTCCACCCATTGAACATCTCTCTTCGACCCTGTACAGAGCATGTGAATCATTAGGGAAGACTTTGGATCATAGGGAGGGTGGGTATCAGTGGGCGTGGGCGGGCGTGGGCTTGGCTTGTGTCACGTGCCACAATTTCTGCGCACGCACAGTGGCTTGTGCTGGCTTGAGCCCCTGTTCTTTTCACCTGGATGGGTAAATTCGACGAGAGGCATCACAAGTCGCACTTTGACCAGCTTGTCTATGTGATTGCCGAATTATGCACCCGAGGACTAGGGTATGTGTTCGACGAACGGCTCTACAGCGCGGTATATTTATTCGGTATTGTCTCTTTTTGACGCCGTTTTTAATGTTCTCTTTCTTTCCAGGTTCTCGATTTTTCATCGGCGCAGCGTAATGGGTTCATCTCAGCTTTTGTGGAGTTTATGTGCACCAGAATTCCCGGGTGGAATACGCTTAGATCAAGGGATGCATTGTCCATTGGAAGCGCTCTCTTCACAAAATCAAACAGGTCGTCGGAAATAAACACCTGTATCTGTTCGAGATGCTTATAAACATCCTTGAATCGGAGCGCACTTCACCAGTGGAATTTCTACAGGCCGTGGAAAACATTCGCGCCGAGTTTCCAGAGGTTCGGCCGTGATTGTCCTGGTGGATTCTACCAGGTAACGGCAGCATAATCTTCCCCGCGATGCAGAAAATGCCTGCAGAGTTGCGAGCCAAACTGCCCAATTCCACCAACGCGAGTGAATCGAACCACTGGCTGCTATATCGCGCTGTTGGTTTTGGATTTGATCTGTGGGAGGGTATTCGACGCCTCTATCGATTTCAACGGGAGATGGAAATGTTGTACGCTGAAATTCTCGGTCCGTGTTCCACTCCTCGGTGCGCAATTGTGAATTAAGTTCAACTTGAACAGCGGGTCATGTTGATGTCCGATTTCAGGGATCTAAACCTCAGCCGGAGTCGCGCATCAAATGGCATCCAAATGACGGGCGTGCTCCAGATACGCGTGAACGTCTGGAAGCCATTGAAAAGATTGAGGGAGAATTTAACACCCTAAATGCCGCGCTAACGGATGCAGAACGATGGGACGCGGTCAACTCCGCTCCCTCGCCTGCACATGCACCCCATACATCACCAAAATCCATTCCGCCAACTCCACTATCGCGCCAGTCATACCGCTGGGATGGTAACTCATGCTTTATCGAGGCCCCCTTAGAGGCCCTTTTCCGCGCTTTTATAGCCATGGGGGACGCAACACGCAAGGAAATTTCTTCGGCGCATTCGTGTAGAGGCCCCCGATACTGGCCTTAGATATGTCGTTGAACATTTGTGGCTTCGCGGGCTGCTCTGCGGCTCGATTGCTTCATCTCGTCCAACCACCAAAAATTCTACAAGACTTGTCCAAAAAAAAACTGGTGGACACGCTTTTGGCCGGGCAGCTGAATGTCAAAACCTCATCGAAACCAAGTGGGATGGTGGGGTATTTTCTGCAGGTATGGCGAAATAGAGTTCGATTACGCTAGCATTCCTGCGCCTCTGCCGGCCGACCCCATCCTAGTTTTGGACGACTCAGATGACGAGATTGGCCAAATGCTCATCGACTCAATTACACTCCCTCCAAGAACACTTCTATCGGTCCAAGTATATCCCCTCTCCCGCCAAGCTCGGATCGCTTCTTCACTCCCGAGGAAAGCCCGGCCCCGCCTCCTTCGAATAAGGGCCACAATAAGCCTACAGATTTTCCCGACTCCGATTCTACAATGATGGGTGTAAAGAATACCTGCCAGAGGGCGACGATGATCCTTTCGAAGTCCAGTGCGAAAAATGCCGCTTTTAGTCGCACATTAAGTGCTTGGCCCCGGGCGTGGATTGGAACGAACCGGATCAACATTTTATCTGCAGTCGCTGTCAAGATGAGTTCGACGCCAAACTGTGAGCTTGTGCACTGGCTGTTCAATTCGACATTTTTGATCCTTACGATGCTAGTTTCGTGCCTAATCAGGTGGTAATGTTGCCGCATCCGGATGCCCAAGATTGGAGGGCGCCAGATACAGTTTGGTACCCGGCGCGATTTATTGAACATCACAAGAACCACAAAGCAGCGTCAACGAGTACGAATTGCAATGGCTCGAGTGCAACGACGGGACGGTGTATTACAGCTCCTTCTCGAACTTACCGGTCTTGATGCTCCACACCATCTACCGCAGTCGCAAATTTCTCAAAGAAGTCCAGGATGTCCAGATCACGGAAAAGCAGGCTCGGCTTCTTTCGTTTCAAACCTCGTTTGAAAATTTTGAAGATCCCACGCAGATCGGAAATATTTGTTTGCCATTCTACATGATACCCGATGATCCTAACCACAAAAATCCAACGCTCACCGCAATCTTCGATGCTGCACTTCCTCTAGTAGCAGAAATATTGGCCAGCTGGAATAATGGGCACTCGGTCATCAGGAGTTTCGAGACCTTCTTTATCAAAAAGAAAAAGCACGCACATGCTCGGGAGGCGGACAATTGGATGCACACACTGGGGTTGGATCCAACGCCGGAACTCGAGGCGGTTTTGACCGATATGGGACATGACGCACTTCTTGGCATCACAAATCAGGAATGCAACATCAGGGTCATGGGTGTGGGTTCGGTTCTGTTTCAGCTCCTTGCAGTGCAGCAGGAGCTCGGGGAGCCGTTGGATCTCAATGGCGACCTGATCGAGGATCTCAAGGACGACAGTGTTGTTGCATGCTGGCCGGATGGGGATGCAGCGCTCAATGCGATGTTCAGCGCAATTCCAACCACCAGCACGAAGTCAGGTGTCCTGTTTCAACAAATGTTGGCTTTCAAGCGCGATCACACCATTTTTGACAAAGAATTCCGACCCCCAACCTTTCGGCGTGACCGCCGTTCCCGATTCCATCCAACAGATCCCATACCTGTCGTGGTGAATGACACGTCGAAGCGCAAGAAAACGAAGAAGTCGATGCCGAGAAGCCCGCCAAACGGGCGAAACTTGACCCAAAGAAGGAGTGGAAGGTAGGGGTATTGCCACATCGAAGTGCAGGGGAGACGACGAAATTGACTATGAAAAACCGACAAAGCGCGCCAGAACTCACCAGAGAGAAGCTCAGAAAGATGCGAGCAGGAGCGCGAAGAAACAGCCCACCTCGAGGCCAACCACACGGCGCACTCGTGCGGGAAACAGGTAGTGTCGATAATCGGGCAGTGGGGAGTCAAAAAAAAGAAAATGGTGCGAAGATATCCAAAAAAGATATCCAATTTGACTCGGCACCTTCGTTCTTAGCGTAGATTCAGATTGCAGAGTAGATTAGAATACTTATACTGGCCTGAATTATTATAACCGTATTGGTGTGGTGTGGGAGTGGGAGGAATTGGCAATGGTTTCCGTCCAATTGACCAGGAAGTGGTCCAACAAAGGAAGCAACATAGTGTTGCATCAATCAATATAGTTGAGTTGACTGACTTTGAGTTGATTTCACCGAACACTGGGGGCGGAGATGTAGTTATATTCAACCAGAAATATGAGAAAACTTGCTCATCGGTGGCAGTGACGGGCTCACATGCTCGATGATTACAATGACACCTTTTCAGCCAGCAAAGTTTATGGCCTGGGAGACAGGGATTCCCGCTACCTTTAGGTAAGGGTCTTACAGCGCCTGATTTTCACGACTTGCAGACGATCACATTTTCGTCATTTCCGCTGTGTCAGCACCGTTTCTCCCTGCCAAATTTCTCCGGCAAAAGAACCGGGTAAGCGTAATGCCGAGATATGCCGTGAGGTGTAGTAAACCAGCTTACTTTCAACCCCTATTGGCATATTCAACGCAGTTCACAAGGGGAACCTTCAAGGCAAAAAAAAACCAGTACTGTACATACCTGTAGTGAAGCAACGGGAAATTGACCGTGACAATTCTGTTGCTTTTTTTGAAGGCAACACTCATAGGCGGGACAGTGACTGTTGCTGAAAAGGCAACAAATCGTGGGTGGCTGCACTGAAATTTTGATGATCAATGGGTTGAGCGAACAATGCCACACGCCAAAATTGTTCTTCTGTGCTGCAGAAGCCATGTAATACAATTTTCGGGGGACAATGATTTTCCCCCCTCATGTCACGCTGTTTCAAAAGCAACGGCCCTCACCGTGAGCGTGACCCCGCAGAAAAAACGCAACGCAACGGACCCTACCGTGAGCGCGACTGTTGCTTCAGTACAGGTATGTACAGTACCAGGGAACTTTTAGACCATAATGAGAAATGAACTGGGCCAGGCTACCAGTGGGAGCATATGAAATTCAAATGATTCAGGTACTATGAACTGAAGTCGGCGGGAAATGGGTTGTTGCCTGGCCGTGGTATGAATTCAATTGCAATATTTTATACCCGCTCGAGCAGGCATAAAAAAACCGCGGTTGAAGAGGTGGTCTCTGGTTTAAAAAAACCAGCCCTGGGCCTGGTCCTGGATGAGCCATTTTGGGAAGAAATGAACCGAAGTTATTTTTTGAGGAATACTGGAGTGACTTACTGAATCAACCCCACTTGCGCCGGACAGCTTTCCTCACCATTTTCCTAGACCTCCGACAATTTATTTGACCTCGGGTGGGTTATTAACTGATCTAAACAAATATGAGCGACTAATTTAACCCAACTTTGGTCCTGAGTCTTGGTATTTTCTATTGAAGCAACTCTGGAATTTTGTCTGCGTTGCTTCAACCAGACTTGCTCATTAAGTTTATGTTCGCAAGTAACCCAACATATTTAATGCACAATCCCGCTGAAACAATGTTCGCTGAAACCGCTTCGACTGATATCCTGTGAACACCGCGCTTTCACATATTCAACACTACATTCTGAAGTTAAAAATTACTGCAGCACTTGCAATGGTATATGTACGCATGTCAACAAAAAATACCAACTCAAAAGATCCCACAAGTAATGCAAGATCTGTGAGTTGGTGATCGAAAATAGGTGAGAGGAAAGGAACAAATATTATCCTTGTCCTTCCTGAAGATCCTGAGACATGAAGTTCGAGTGTGGCACTGTCCTCGCCATGAAGAAGCTGCAGTACGTGTGCTAAAAATTTTAGAGGACCTTATGACTGAATCTCTCAAATAAGAAAGCGCAGTTGGGAGCCGAAACAAACTTGGGTAAAAATTTGGTTGGATAAACGGACTCAAGTGTGAAAATTCAACTCGAATTACTAAGTAAATAGGCTTGAAGAACACATGAATGGTCGTAACCTCGATTTGAGGCTCCCGAAATGGTACAGTGAATCAACGAACAATCAGAGATCAGTCCATGGAGGAGGAGGAGGATGGATTTTAACCGCCACGGTCCCAATTCAGAGGAACAAGTGGGACCCGAAACTACATACACAGCGTCGAATGTATGGAAATGCGGGCTGAAAGAGCAAAGTCAGATGTGTGATCGATCAATGGGTGTTTAGCATTAAATCAGTAATACATTACTACACTCGCCAACTTGAAGGTGAACCAACAGAGAAATGTGGGTTGCATAAATTAAGTGGAGCCCACAAATGTGTCATGGTTTTGTGTTTTGAGCTGTCCAGGTAGCGGGCTCTGCCGCTTGTCGGCCTTACCAGCCTTATGTATATAGGAGGATGCCGATGAATGAGACAGGTATGGAAGCATGGCGGAGGAGATATGATAGAATTACATGCAGTGGAATGGTTAGTGTTAAGCGAGCACAAGCCACGCCACGCCACAAGCCACGCCCGCCGCCCGCCCAGCCAAAATTCAAACTCCGCTAAGCGGCGCAAGCCATTTAGCCAAGCCAATCGGAGAAGTCTGGCTTTCAGGATATGCTCTGCGCAATAATAAGAAACGTCAGTGAACATCCAAGTCAGTGTTATTTGACATTGATTCAACGTCATTAGTTCAACGCAAGCTTCTCTTTGAAGTTCTCAATGACCGGGATAAGCTGCTCTGTCTGGCCCCTCAAGTGGGAACGGGTTCCCAGGGATTTCCTTGGTCATTTTGCATGTAAGCTGGCATGATGCCAGTTTTGTGGATTGCACGATATAAAACAAGGCAATTGATAAGGAAGGTTGGTGGGAGTATCCAGCGCATGAAATAGAAGTTATTTATGTCATTGGGAAGCCAGATCTGGAATTCACATCTACGAGATTTACCCAGCACCTTTACTGGGCAACTGTACCGCGGCTCTCCTACATCCTGACAGTCTCGGCGTACATGACTTTGCGCCCTGCCAACCATCTCTTCTCGCAGCACCACAGCCCGTCAAAACTCAATACACCAATTGACGATTTTTCGGTACATTGACTTAGTTTCAGCTCAGAGCGTGGACGCTGTCTCTTGTATTGAATACGGAGGTTGGAATTCATTCCAAACTATAATAAAAAATTATTTCTGCTCATCCGCACATAGGACAGTGGAGATGATACGAGTACAGAAGGTACCACCACCCGATGTGGTCTCATCGCCGCAACATCGCCGTAATAGCTACCGCTGCACCCAGTGAAATATAAGACAGCACATATGAAGACAACGAGCACCATGCGAATGTCTTGCGAAAAAGAAGTAGCGGTTAATAACTGTGTCCTCGCACACTGCGGCTCCTAAAATATATTCACAAACCGTGCAAGAAGATAAGGCAGTTGAGGGCTTTTTCAACAGTGCGTCACTTGAGAGAATTTTAACGTCAAATCCTGCATGAGAAAAATCCAGTGTGATGATACACCTTTTGAAAACTTAGGTGGGTGGGAGGGTAGGTTGCGGTCCGGGTTTGTGACCGGTTTTTGGTTTCAGGGTGGCGTGGGGCGCGGAGGGGTGGGTGTCGTCGGAGGTTTTCGGTTCAAGGGTGTGAGGTGGGGTGGGTGGAATTGCGGCTTACGGGAGTGCGGGTGCTGGCTCAGCACAATTGGTGGTGCGAACTGACTTCGGGCATCTCGGAGATGCCGGAGATCAGCAGCATCAACGAACTTACAGGAGTAATGAAATTCCTGGGGCCATTCTGCATGAAAAATAGTATTCCATTGGCAGTTCTTTATCAATTGGGGAGGTTAGGGGGGTCAATAGAAAGGTATAAATGGAGGGAATAGCCTTATGTAATTTCTATAAAGGTAACCATATTATATCAGAAGCAATAGCATCATATACAGTGAACATCGGTACTTTCAGCACGCTTGGAGTATTTTATTTCTAGAGGGTGTGGCTTTTGGCTTTTGACCTGAAATTTTGATACATTGCCAGAATCGATATTATGATGGGCCTAAAAGGGCAAAAAAGTGAGGGGACGGACCAGGAACATGATGTATAAGTCTGGGTAAATTGCTGGTTTTGGGTGCCGAACTGCGCCCCTTTTTTCTGAGCCTGGTTTGGAACAAGTACCCACCATGGGAAAAACCTTGGGTGGAAGAAATGTGCATTGGAGGGGGGGTAATTCCACCAGGTCAATATGGCTAGTGTCCATTCTGATGTTTTGGGATACTCAGCACATGTGTGCAACGAAGGGTAGTTTCAAAACTGGAATAATGCTAGTCCCGACCGACGCGCCTCCTCGCGGCAGGCCGCCTTCGAATCCCGTTCCTTCAGGAAATTGTCTCGCCCGGTTGCTGCTTCTCGTCTTCTTCGAGAAGAACACGGCCAGCCCTTACGCCGTATTCTGAGCCCCTCGTGCTCGTGCTTTACATTATTCTCGTCGCGACCCGTAAATCTTTCTTCCCACCCCTAGTGCTCATCGCATCTAACACCATTCGTTCCCGCCCCTTTGGCCCGATTCACCCCGTTCCTTGTCTTTCCGCATCGTCAACTATTTGCCTCGATACATTTCCTCTTTCATACTTTCTCGCTCCTTCTGTCCACGTCCTCCGCCGCATTCACGAGCCCACCATTCCGTACATGTCGGGTGCTGTCTTGTGCTGCTCGTAACCCACCTCTGGTGGTCTCGCCGCATCTTTGCGTCCAGCGGCATCGCCAATGTTGTGATCCTTCTATCTGCCTCGGGCCTTTTCTGGTGTGCCACTCGTGTCCGCTTCTGTGGCCCGACCCGTCACTTCGCGCCGTTTTAATGCACCGCATACAGCTTATTTCTTTCTCTTTTCTTTCCTCGCTCCTTCGCTCCCACCGTCTGCTCCTTCCGCTCCACTCGCGAGCCCCTCGCTCCGCCTCTGGTGTGGGGTGCTGTCTTGCGCTACTCGCAATCTACCTTTTTGAGCTGTCACTCTGGGTGGGTAGTGTGGCTTGCTTCGTATCACACCACCCCAGCTCCCGCCGAGTCGGAGCTGGTCCACATGCTCAGAGCCCGTTTCCCCGCTCTGCTGCGGACGCCGCAAACGTGCCGGTTGGTTCCCGCTCCGTGCTGCTTTCGTCAGCTTTCCAACCCGGACGTTTCGACTCGCCCACTACGGGTGCCCCGAGTGGCCGAGCGGCGGAGCCGCGGCTCTTTCCCCACACCTCGTATCTCTGAATCCACTGCCGCATTACAGGCTGGTTCAGAGATCCGAGCTCTCTCTCGATTTCACGCGCTCAAATCGACGCATTCACTTATCTTGATAATCTGCGGCCAATCTGCGGCGCAGCTGTGGTGGATTACGAGTACTTCTGTTTACAGATGTTTATCGTCCCTTTCAAATCTCGGGGGACCTAAATTTCATTTGAGAACGAAAATCTTGAGGGACTTTTTGATGGCTGTTTGAAGTCAATTTAGTCACTGCCACCAATTTCATTAGACCAAAACCTGATGAAAATAGTGGCTGGGTAATTGTTTACTTACTCGGAGAAATTGCCCCCTACTCGGTGATAAATTATCACATGCGCAATCAAGTTAAAATTTTTTTTTGTACGTCTGCCGGATGGCCGAGAGGACGGAGATCACCGACGATCGCTTCTGGCCGTCAGATATTGACCTTACTATAGGCGGCCCTATGTAGCGCTGTGTTGTAAATATAATAGCATGCTATGCTATGCTATTAATTGTTGTCCTTCGAGAGGTCAATAGCAAGCATGAGTTATTAACTGCTATTTAGCATAGGCACAAACATTACCAAACAAAGATCCCTGAGGCTCAGGAAATTTCGCAAAATGCCTGGAATGCTACAAATGGCATCTACCACTTATCATACCATCACTTCCTCCCACGGACATTTTTTTTTCAGCATTCCACAAGCATTTCAAGGATCATTTTCATTGCCGAAAGGACAATCAAACAATGATCCGAGTTGTATCCGACCCAGATATGGTGCAAAATGGTTTTGTCGAGTTTTTTGACCTGTCCAAGTGCAGACAGCAGCTAATCAGCGTCCAAGAGGTGTCCCTGCACGCCCACACACAGTTTGAATTAATAGCAATAAATAGCATGGCTCCTCAAAGGGTCTCGCGCTATAGCAGTTATTAGCGTGTTAATAACATGCTATTTATTGCGATGTTATTAACATTTGCATTTACAACACAGCGCTAGCCCTATGCATGTTGCCTTTCATTATTGCAAAAAGAGATGTGGGTTCTGTTTGATTTCAGGACTTGATGGATATTTACTCATTAACTTCCCGTTGGCTGCATGCCTGGGTGGAGAAGTGCAAACGCGTCTGGTCTATTTCGGTGTCAGCATGTGATTGATGCTGCCGTCATTATATGATCTTATCTTAATTATAATGGCCTTTAGACGAACCTCTGTCGTCTTTATCTCGTGCACTGTACGACCACTGTACGGTACATCTCCTGCTGCTGCCTGCACTTATATTCTGTAACCGCTGCTCACTGCTCTACTGTTCGGCTTGATTATCAGGTTAGTGGCCAGTGGTCTCCTATTCAACTCCTATCTGTCCGATCCACGTTTTGCCTTATAACTGCGTCACCTTGACTCCTTAACTCCCCATCTTCCACCATGCGCCATTCGCTGTGGAATGCCGGCTTATGCCTACTTCTGCTGTTTATACTTGTGCAAACCCAACCGCCTGCGTCAGCCGTTAGCTACGCGCGCCAGAAAATGATCTCAGCCTCAGGGGCCCTAAGTCGCTATAAATGCCTTGGCATTCGCTGGACTCCTCCTGAATGTCAGCACAGCATTTCTTATCCTACTCGCACGTAGCAGCCATAAGAGCCATTGAAAAGCAGCTGAGTGCCATGCAAATGCTTCTACGGAGCAAATCGCAGATATAGTCCACCACCCTGTTCAATACTTTGCCGCCCTTCATTTGGACTCAGGAGTGCAAGAGGAGAGCGGAAATTCCCGGCCGGACATTGGCGTCCTTTGACAGTGCCCCCAAATCTGGAATGCCGGATACCGATCCTAAACTTTCATTCCTCTTTCATTTCTGTTAAAGTCCTTTAGATATTTTGACTACCCCCACCTATAATGAAGAGATCTGTCAACTCAGAATATCCTTTTTCATCCGCTACTGCATGGTGGGCGTCTATGAGATTTGTGATGCGATCAATCAATCTTCGGCCGAGCCGGCCGAAGGTGCTTCTACACTCTCTATGGTGCGCTTCACCTAGCTATACCCCGCGCTTGAAATCTGGGGGATCCAAAAAATGAGATATTTCATATCCCTCTAGAAAAAGTATTCCTTTTGACTGTATGCTCACTTCTCCTAGTGGGATGTTCAATTGGATCAAAACTGAGTGAGCTCGTCATTTTTTGGTGACCCGATTTGGCCACATGCGAGAGAAATTATGAAAATTTGGCCATGTCTAGGGCCACTTTTTCTCCAACCAAATTAGCCGCTAGTTTTTGGTAGCGGAAAAAGTGGTGCGCACCATAGATTTACTGTTTTGAGGCTAGCTTCGTCCTTTGCAGGAGTGGGGACCATTTTTGACAGGTGACAGTTGCAGCCCGCCTCGGATTGATCATACCGCGTGGAGGGCCAGAAGCAGCAACTGTATACTCTGTTCTCCGAAACCTATTTCATACTGTCAGGTTCTGACGATTATTTCCAGTCTCCCTCACCATCCCCCAGCCTCACAACTACATTGACCTACTGCATAAATACCCTTTGCTCATGATTCTCGACGACAGTCAATATAGTCTTCTGTGCAAATATACAGGCAATGGGATGGACCGACAATTTCCGGTTGGCTTCATTCTCGTACCCTAAGTGGGAGATGGTTTCACTTAATGTTGGCTGGAGTAAGTCCCAATTTTCAGTAGAGCTTATAGTTCTTACTTACAATGCACTTTCAAAGTCAAAGATGCTCTCCGTTTTATAGTGCGATTCTTTATCCGTTGTTTTGATCCTTGATATATCAACTTTCTGGACACTGCGTGTGATTTGTACTGTTGCCTATTCATTTATTTCAACTGTTGTCATCTTCTTCAGGCATAATATTAATATACAAATTGTTCAACTGCACCATCAAATCAATAACCTGAAGACAAAAGAAAAAAAAAGGAAGTACAAGTTTACATGCCGGGCCCCGCCGCGGCCCTTTACCCCAAGTTGAGCAGGTAGTTCAACAATGCGTGATCCAATCCACACACCTTTTTGAGCAGACACAGCTCATTCTTGAAGTCAGATTGAAGCTGTTGAAAAGTTTGGGGCGTGCCATAGTGCTGTTCGCGAGGTCGAGGGCTGGAAGTTGTGCTTGTTTGGCTTACACGTGACCCACGTGACCCTAACCCGCCAAATCGGCTCTCATAAAATCGATAAATTACAAGATATTAAAATTTTGCTCGGCAACACCATATTCCTGCTGGCGACAATTTTCTTAACTAAATGCTCTGATAAAATGGATGCCGCCATATGTGCAGTTGCAATCTTTGTGTTCGCTGTCACTTCTCGTGAGAAAATTCATAGTGTACTCAGAAGGCCTTATCATTGTGAACTTCCTAGTTGTACTTCCCCTTTCACTGGAATATCTCGAGAGAATGCATCTCATCCAGGCCCAAGTGACCCACTCAATGACTGGAAAGCCCACACGGAGCAGTTTTTATGGCGATTGGATGGGAGACCCCGGCGATCATATGTCTTCCAATATACTGCGAGCGCCATCAAAAGTCTGAGGAGAACACGTATTGGGACATTCCATTATAGTTTCTGACTGAGTAGTTACATTTGATAGGTGCATCCACATCGCGTACTCTATCTCTGTCCTGCTCTAATGTGAAAGCCCATCCAACCACTTGAAAATGGAGTTGAAGCTGTGTCAAGATTACTTAGGGGCACGGATGGCACGCGCACCATGCAAGATTGATTTGATAACAATATTGATATAATCACATAACACTGCCACTTGATGTGGGACAAACAAACATCCAGTCACACTGCACAGCCAATCGGCGAACTTAAGCATGGTTATGTATAATATCCTACCTGAATGCTATGAGAATGGCGGGCATGACAAGGTCTTGGGCTAGGCCTGGCTAGATGGCTAGCCACGGCTAGACGGATCTCGTCTAGGCGGCTAATGTGGCCTCGCCATTTGCCACCAACTACTTCGAGGCTATACCGCTCGCCACGGGGCCCCGCTACCTGGTGACTGTTTTCTTGCTTGCACAACTACAGAGACAGATTTAAAAGATCTGAACCTATGAACACAGTTTTTAATACTTCCTGTAACTTTCCTACAACTCGGAGAGATCAAAAAATGCAGAGCGACGAAAATTTTCTAAGTCGTATTGAATCGTCACGTGGATTCTATTGACCGTTTTCCGTCCCTACGTTCGAGGAACCCTTATTAGCTTCTTCTTTTCTTTCTGTGATCCAATCACCTTCAGATACAACTCCGCTGTCTTGTTCCTCAACGTAGGGCTGGATACGAGTCTAGAAACGGACCTTGTTGTAGGCCAAAAGTTCCGTTAGACTGAAGAGAACGGACCATAAATGATCTCCTCTTATATACGTGCGTAGCGGTACCATAATAGATGGGAGGCAGCCTCAGACCAGGTTCCTACCCAGCCGCGGTTTCGAGGTTCAGTGGATACAGAGTAGGAACCTTTAAAATTAATACAGGATTGCTATCGGAAATATCGAGTATTTGCCATCAATTCGACCCAAAAGGCAAATTTCGGCACATGCCGGCGGTTTCATTTTTTTTTTCTGAAGTGATTTCAAGCTGGACTGATTCTGGGTATCTTTTTTGCCCACGCCATTTGCAAGCACAGTAGACATCAAGCACAGTATTCTTAGGAGAATAATTTTAAACCACCTGTGAATTTCGAAAATGCCTGTTTACCAACTTGGATGTGCCCAGCTACATCAAAAAGTTACCCATGGGGTATGAGAAAAGTCGGAAGGCCCTTTTAAACACATTTTTGAAGTGTTCTGACTCGAAGTCCAAAAACTGGATTAAGTGGTCCCAGACCCATACTATACTTTAAGCGAGTGTTTCGGCATCTTCCGGCGGGTGCCTCTTGGGCGAAGAAAAAACCGATCCGCTAAGCACATCGATCTCCCAGCAACGCCGCTCTTTACTCAGGAAGAACGGATCCAGTGTGTAAGCGAGGAAAAAAGGCAGCCCCACTAATTAGGTACTTGCTAAGTAGTTGGTTACTGCTAGGTTACAATCATAAAGCAGTAACAAAAATTACTAAAACTGAGGGTCTTTCCAAATGGGACCGCACGCGTGGGAGTAAGAGGTCATGAGGTCGACATGAGGTCCAGACAGCTTTTCAACATGCCGTCACTATTACTAATTAGGCCACTACGTAAGTACTCCACCAGCTCCCCAGCGGCGATTGTGCCGTTCGGCCGAACGGCAAGGCAGCTACTTGATCATTACGCACCCTTTCCGGCCGCTTGTTAATCCAAGCAAGCCTATTCTTGGCGCTCTCGCCAAGGGTGCTTGGATCAACTATCTCTCCTCCGGAGTCATCTAGCACGAGAGAAGCCCAGATGATGAGTCGACAGAGCTTTAGCGGAGCGGGAATATCCTGCGAATGGGAGAATGTTCCATCACAACATAAAGTGTGGGATGTAAGTCCTCAAAATGGTGTTTTGTAGAGGTTTTATCGGTGGGAAACTTCTGCGGATCTCACAATAAAACCGCGAGGTTGGACAGCCGGGATGGACAGATCCTTCCGACCTTCCCCTGCTTTCCACCAGCATGCGCTCTTTCGACGTCTGTGTCACCCAATGCTTGCCTACTCTTTGTTTGTCCGTCTGCCTCGTCGTATTGACAGCATACGCTTGGTGGCACAGATGAACACTACCCTTTCCTCCGGGCCCAAAATCAAGCAGAATACCATTCTTAGGGAATCTTGCAGACATGCCTAGCTCTAAAGGTACATTCCGCAGCTCGGAGATGTACCCGACTTTAATTCTACTTTAGAAGGGAGACCTTTCACGAGTGGGGGCTAAGATTTGGTAGGAGGATCCAGACATTCGCAGTCCGGGCTAACATTCGCTGTAGGGCCCATAGTAATGGTCAAGGTCATGGGTCAGAGGATGTGCATCATCAACTCATACGCGGTTGCCGACGAGCTTTTGAACGGCCGGAGCGGTATATACAGCGACCGCCCAGCTCTAACAATGGTTAATGATCTGTATGTCGACTACACGGGTTTCCAACAGTCTTCTGACCTCCGTCTTGCAGTATGGACTGGGTGGGCTTCCATCGTTCACCTGTCCCCAATATGCTCTCTAATAACGGCTTTCAGAAATTCAACATGGGCTTACAACAATGTTCGTTCTGGTAATGACTCAAATGCGGCAGAAACTCATCCTAGTCAGATGGTCCGGTGTATAAGAAACATCGGAAAGTGTTCCAATCCGGATTCAGTTCTGAGAGGTCTACTGGGTATCAAGCCGTTCAGAACATACGTTTCCGGGCATCAATGAAGCTAATTAATCCTCACGGCACTCAGCGCGAGATTACGCTTCTCCTCCAAAAGTTGCTGGAACATCCCACGGAGATCGATCATTATTTGAAAAGGTAGCTTTCTCCTCAAGAAAGACTCGTGTTCGTTCTGTCGACGTCAGTAATGTAGTGCAATCGGAGCCATTATTATGATGATAGGAGTGAGTGCTCTTCTCTTCTTGACAGCGGTTCTGACGACATTATTAGTTGGGCTATCCAACCACCGACCACGACCAATTCATTCGTATAGCTGAAGGTTCTTTCGATACCACTCCGACTCTCTCTCTCGTTTCTCACTTTGAGGAATCCAGCGGCGCAACTCGCAATGGTGTCTGCAGCCCGTCCCGGTGCATACCTTGTGGATCTTATTCCTGTCCTCAAGTATGTACCGGAATGGTTTCCTGGGGCCGCCTTTAAGCGAATTGCGCGTGAAGGACGAGAGCTATCGCATGAGCTTCAAACCAAGCCTTTCGCATGGGCAATGAAGCAGTTCATAGACGGGAAAGCGTTGCCAAGCTTCTTCAATGATTTGATGGAGCACCCCGAGGTTGCAAGTGAAGATCCAGTTGAGGCGGAGCACATCATTCGCTGCACAACGGCTCTTATGTACGCCAGTAGGTCAATTTTAAAGCACCTACGGGTGGCTATACTGATTTCATCGTAGCTGGGGTGGACACCATCTTTTCCTCGGCGCTCACATTCATACTTGCCATGTTGCATACTCCTGAAGTTCAAAAAGTGCGACAACTATATTCATCCGAGTGTTGACTAATTCACAGAACAGAAAGCTCAAGACGAACTCGATCGTGTGGTAGGACCCGACAGACTCCCAACTTTTACCGATAAGAAAAGTCTGCCGTACATATCGGCGATCCTCAAGGAGTCGTTGCGCTGGGAATCAGTCATACCTCTCGGGGTGCCTCATCGTGTCATGAAAGACGACGTGAGCTGTCTCCTAGCTGCGCCAGGTTGGGGTCTAATTTGAGCCAGACTTATCAAGGATACTCCATCCCGGCTGGAACCATTATCATTGCCAATCAGTGGGGGATGGTACGAGATTGAAGTCAATTCCGGTGCATTATCTGACATCATGCAATAATGCTACCATAGTCGCACGACGAGACTGTTTTTTCAGATGCATTCATCTTCCCACCGGAACGTTTCCTCAACACGGTGACTCCGGCTCTCGACCCCAGCAAGATTGCGTTCGGATGGGGACGACGGTAATTACACGCCTCGGTCCATTCTTTTACTGAAAGAGGGTTGTACAGAATTTGTCCCGGTCGCTTTCTTGCAGAGGATTTGCTGTGGTTGACTATTTCGACTATGCTTGCGTGCTTCAACATAACTCCGACAAGTGAGCCGGACGGGAGCATTATAATTCCTCCCAGAGAATATACAACGGGGCTGGAAAGTCATTTTGTTAGAATGATTCGGTTGTCAGTTGATGCTTGCACTCCTTACACAGGCTAGTCGCCCATTGCCTTTTTCATGCAATATAACCTCAAGGAGCCCAGCTGCAAGTGACCTCATCAGGCAGAGCGCTGAATCTCTGCCAGAGTTTTACTACTAAGTAGTCGTCTCTGGCGTCGGAAAGTACTCGCTCCTTTTGAGCGGGTGGTTCGAAGTTTGTGATTATGTTCATATCCCATGTATATATATATAGTAGCAGGAACCCGTGCTCCGCACCCAGAATGCTGGTGATAAGAGCGAATCAAGTTGCGTCCGCTTTATCCTCTATTCCCCGTGCTCTTTCTCATCTTCCATCCCCTTCCCAAGACTGTAAGCAAGAATCTTGCTAGTCTCATGCTAAACGAAGAAATCATGTCGAGAGTACAGGCGCCGTCCTCAAATGTCGAACGCGTGACTCAAGTAGGTCGTAACGACGGGTACCATATGCTCCCGCCGCCCCGGATGTGCAACGACGCGCGAGCGCGTTCCACGGCAGCTATGGGAAGCAACATGTGTGGATACCTCTGCCTCGCTATTGCGAGCACCGTCGATCTGCGCATGCGCTTGCTTGGCCTGCTGCTAGGTCCTGCGTCTATACGGGTTCCTCGCGTCCTCGTGTCCCTGTATCTCCGGTTTCAAGTAGCAATGCATGTGATGTAGAAGATAATTATTAGAGCTTCAGCAAGTCGTTTCTTGAAGGACGCTTGTCACCAACCTTCGGTTGGTTCCTCGCGTCCCCGTCTCACCAGCAGTCCTGGAACAGTTAAGCTGAACTGGTGTTGGGAAGAAGTATTGCAGATTTACGTAGAGATTTCTTCAAACGACGCTCGTCCGAGTCTCGTCACCAACCTTTGGTTGGTTCCTCTCGTCCCTGTATCCCGGGTGTCCTTGAAATACAGTGTTAGATGCAAGTTTGATGAATAATTACTATTGGAGATTCAGAAGTTCAATTGTCCAGTTTTCAAGGACCACGGGATACCATTCAGTTGTCGGTGTCCTATTCTCCCGGAAGATGCCGAGCATATTCAACTCCCGCCACTGTTTGGTCAAGAATGGATTGTATGAGGGCCTCGGGCTGCTGCCTCGAAAAATCGAAACAGACAGTTCTGTCTGGATGTGTTGTGCTGGACGCCACAAAAATCGGGAGCTCGGCTCGATTTTATTTGACCCCAGCGCAGCACATTGTTCGAAATGACGCGCATGGAGGGGTACACTGGTGATCTCTGTCAAAGAAAATCTGGCCCTGGGCTTCGACCGCGGTTGATATTCTTTATGGGCTCAGAATGACTGCTGCAAGCATGCAAACCCGTTTCGGTCGGAATCAGTTGTAACGAAACACAGCTGGGTGACGCCGAGCGCCGCCTGGCCAGGCAAAACGGCGCAGAATGCGACCCGGAATCCAAAAACAGGTGCGGAGGCAGATTTCTGCCATTTTGTGAAGATTTCAGACATATCGGAACATAATTGGATGCATCGCCGTGGCAAGGCAATGAATCGCTTCCTGGGCTTCCGCCGCTGTTGATATATACGCTCAGAATGATTGCTGCAGCCATGCACATCGTTTCCCATCAGAATCGGTTTTAACGAAACATAATTGGATGACCCTGACCCAAATCACCCTGACTAGGGGAAAAAAACGACTTAAAATGCGACAAAGGGCGGGGGCAGATCTCCACTCCTTTCGAAATTTCCAGATATTTCGCGTAGTGACTCGAAGTAGAAAAATTGTAGGATCTGTGATGCAGTATAACACAAGATAATCTCCCAACTAGCCAAAACCTCGGGCTCCCTATTAATAAATGTGCTGGCCATGTAGCGTGTAATATACACTTCGTTCCCACATGAGCAACCTTACTCGGTTCTGAACCTTCCTTAGAGTTTTATCGGCCTCCAAAATCTTGGTCGTGGCTCCCCATACTGGCCAATTAGTGTAGTAGCGACTAGGAGCTCTAGCCACAGGTCTTTTGCTACTGGCTTCCTCGAGAGTACGGATTTCTTCAATACTCTCAGTTTGTGTCTTCCTGGGGATTGGATATTTCGCAATCTCGAGCTCCTCAATTGGCAGCCTTGGCTCCCTCGGGCGTTTCATCATGTCCGACTCTTCCTTGCGCCCAGAATACGTGTCCTTGAGCTCGGCTCCATCGAAAACATCTCTCATCTATCCATCTTTTCGAATCTCGCCGTTAAATGTCCCTTTTTAACGACTGTCTTCATTCGGCTACGTCCCAGGACCGTCGATGGGAATCTGGCCGTTCCCATCTTATCCAATTTCCTGGGCGGCCTGAGACGCGTTGAATCTCTCGAGCTCGAGGTGCCCCAGCTGGATCAGACGGCTCTCGCCCATCTGGCTCAGCTGCCTCGCCTGTGGTCGCTGGTTCTGCGGCCATATCGCCAGACGTACGAGCCGACCTCCCGACCATCTATCGGATTCTCGAACATCACCTGTCTCACTGTCCCCAACGTGGAGTGCGCCACTGCCCTGATCATATTGGCGTTCAACGCTCCATTGGATAGCCTCATAATCACCGAGACCGCCCGCACCAATAAGCTGACGAAGAGTATCGCCCGGGATTTTTATTCTGTACTGGAAAGGCATTGCTCCCATGACGCTCTAATGGAAATCAAGATAGCTCAGAATTTCTCAGCAGCCCCACCGCAGGCAAATCAGATTGAAGCTTCTGCCGTGGATGTTGATATTCTGCGGCCCTTGTTTTCCTTCTGCAACCTCATCATTGTGATGCTCGCCCACCCAGTAGGCTTTGATTTGGACGATGCCGCCATTCTAGAAATGGCTTGCGCATGGCCGCGCGCCAAACAAATCGTGCTCGCTTCAAACCGCACGTGCCACATGCGATCCCGCGTCACCCTTGCCAGCCTTAGTGCTTTCGCTAGGCATTGTCCTAGTCTGCAGGTACTCGGTCTCATGTTCAACGCCACCCATCCTCCAGCTCCAGTAACCGGCGTTACTCAGCGGACCCTTGAGCTTCTCGAGGTTGCCCACTCTCCCATCAGCGAACCCAGCCGTGTGTCCGCATTTCTACGGAGCATTTTCCGGTGGTGGCTTAAGGGATAAGCCTTAAAAACAAATTAAGCCTTATCCTGCCCTATTTATCTTGGGCTCGGTTCTGTTGGCAGACTGGTGGCTGTCCACTTTTGAGTGTAGATACAAAAATCAAACCTGGAATTCTTTCTGATAGATTTTTCTTTTTTTTATTACACTCAAAAGTGGACAGCCACCAGTTTGCCTACAGAACCAAGCCCAAGATAAATAGGCTACCTTGGATGCTGTGGACCAAGCTGTCAAAAGGTTCCAGGAGCATCGTGAAATCTTCCGAGACCTTGGTGTTCACCCCAACGGCTGCTCCCTTCCCCGCCAACATTCTATCGTTCATTACCGACGCAACATTGAAGATTTTGGTGCTCCGGGCGGAGTCTGTTCAGCAATCACGGAGTCGCGTCATATCACGGCAGTCAAGAAGCCGTGGCACCGTTCGAGTCAGTACGAGGCCCTCTCACAGATGCTGCAGACAAATCAGCGCCTTGATAAGCTTGCTGCGGCGCGTGCGGACTTCATGGAGCGAGGAATGCTTCCTCCGAGTTTGGTCCCTGTCCCTGACAAGGTAGCTGATGACGATGACGGTGGGCCAATTGATGAGGGGCATGTTGAGGGGAATATTGTTCTTGCGCGTCGCTGAGGTATGTTCATGTGTTCATCTAGTCGCATAGCTTAATGTCTCCCGCAGAACGTTCATATCCTCGCTTTGCGCAAGACTTGGGGCACCACATCGGGTTTCCCGCCTTCCCTACCCTCCTCGCAAAATTTCTCACAGACCAACTTCACTCCGACGCGTACTCTGACAACAGCGATGTGGATATGGACCCACTCGATATTTCTACACATTCTTTATCAGTTTATCACTCCGCTATCGCCACTTTCTACGCCCCGAGTGATCTTTCGGGTATACGCGGGATGCGTCGGGAACGCATCAGGTTGACTCCAGCATGGAGAAAACACGGTCCTCGTCGGGACTGCATGTTTGCGGTTGAGGACCAGCACAAGCGTGGATTCCGCGGGATGAGCGTTGTCCGTGCTCGCCTTTTCTTTCTTTCACTCATGACGGCGTTGATTATCCTTGCGCCCTCGTTGACTGGTTCAAGAAGGTTGGGAGGTCGCCTGATACTGAGACCGGTATGTGGATGGTTGAGCTGGAGTATCGTGGCCAAACCCGCCTCACAACTGTCGTCCATTTAGACTCTCTACTCCGTGGGGAACACCTTATTCCTGTTTTCGGTGCCCGACACATACCTGTCGGGTTCCATCACTCCCACTCCCTCGATGCATTTACCGCTTTTCATGTAAACAAATATATAGATCATCATGCTAATGAAATTGCATTCTAATATCACAATACTGTTCTGGCGCACTGGACACTTCTGGCAAGTATGGCAAGCTTTATATTCTGGCGGTACCTAGGGTGATCTGGCGCATCTGATGACCATCAATGCCACGGGAATCAGATCTGCCAGATCCCGCCAGACGCGCCAGATGGAAAACATTTTCCTAATAGATAATCCCTGGGAACCGGCGTTCCTCAGCGGGACCGTGCCGTGTAATGCTACCTACCTACCTACCTGATGTATCACGTCTCGCGTGCCACACACATCAAACGTATCGTTCCCGCGTCCTCTTCACATGCCACGGCGGTTCCCATCCCATGGACCAAGTCGACCCAGGAGCGCGGCGCCACCATTACCCTGACCGATCGCGCCGACGATCTCCGTCCCTCTAAAGCCCTCAGAAATCATTTTCTTACCAATAAACTCGTACCGAAGCACGCTCCCCTCTTTGCCTTCCAAAACGATGCCGGTAACTGGTCCCCCATGACTAAGGACTGGTTCCTAGGCAGGTGCTTCCCGATCTGGAAGGCGGCCAGCTTGCTCGCGGTCTTCGGACACAGCTTTCGCATCGGCGGCTCCACGGAGCTCCTCTTGGCTGGTGTCCCCTGCGACATCGTCGCTGCACTGGGCGGCTGGACGTCCTTGGCTTTCCTTCTTTACTGGAGAAAGATTGAGCACATCGTGACCATGAACGTCGGTAAAGCCTACGACAAAAATAAACTCGACGAGGTAGCTAAAGTGTTCGAGGCCTTCCGTATCTCCAACGGCATTTCCATTCAAAGCGCCGATCTCGATCTCTAGCCGATTCGCTCGTCCACCTTCACGTTGTCGATAGCAAAATTGCACAATACATTCACAGTTCCAAATACATACATGTGCCCATCGCTTAGCTCTTGTGTGGGGAAGCCGGCGCGCGCCTCCGGCGTGTCGCCAACTGGTGAGCTTCGCTCTGGGGTGGATGAGTTGGCGACGCGCCGGAGGCGCGCTCTGCCTCCCTCCGGGGGCTCTCCTCTCGTCCAGAGCCGTCGGCCTCCCGCTCGCGCCTTCCCCCTCGCGGCGGCGCGCAGCGCGACTTTCCCAGTCGCGTCTCGCAGCCCGCCGCAGGCGGCCGAGCGGAAGAGCCAAAGGCTCTTCCCCCCGCACTATGAAACAAGATATTCACCTTAGGTGATTTGTTT
Source organism: Mycena rebaudengoi (assembly GCA_029282285.1). Taxonomy (NCBI): domain Eukaryota; kingdom Fungi; phylum Basidiomycota; class Agaricomycetes; order Agaricales; family Mycenaceae; genus Mycena; species Mycena rebaudengoi. Next base: position 179,297 of record JARJCX010000115.1, on the reverse strand, counting down.
TGCGTGCTCGGAGCCGTCGCCTAGCGACGGCTCCCTCTCTCTCCTCTCTCTCACCGGCTCGATGGAGCACCTTAGCTTATCAACACGAAGGAAGGTCTATCATCTATTAGCAACATCCGGACATAGCACTAGTGCAGGTAGTACAGAAACCGTCGACGTGGGGCGCTATCTCAATGTCTGAAGAAGTTATGGACCGAAGCATCAAGCATGCGCACTATATTGCTCTGGGAATAGACGACTGAGATCGGGTGAGTCCGTGAGCTGACACTGATGCGACGGCGACGTACTACTGGCTTAGTCTCTCGTAGACAGACGCTTTAACAAATGAAGCTCGTACCTCGCTTGTTAAAGTCTGTTAGCGATCGCGGGGGTCCGATCGGGCTAGAAAGTTGTTACGTAATTGCGGAGTTTGAATTCTCATCGCACAGACTTACGCTCGAGGTTCTGCCACCCTGAGGATATAATACCTGCCCAAGTCGTACCTCTATTACGAAATAGATGATATCTGATTGTTTCTGCATTTTTTTTCTATCCTCAACACAAATTTTCAAGAGTGTCCAGCTGGTCACCAATCAGTCACCTTGTCACATCACTTCCTGCGATCTCATACTGAGAACCAATGAATGAGTATCAAAAATCTAAAGCGGCAGATTCTCATATGGTCACATAAATCTCTTGCTTGCCCAGGATTCAAACGAAAAGACGCGTTTCTCATTGAATATGGATCGCGACGAAATTCAAACTCTGCGATTACATAACAATTTTCTATCCCGATCGGACCCCCGTGATGGCAACAGGACTACTACTGGCTGCAACTTCTATTACAGGTCGGGGGCACAGAGTTACGTGGATAGTTCGGGCTGAACTTGCATCGGGTGCTTCCGCACTGAACCTAAATCATTGACAATTCAGTGACACAGAAGAGATAGGTGGGCCTATTAAGAATACCTCAACCGGTGGCTGAGAATACAAACACGTCAGAAACCTCATTGAAAGCTGGTTATTAATGTGACTCCAACTCAATTACCTGCACTTTGCCTCAACTGCACCGCAGAAGCAGCCTAGAGGTGAGAGATGTTCTTGGGCATTGGTTTTGGTAGCTTAACACTTCCTTATGCCATTTCTAAAGCTTATGCAGGTGTTTTGAGCCCTGGAATAACACACCTTAGAAAAAGCATTCGGGGGCCCCCCCAGCCCATGTACAAAAATTTAATACCTCTTCCCCCTTGTTCGAACTAGAGACATAATAAAAAATCAAATCAACTAGACTCGCCGAAACTATATGCTGGTGGTGGTTGAAATATTGGGCCCCCATCGCGCACCTCGGGTATTCCAGTTTCCAATCGCTGCACGGATTCTGTCAAACGCCGGACCTCCTCCGCCATCAGAAGAAACGCTGGCTCACTCACACCGGAGAGTGGGCTTCGTTCCTCGCTCCGCGACATTTGAGTGGGTGGGATATCAATGGCAGTGAGCACGGATCCACTGTGCTGGAACCGGCCGGGTGCCGGTACCAATCGTGCAAGGGGCGGAGATACGCTGTCTTTATGTACCGGATTGTACCTGTCATCGGGCCCTACTGCGAATGGGACCGGTACCTGTTTTGATAAGGCCTCCTGCTGTTTCGCTAGTGCCCGCCGTCGAAGGAGCAAGGGCATAAACAGCAACGCAAGGAGCAAACTTCCGCCCACAGCACTGCCAACAACGGCACCGACAGGGATGTTCTTTTTTGTCTTGGACGGGGACGCTGACGGATTCAAGTTACTCTGCGATGACGCTGGAGTGAATATTGAGTACGATACTGGAGGGGAGGTCGAGGTCGAATCCGGAACAACAGAACTGCTACACAGTCAAATCCCTCAGAAATTCGAACGGAAAATCAGACGCACGTATAGACCTGGAAGGGCGATACTGGAGGGGAGGTCGAGGTCGAATGCGGAAAAACAGAACTGCGACACAGTCAAGTCCCTAAGAAATTCGAAAGGAAAATGAGACGCACGTATAGACCAGGGAGGACGATACTGGACGGGAGGTCGAGGTCGAATCCGGAACAACAGAACTGCGACACAGTCAAGTCCTTCAGACATTCGAACGGAAAATCAGACGCACGTATAGACCAGGAAATCGAAATAAAGCTCCCATCCAGGTTGTATCTCTATCGTAAAGTTGTGTTCTCCGTTCGATAGAGTTGTGTTTCGATAAGCTAGGAATCCGCTCAAGGGGTCGGAAAAACTGCCTCGTGCCCAGCCACCGGATGCTACACCGTCGATCTGCACTAGGAATGCCGACGCAGCCGTGTCCTTACGTCCAGACGGATAAGCAACGAACACATAGACTCCAGTCCCTGGGATAGTTCTGATCTCAATGGACGGAATGCCCGGATATTTCCTCGTCTCACCTGCGAAATTCAGGCTGATCGTGGCCGAGTCGTGTGCGGTCGCTGCAACGTGAGTCACTGTTCCATCCTCCAGTTTGCTGGGATCGAATCCGGTGAGACTCCGATCCAATGCTGGAGCGTCGTAGACGAGAAGTGGGCTAATAGAGGTTATTAGCAGCCGCTAAAAACCGACTTTTCTAATCGAAGAAAATCAATTCCTGAGCAAAGATCCCGCTCCACTGAGTTTTATTGTGACGTGTCGTCATAGATGTGGAGCGGTCACGTTATCTGAACCAACCACGCCAACACAACGCGCGTTCAGCTATTCATAACAATGATACGTACGCTGCACAGACTACTTGCTGCCATCACCGCTATCCTAGGCCCCGAGACGGAACTCTTTCACATCTACCAGCAAACTGCTGCCAACTCTACAACCCTTCCTTGGTGTGCACTGCATGATCATACCGACATGCTTGGGCATCCCCCTTCTCAGACGGCTCGCCCTGCTATTTCTGGAACCCGTATCACCTGGGAATGGCTGACAGCCCTACGAAGGAGAGATTGCCTTTACCGGTTCCGGTTCGTCAGACATATGCTATAAATATATGTGCTCACTCGGGGGTTAATAGCTTTTTCCCAGAAGAGATTCATGACCTCGCAGTCGCAATGGATATTCCTGAAACGTTCAAAACCCAAAATAGATGCTCGTTCGACCGGCTTGAGGCCCTCGCCCTCCTTCTCGCCCGCTTTAGATCCGCCGGGGATCAATTTGAGCTCTCGATACAATATAATCGCTCTCAGTCTGCCATCTCCGAGGTTGTCAACGAGTTAACAGAGTACCTCGACGACAGATGGGCTCACCTCCTCGCATTTGACACAGACGGTGTTCTTTCCCCCACATGTATGCAGAAATATGCCGATGCCATATATGCAGCAGGATCCCCCCTTCAGCACGTCTGGGGATTTATCGACTGCACCATTCGATGCATGTGTCGCCCATCCTGGTGGCAAAGGCAGGCGTATAATGGGCATAAGAAGGTCCACGCCAATAAATTTCGGGCCGTGAAATTGCCCGATGGGACTACTGGCCATTTATTCGGGCCCGTTGAAGGTCGCCGCAATGACAACCACCTCCTCGCAGAATCGCAGCTGCTCGAGAAGTGTGCCCAGCATGCTCTTCGTCCAGGTGCGGATCAGAACACCCCCATCAACCAACGCTACTACCAAGTTTTCGGTGACCCTGCGTACGGTATTAGTCCGCTTATGCAGAGCCCTTTCTCAGGTGGTGGGGAGCGAACAGAAGATGAAGCTGCATGGAACGCGGCCATGGCTGCCGTGCGCATCGAGGTAGAGCACGGATTTGGGGACATAACACGCCAATGGCCCTTCCTTAACGCATGGTGGAAACATCGCGTGTATTCATCACCGATTGGCAGGTATTATCGGGTTGCCGTTCTTCTGACGAACGCACTGAACTGCATGCGGCCGAACCAGACTTCTACTTATTTTGACTGCGAGCCTCCGTTACTTGAAGAGTATTTCCATGACTAGTGATATGTGTACACGCTCAATTTAATTCATATTCTACTTTACATGAGCTACTGGATATTATTATGCGCCACTACGCTCGAGGTTAACAAGGTCCTTGAGCAACGAAGTTACCTCTTCTTTCTGCGCACGTGAGTCTTTGACAAATGTGTCAAGAGATTCCGCGACACATGCGTCGTGCGCCGCGCGCCGTTCATTCTCCGCCTTCAGCAGCTCGACAAGTGCATCAGAGCCAGAAGAAGTCAAGGAGCGGCGATCCATGAGGCGGCGGCGCTTCGACTTCTTCTTCTCGTCGGATTTGGTGTTCTCCTCCGCATCCCTATTCTCTACATCTGTATCCATGGCATCCAGTGATGACTCAGGAGCGACTGGTGCGGAGTTTTCGGTGTTGGTGGCAGAGACCGACTGGTCCATGTCGTTAGCAGTGACGGCGGCGGAGGTAGTGTCGAGGACAGGAGCGGTGGGGGTGAGAGCAGGGGTCGATGCAGCAGCAGTGACGGGGGGGGTAGTGTTCTCAATGAGAGTGGTAGGGGTGGGGGTCGATGCAACGGGTGCTGGTGCTAGCGTAGAGGCGACATCCATGACAATGGTGGTGGGGGGTACTCCGCGCATAAAAACGGTGGTGGTGGGCTCCTGAGCCGTACGGAAGCGAACATCGTCATCGCCAGAGGTACTCGGGGAGCGGGCTCGCTTGCGAGCACGAAGAGTCTGCATCGAGTTCCGACGAATCTCCTCCCCCCCTTTGCGGTCCGCATCGTTTTTCTTTAAGCAACAGTCAACGGGATGGATTTGTAAAATATATGTGGTACGCACTGTTTTGATCTTCGCTTTCACTTCATCCGTCTTGTCTTTAGCCTCGTCATGCTGGGTCTCCATCCGTCCCAAAAGGGCGGCGATGGTGATGCTGGCTGACTTGCCGTCCCCAATGACTTTGGCCAAGTTCTTGGCATTGCCTTGCGGGTCCTGGACGTAAACATCATCAGCTCAGTACATAGACAGAAAGAAAGACGGGGACGCACCTTCTTGTACGACAGAAGAGCATCTGCCTTGTGCTGGACAGTGGTGGCGTTGATGGACTTGTGGTGGAAGTTTCTTTGGTTTCGGAGGGTCTCAGCTATCTCCTGCCACGCCAAACCCTTCTTGCCGTACGGCGCAATGTACGGGTTCACGTCCACGACCGCGCGTGCGATCGCGATGAGGTCGTCGCCGCTATACATCGCTTTCGACGTGGTGGGGATGTCGTCATCCTGAGGAGAATTCTCCTTCTGCTTTTTAGACCGCCCGCCGGTTTTTTTCCCCGCCCCACTATTGCCGATGAAGGCACGTGTCTCATCGCTGCAGACACCTCGCGTAGGATGTGTAGCGACGGGGAGTTCGTCAGGACGAGTGGGGAGACACCCCCTAGCGGTAAAATCGGGGGGGAAGCCGTTGAAGTCATTAAGAACGAAGCGAGAAGTGGTGGTAGGAGTCTGAGGTGTACCGAGAAGCGGCATAGGCTCTCGACGGAGGGTGTATAAAGGCAGCGGGGTCATTGGCTGGGTGGTGCGAGCCGCAGCGGCGATATCCTCGGGTGTGACACCTGAAGCGGTGTCGTCGGCCATTTCCTTGTCCCACTCGCTGCGGTCGAAGGTGTAGCCTGGAATATTTCTAGCAAGATCAAGAAGCAGAGGATTGGGGACGCTGAGGAGGCGGTCCCAGGCATCATCTGCGTACGAGTTCATGGTTAAGCAAGTTATGTGGGTGGTCATATCTACGCGCCTTTTAACCGATGAAAGTGTGGAGTACCGCTTGAGTACCGCTGTTATGGAGATGACGCAGGTTAGCCACCATGTCGTGTGCCGGTGGAGTCGTATCAGGGTCATTCAGCGCCGCCAAGAGTGCGAGGATGTCGTGCACAGCGAGCGGGATATCAAAGAGAAGGTTTTGACAGACGCGCCAATTAAGACCAAACCGGGACACATAGCTGGCACGAGACGTGACTGAGCGTGACTGGATTGTTCATCTGAAAAGTGATATATGCTCCACAGAGCTCCAATAATCGAACTTCAGAAGCTCATAATCGAAGAAAAAGGCGCTGCTAATAACCTCTAATATCGTCAATCGTGTGGTTCATTTGCGCGGCGCTAACCAACGACTGGCAACATATGAGACTGAGCAAAGAGAATCCCCGCATTGGGGTGTGGTGGGTGGGAGAGAGCAACGCTTCACCGCTCCCAACGACGTAAATCTAAAATGCCAATCATCTTTGCTTCTTTGTAGATAAATATGTCAGCGAGAAGAGTTCCTCGGCCATCTCCCACCTACGAGTGATTGTAAGGCATCACTAACGAGCGAAACATGAGTTCATTCTTCGCCATATCCTTCGCGGTATTCGCGATCCGAGTCGAGACAACAAAAATTACTGGTTCCGTAGGATACCAGGCCTAACTAGTCCTAACTGTCTGACCCTTCGATCACTAGCTGCCCATTTACGCCCTCCTATTGGCTCATCATTTCATCAAAATGATGTTGCCACGCTATTTTCCCACACACTTCCACGCGGGCCGCTTTCTTCCTGCCCCAGGCGCTTGTTCATTGTGTTTTTAATATTATCGCCACCATGACCTCAGTGCCAACCCAATGAAGTCTGTGTGGTCAGTCTAAGTATTTGCCCATGATAAGAACCATAAAATGACCTAACTTACAGCTATTTGCGGAACTTAGGGCGCGGACCATTTTTTCCTTATTTTTGGTCATTTTTTTTTATATCGTTTGTTCTGGCCTCAATTTTCATCCGTTCGACTGGCGTAGGGGTGCGTTGTGGTCGCACGCGTATTCTGCAGGGGATGGGCTCTTACAATTTCTTTCTAGGTGCTTTGGGCGACTTCCTGCAGTATTTTTACATACTTTATATATATCACCTGTAGCACTGAATCTAGGATATCTTGGCCCTTTGTATTTTTACACAAATGACTTTTTCATATTCTCTAGAGAATCCAGGGTTTGTGTAGATATAAAGCACTCCTGGGATTCCAGGAATTCATGCATAATTCTTGTGCTGCTTTGTCATCTCTTGTACTCTGTTCCACACCTATATAAATGCAGGATCCCCTAGAGAATATGAAGAAGTCCATTGTGTAAAGGTACAACATGGGCTTGCAAGTCGGGTTGAGGAAAAATGAATCGCGGTCTTTGCATGCTGTGGAGCCTTTCCGCCGTGCCCACACATTGATAGTAGTGTACATAAATCAATTGACAGCAGTGATATCAGTAGATAATATTAATTCCGTCTGTATTCGAGAAAAACTTTGTGTTAATTTTCTTTCTATCATATACATTTGTAGTATTTTGTACTACAGTGGAAACTAACAAGCCAGTATTAATTCCAGGCAGAATGAACTACTATGGTGCGCTGGGAAGCTGGCCACTTGAGAATAACAGACTATGCAGTTATATTTCAGGGGATTTTGCACTCAGGGATCCAAATGGGACCTCTGAGCATTGTCTGTACAAATTTTGTGGTCGGGACGATGTACCGATCAAAAGTTGTTGCGTGTTTGACAGCAAAATGGCAGGTGGGAATATTGCCGCTTAGCACGGCCGTCTCATATCGTCTCTTGCTCGACGAGCTCTTGGCCGATGCACGATGTTTAGGGCTCAATTTGATCGCACGGTTCTCTCTCCCACACTTAGACTTTACCTGAATGTGTTAGCTCATGTCCCCATTCACCCCAGCTGCACCAAGTTCTCAAGTCATTATCCGGCTGGTCTGAGTGGCACCCTCTGTAGCGGGTGAAGGCTGAATGGGACAAGTTCACAAAACTGCGTGGGTCTTGAGGATATATAGGGCCTTAGGTTTGACCATACACCGGGTTTTTCTCTCTCCCCTTCACCACTAACCACTCGCCATTAGCTAAAACAGGTGATTTTCCGATGCCATAATCTGTGGATTTTCTGTGGGCCCAATCTAGGTCCATGTGTGTAATTTCTGGTGATAATACATCCCAATCCTTTGTATCTATCCACTTGTCGCGTATTTTTTACCCTGGGATCCTCTTAATGGCTCCACTAGTCTCGTCAAGTCAATATATGCACATTTGACCCCATCTCTGCCTGCGGGAGGCATACTTTCCGACCGCTATTATAGATGCGGGGCACCATTCAAGTGCATGAAACAGAGAATATGTATCTAAAGTACAATCACGGATACCTTCATGCCATTGATGTGTCCAGAAACATCGTTTTTGGCCGCCTGGCCAGCTTCCTGGTATTGCCCTGTTTGGGACTGCTGTGAAAAGAAATATTTACTGAGTCACTGAGAGGACATAATAAATTGACTACTTGTGTCCTACTCATTTGCAGAATGCCTGCCCTCGTCGTAGGACACAGGGGGGCCGGTTGGAGCTCCAGATGGTTGCCCACAGGCCGATTATTCTCAAGTGGCCAGGATCCCAGCGGACGATAGTAGAGCGAGCCAGAATGAAACTTACACAAAGAAAAATCAAATCTTGCGCTGCAAGGCAAAATGAATGTAGAGTGAAGGGTAAGTTGCAGAATGAAACTTCCGCGGAGTGCGAATGAATCAGAGCGAAAGGGAGTAAGACTTACTTGGAGTGGAATTAAGTTTGGATTAAATGGAAATTAATTCTGCGTTGGGAATAAACATGGAGAGAAGGTGTGTCCTGAATGAGTAGAATTAATTTTATCTTCAAGTGGAGTTCATCTGGACAGGAACTGTAAATACCTGGAATGGAAATGAAAGCCAGGTAGTTAATTCCGTGTTTATCTCAAAACGAGACGGCGTAAAATTTACTTGGGGGATAGGGCCTAGCCCGTGGTACGTCCAAAAGTCAAATGAGAGTCCGCGGCGATGTGCGAAAGAAGTGTGCGGGACTCCTAAAATGTTACTATAACATCGGGCGCCGGCAAGAGGTAAGCGGGAATTCTTGATCAGACATCACCCTCACTTTTGGTCTGATGGCTTCCTCACGCACGCATTTACTGTCTAGACCTAAAAGCTAAGCGACAAAACTCAAGCCAACTGTGCTAGCCTTCGATCCCCAACTTTAAATGAATAAAATGGTCCAGTTTTACTTCATAAAACATTCATCGAGCACAACTCGAAAGTCGCCATCATCGCCGGCCCAATATGGTAACGATCAAAAACGCGATTGTGCTCTGTCCGCTACAACCTGAAACACTCAGTCGATAGCCCGACTCCAAAAAATGGGGGCGTAGACGAAAAAAAGAAAGAAAAAAAGATATCTGAACATCCGCGGCCACTGCAGAGATGCCGAAATTCAACGGATCAAGGATTCTGTGCGGATCCTCACAAGGATCCCTGTTCATTCCCAACGAGGATCCTGACCACTTTCAAATCGCAGAACTTTTTTATTCGCGGATCCTCGCAGTAAACACAGCACAATCTTGAGGTTCTAATAAAATTTCAGCAACATCACATCCGGGCGGCGGGGTTTTCCTTCAAAAAGACAACTTGACTGGGAAAAAAGAGCATCATAACAACAGTTTAGGAGTGCGCGCAAGAAAGAAACAGAGTTTCGGGTTGGGCTGGGGACACGAAGAGTCAACGAAGAATTGTAAAGAATATCCGTGTCGAATCTCACCTTGACGATTGCGTCGAATTCTCTGGCATACTAGTCGATTACCCGCGTCCCAATCGAGAGCTTGGCATTTTCCGGAGCAGTAGTATGCTGCGAGGCATCCGGTACACCGCCGGCGCCTTTTTTTCGTGATAATGGCACCGTACTATCGGATATGCGAGCATAATTTCAGATAATGTGTCTACACGCACCTTCAAACTATCGCAGGCCCGGAGTGACTGGTACCGCTCCGAGTCGAACTGGCGATGGGAGGAAATGCGCCAAATGCTGAATCACCAACTGCGCCAAATCGGTCACTGTTCCGCCAGCACCGTCGACGAACTCTTCCAAATGCTCCGCCTCGCATAAAACAATATCCCCCGAGGTATTTCCGCCGCTGATGCCGCAGGTCACCTTCTACGCCCGAGAAACGAACCGCTGCACGCCCCGCGTGTCGTAGATCAAGCGTGCCGCGTTGCCGACGACATACAGCTTGCCCATGAACGCGAGGAAATTGTACCAATTATCGCCGTCCTGGTTGCTTGCCCCATACGTCTGGGTGAAGTTCCGACCACGTGCACGCTCAATGACGGGATCAGAAATCCGCGCAGAGAGCGCGAGGAATGTCAGGTTTCAGATTGTGTAGCGTATGCATTGTCCAGCGTATTACCTCAAGGGTCTATGTGGTGCTAGGAGAGCGGCTTGGTGTCCATTGACGACGACCTGCAATCGGAGCGGACAGGGTGGACGTGAGAGTTTTTGCAAGAGAGTTTTGATGTTTGTTCTTGATTGGATGGGCGCTTACCTTTTGACGCTTGACGCACGCATACCCGCTCCACGGTGCTCTTCGTCGGATATTTCAGCGCGAGACGTGTGAACCGATTTGAAGGGTTAGTCCAAACCGCCATTCCCTCACCGAATCGTTGTCATCCCCGACTCTAAAGTTAGGCATTTTTCACCCGGTGAAAACTGCCATCTTCTACCGTGCATCATTCCTGTCACCGCGTTCTTTACCTGGCTCCTCTACCCCCCCTCCCAATCCCCAACCCCCCCACCCGCGTTCCCTCGCCGTTCCATGTCCTTTCTTAACCTCGTATATTATTACCCTCGCCACGTGTCCTCAGCTATGGGACTACGCATCCTGCCTCGAATTCGCATGCTCCATCTCAACGAGCTGCAGAAGGAGAAGGGTGTTTTATCGGTAAGCATATTACTTATCCCCCTCATCTCCTCTTCTCCTCCTTTCCTGGCGTATCATCCTGGTCGCATGATCCCCCCTCCTGCTACCTTATGCTTGCGCGCCTGTGCGGCTTTTTTTGAGGGCCTATTTATCGACAATAAGCTCATTGACACCTCAGTTTTCGACTGCCTTTATGCCGACTGTTAATTATGCCCTTCGATGGCAGAGGAGGCGCAGAAAGAAAATAGTGTCTCATCGGTGAGCATTGTGACCTTATTCCCCATTATCTTGCTTCTCGTCGTTCCACCCACTACGCCTGCGCTCCCAGGCAACTTTGAACCCAGTGAATATAGGAATCCATCAGCACGGCATGATAGTGCCCCCCGCCACTCCAATCGCGCATGCTTTCGAGCTGCATCTTCATCGTTTCGTTCACACTCTGCCGCTCAGTGCTTCCCCCGCTCGTTTCATATTTCTTCTCGAATGTGCCCCTCCATCTTATTCGCTAGCCTCATCACCCGTGCCTCTCGACGTGACGCTCATCCTACACACAACCTTCGCACTTAGACCTCGTCCGTGCCGACTCGTATTCGCGCCACGGGAACGCAAACAGCTGGGGGAACGGATGAGTATCCCATCGCCTCATTTCTCTCGCTTCCTGTTCTATTCATAAATACCACGCCGCACCCTGTTCCGGAAAACTCCTTGTTACTTGCATCGCTTCTCTACCCTGCCTCGCTTCATTCAATATGTCGCTTCCCCAATCCGCCTTCCCGCGTCGCCTCCGTCCGCTACAGCAGTTTTATCCCTCATCTACGTCTACGTGATGCTGACGATGGCGCAGCAATGGCGCAGCAATGGCGCAGATTAACATGCAGGCCGTATTTACGTGCCCATTCGAGCAAACGCGGACAGGAGCTGAGATGAACGGGCTACTAATAGAGGTATGTATATGTGAAGAGGGCGCGGGGTATAGCGGAGGAGGGCGTGCCGCGCGCGCGCCGGCTGGCACGCATGAGATGAGCGCTAAAACCCACATGTTAGCTGACTTTTGGATTCATCAGACACTATTTCTAGTACACAGACGGAATGGACCTCAATAGGACACATTTGCTCACTCCAGACAACCAGTACCACCAACAACTCTCTGTAGAAGCTCAGTGGATGGCCCAGAGTCACGCGAAGTCCTTGGAGAACTCGATTCCATTTCCAGTGTATCGATTAGTGGTCCGACGAAGTTTTCAGATTCAGAGAGGTGTTATATCGGTCGAGGTGAAGATGTCTCTGTGTAAGTGAAGATATCATCGCTTTCAGCTGTGATCCAGGCTCTACCATGGGGCACAGGGAGACTTGTGGGGTCTGCGAGCTTGGTTTGGAAAGCAGTTGGAGGTCCTGGGGCAATGGTGTACTTAATTTTGCTTGCCTTGTACACCGGGATAATTTCTGGAAACCAGCTTTCGTTATTCGGACTGTGCCATGTAATACTACCTACCTACCCACTCCTATTGTGGACTGCTCTCTTGGATTCAATTCAATTGCTCTTGACTTTAGCACCTCAATATCGTTGCTTTCTCTCTCTTAATTCCACTCAACCGCTCTAGCCATTTGCTTCTTCCGCCCGCACCATACATTCCACTCATAGCCCCTGTGTATTTCTCCCACCATCTGACCTTTCCTTCGTTCATTTCTCACATGACCATTACCTGACCTTTTCGAAGGAGAACTCTCTCATCGCAAGAGCCGGAACTCCGACTTCACGTACGGCCCATTGCTATTTCTTTCGTAATAAAGATTTGCGGCAGATTAAATGTACATCCGGACCGCCATACTTGTCTTAATACACGTGTAACCAGCAAATAAACCTAGTTCAGGAATTAGAGCGTAAAAGATGCATAAATGAAAAAAAGCACTGCTATCATTTGTCCTGCCCACTATTCCGTCAAAAATACACATACCCCTCTGGTCCCGAACTAGGTGTTTTTTTTTTTTTGAAAAAGAGTTAATGATACTGTTACCGCATTGCCCCTGTACTTCCGGCAGTCTCAAGTTGTGTTTAAACCATCACTTGTAAGCATGTTTAATCCCAACTTGAACCCAGTTGAACTCAGAACAGATAGTTCAACACTTTGTACCCGGCCCCACGGTCCTAATAAAACACCATTATAGTCTCCAACCATCACTTCATGTTGGCTCAGTCAGATGTCGCTGGTCCGTTGCCTTGTTTATGTAATTGGTTCATTGAGATTTGGGTTCGAACCTCGGTGTAGAAGGACTTTTTGGCCCATTTAAACATTGTTTAAACTGCCCTGAACTGCCATCGATCTGTTTAACCTGATTAGATTAAACAGCTGTTTAAACGGCAATTCCTGTCTCAACAGGAATTGTTTAAACAAAGCTGCTATGGTTACTGACAAATGCTCATTTTGAGTCAAATAAGTGGCAGAGAGTGTCTTGGAGCTCATTTGGACATGTCCTGACCCATTTCAACATAAATCAGGAAAGGTCTTTTTTTTTACCGACCTCCCAGTCGACCACCCTCCCTGCCCTAGGTCCCGACTTGTCCGGCCCGCACCCCCTTGGCCACGATGCGAGAAAGATGCTTACCAGAGAGAAGCGATGGTACATCTTGTTCCATGAGAAAATAATGAAGCTTTGCGCCAGCGTGGCTGGTTTGATAACCCAGTACGGTGTAGCGATAGCTCACTGACTCCAGTCCACTTGTGAACCTTATGTTATCCCCGTGTAAACCTTATGTTAGACTGGAATGGCCCGCAGTGACAGCTTAGACGCGAACCGATACCTTTCGTATCAATTCCGAGATTGTGAAATGAAAATTCTCGTGGGATTCGCTGAACCATTTATGCAGGTGGGGGTGGAAGGCAAGTTTGTTGCACAACTTGACTGTGAGACTTTTCCCTGCTTTCAACCACCGTGTCGCAAAGCAGGATGTTTCCGGGTGGACAAGCTGTGGCTTCGCTTCGCTCCGGCTTAGGATTGAAGGGGAAGAAACAAATTCATTATCGTAGATGTAGCTAGGCATAAAACCTATCCGCGAACAGGAGCGATATTAATCAACAGTAGGAAACCAATCTTGATTGCGGAGGAGAGGACGGCGAGAAGGGTTGACGTTTGTACTATCTTGAGGCGGGCACGATTTATCCGAGTACAGCCGTTCAGCACGTGTGGAAGGGAGCGGGCGGCTTCAATATGGAGGAATGATGATGGGGGGGAAAAAAGCGCAGCAAGCATAGACGGGCTGGTCTTTTGAGTGGGCCTTGAGTGCGAGAAAGCTGCCCTCGTGACTGCTCGGAATCGACGGCACACATAGTTCCCAGAGCTAAATGGTGATCGCCGTCGCTGTCCCAGAATAAACATGAGAAGAGAAGACCGAATTGGGTGAACACCCGGGGCGATGAGAAATAAAGAGCAAATCGAGGTGATGGCAAGCATGCGCACACTGATACGAGGCATCTGCTTAATACACAAGGTATATTCAAACATCCTTTTTATCGTGAACCATGTCCTCGTGGTGCACACCCATAGAAAAAAATAACCCGCAGCACGTCGGTGCCGCAGCTGCATTCCACGGTCGCCCAACGAGGTAAAAGCGCAGCGCGTTAAGTAGGTGTTTCATCCAGTTCCTGCATTCTTCATGATTTTTCGCCAGTACAGTTTCAAGCATTCAACAGGCGGGGCGAAGAAAAAATTGGTGAAGAAAAAATTGTCCCATCTGGTTCCCCTGAGTCTGCAAGACCCGACATACACCCAACGTACGCCTTCCTCCATTGATCCCAACGACAGTTGACCTCACAACACCAGTGGAAAAACATTTCGAGGATGGCTGGACACATCCGAGGAAGCCGAAACCTCAGGTTCATGCCATCTTCGCGATAGTATTAACCGAGGAGAGTTCGGTCGCATTCTTGCGATACCGGTGAGCAAATGAATGGAGTTAAGTAAATTGAACTAATTTTTGAAATTGATTTGCAGCGCGTTAGTTGAGAACTCTGGTGCGCCCAGAGACGCAAATGAGCAGCTGCTTTTCCACGGAACCATTCGAAGCTGTTTGCTGGGCGACGAAAAAAGAGGGACGCAATTATGCAAAATATCTGGCTGTTTACTCTGCTCTGTAATTCGCAACTCATTTGACGTGTCAAAATGTGGTGAGTGTCATTCTATCGTCCCGCTCGAGTCATTGTTGACGCGTCTTCCAGGAAAACGACACAAATTTTGCAGGTGCTTTCTTTATCAATTTACTCCGACAGCTCCTTCCAAGCTCATCACAATCCATAAATTTGGCACTGGAATATATACCACCACATCTTCATCTAGTGTGTTTCCTCTCTCTTCCAGAGTACCATTTACAATGAGCCTCTCAGAAGCGGACGATTATTTCATTGGCGTCCCTGAATCTCCGTTTCGGGCAGTGCTTGTGAACCGAGTAGTCGTAGGAAATCCCCTGACTCGACAATATAACGCTGAAATGATCACTGAGCTACCTTTTGGTTATCACTCCGTAGATATACATCCTTTCTTTTTGCTGTTTCTCCCGCTAACCGTAACAATAGGTAGTAGGGTCCCCGGTGCAGGCCTCAACTACGGAGAAACCGTCGTCTACAACAACGACGCCATCCGCCCCGCCTATCTCATCGTCTACGCGGCAAATATCCCTCCGGAGATTCCTGTACCTCGCTCACGTTTGGTTAAGCAAACTACGTCAAGACGCGCCATGCTGCTTAAGCAGCGTCAGTAAATATCGACACGGGTACACCCACGGGTATCTTGGGCGAACCCGGACCCGGGCCCGCAAAAACGGTACCCGTGTACGGGTCGGGTCTAAAGCCCGTACGGGCTACCCACGGGTCCCCAAACCCGTCGGGTATACCCGTAGAATTTCCAGGATAAATCATAATTTCATTGTCAAATATGGTATAGTAAAATGTAGACTATTTGACAATCTCAACACTGTCATTTCCCGATGTATCTGCATCATCCTGGGCCCGAATGTGCTTGCGCTTTTTTGGGCTACATTCTGCTATCAAGCTGTTTATCTGAAATGGTCGTGGAATCCCCAAGATCCCAAACAAAGCTCTGACCTGTATCTTACTGCAATTCTGTTCGTATTTGGGGACACTGATTTTCTGCCTGCTTATATATAGCAAAATAAATATTTTGGAGCTCAAAAACCCACGGGTACACGGGTCGGGTATGCGGGTTGAACACGGGTCTAAGCTCGCAACCCGTACCCGTACCCGCCCACACCCGCGGGTACAAACCCGCGAGTGTACCCACGACCCATGCCCATCCTTAAGCGTAAGCAGTTCACATTGGGTATATAGCACTCTTGTTCATTGTTTCATCACGCCGAAATATAACCGAAAGAAAACAGCCCTATAATTCTCTGGGTGTGGAGAGAGTAGCGGAGCTTAACAGTTCACATTGGGTATATAGCACTCTTGTTCATTGTTTCATCACGCCGAAATATAACCGAAAGAAAACAGCCGTATAATTCTCTGGGTGTGGAGAGAGTAGCGGAGCTTCGATCCGGAAGCCGCTGGTCTCTAGGTCGTGGGGCGATGCTGATGCACGGGAATGAACCCAGCGCAGAGACGCCAGACTAGGGCAGCACCGAAGCCCAAGATCAACCTGAGAAACAGCGGATCTGTAAATCTCGACATCAATCTATCTGGGAGTCTGTAGAATCAGCAATGCAACTGAAAGTCCTGAATATACGAATGTTGAATTCAAGCCAGTAAGACCGAGCGTGCAAAATGAGGGGCTGATGTGCGCTGGAGGTATAGTGAATCTGGAACACAGTCCGAGTCCCAGGGAAGCATTCCAAGTCGTCATAGTGGACGAGTTTTCCGTCCGAAGGTCCCGCAAGAAGATTGCCAAATTGAGGTCCAGCTGACTCTGGAAGGCGTGTAGGCAGTAGTAGAACCGAATGATTGGGAGGAATCAAATCATTTGGGCAGGGAAAAGCAATGGCCAATGGGGTTGTTCAATCAGCGACGCATGTTCTAAGGAGGAGCCCTCGAATTCAACTAGGAAGGGGAAACGAAGGTGCTTGCTTCATGAGCTCAGACCAGTAGATAGGATCCTGAGGGTCTCAGTCCGGCAGCAACCTTATAGGGCAAAAATCGAGCATCAATGATTTGCGAAACCCTCTATACTTTCCAAAAGAGCTATAAAGGTCCCCAATGGTAAATGTAGAGACACTTCGACAACCTCCAGGCTCCGACGATTTTCCAAGCAGGGTAAGCTTGGGCTGGAGGATTTTGGTTGGAAAATGTTTCAACAAAACACGCTCATGAAGGATTGCGACAGCGTGAACACAGTCAAGAGATTTCCGACACCCAAGGGGTATGAACCAGAACCAGTCGGAGTCTTCTGGATTTGAAGTCCATGTCGGGGGATCGAGAATTTGAGAGATATGTAGAGCAAGAGAGGCTGCAGAAAGGACATCCCTCACGAAGGCAGTGGCTGAAATATGTTCGGATCAGCGCCGATGCACCACCATAACTCTGCAGTTTCATACACGACCGACCAAGAACGAACCATTAAGTTCGACATGGGTGACAAGATTGGTTGTAGGGGTATGTATGTTTAGAACACATGATGAATTTTCCAAACTTTCACCCGTAATGAACGAGACCCGAGTTCAGTCTGGATTAGAGATGGGATAAAACACGCGGGGACAAACAAGAATAAAAGTGAAACTCACTTCGATTCGCAGCGACGAAATGCTCCGAAAGCAAACCTCTCTCACGAATCTGTGACAAATGACGTTGGAATCTCTTCCTCAGCTCCGCGGCGTTGTAATGGAAATACAAAGCCTCGGGGGCCACCTCCACCTCCATGTGGCGGAGGACTGGCAGTTTCAACGAAATGAACGTCTTTTGGAATTCTTGGACCAGTTGTGGAATTTGACCAAACCAGCGAATACATATACATATCGTGTCAATGGTGTTGTTCGGAGCAAGGGAGGTGACCATGGTGTTGAATGAACGCCCTATACTATCCGAAGTTAGACACTTGAGCACGGGGAAGATGCTGAGATCGAGGGATTCGATGCCGTGGTCTATGTTTAAATCATCAGCGGCGGGTCGGGCAGGCTGTGAAGATTTGATGTGCGCACCTATGACATCGAGGTGAAGGCTCTCGATGGTGGAGCGCACCTGTAGCATGAATGATTTCAGTCCATGCATGGACCTAGAAACGCGGACGTGTGTGAAGGCCGACAGATCCCACGGAAGTGGATAGTTGATCAGTGTGCCCGGCATCGCACTGTCTTTAAAGTAGAGGCGGCGTATCTTCGGTGTACGACATTGGGAGACCAGTGGGACGCCGGCGGCTGCACGGCCACATTCGAAAAACTCGACGCGTGCCAGATACTGAGTACAGTGCGAAAGAATCTTGACAATGTCCTCCGTCTTCCACTGCTTGCCCCTGAACACGACCTCACGAAGAGAGCTGAGGCAAACAAGATTGGGTATCCTGTGGAAATCCACAGCGCTCGAAACATGGAGGCCGAAACTGATAGACTCCAGATGAGTCTAGGGAATTTGAACGAGGGGAGAGAAGACGTTCGGGTTGCAGGCTCCAAGAGTAAGGTGACGAATGTGCGGGATGATGTGCGGGGAAGTGGCCAGCAAGGATGCAAGTTCGATGGCCCTTACTACGGTGTGCTGATGTGTCGTTCTCCAGATATAGATGAGGCAAAACAAGGGAAACTGCGCACGCACAACAAAGGAGCGGCAGACAAGGCTGCAGGACTGCATATCCTTTTTCGAGAGTATCTCGTCAATGATGAGATCCCACAGCTCCTGGACGGGTAGGCCGGCGGGCAGGATGACGTGCATGCAGGGCAGCTGGACGCAACCAGAAGTCGGAGGGAGTCGCTGCACACTCGGCTTCGGATGAGAGGAAAGGAATTGCGTGGCAAAATGTGACTAGTACTGTTACATGACGGTTGTTCGGCGTTCTTGCGACTTTTAATCTTAAACTTCAATGTCGTCGGTTGTTGTTCGGTTCCTCCCAAAATGTGGATGGCACTCTGGGTCGTTCGTCGAGCCGAATACGAGACGAGGCGAAAACAGAGGGTGGTCCAAGCCCGAGAGCGATTTCTATCGAACCAAGAACGAGCGAAACAAAAAGGCAAATCGGCCCTATCTATCTTGGGCTCAGTTCTGTGGGCAGATCGCATCAGCCTTTTGACACAGAAGTTTTCAAAGTTTTTTGGGGTTCAACAACCCCAAAAAACCCCCAAAACTCCCCAAAACTGGTTAAACACGAAAACTTGCAAACCCCTGAACAACAAGTCAAATTTGCCAAACTTTGAAAAAGAGAAAGAAAAAAACTACCGTTGCCCCTTCAATCACTCATCATTTGAGAGCCTTTCCTTTTTTTGAAAAAACCCGGAAACCCTAAAAATCCCCAAAACCTCCGAACATATTTGTCAAAAGGCTGATGCGGTGGCTGTACATGCCACCCGGCTTTCCCCAGAGTGTACAGCCACCAGTCTGCCCACAGAACTGAGCCCAAGATAGATACAATATTCTTCACCCTCTCATCTATATTATCTATATTGGCTGCCATCACGCATCAGCGCGGGCAGATCAATCATGATTGCCGACAATTGCTCGGTACCACTTTGACGAAGGGGGCAAGTGTGAAGGCTCAATGATTCATGGTTCGCTCCATACTCCAAGAGGTTGAGCTCATAAAATTAACATCTATTGACTCATAAATGACATCTATAAAATTTTCCTGGAAAAAATGACGAAGTAAAACCGAATGAATAAAAGCGTACGAAGATGTTGAAGATACTTATCTCGATCCACTCATTTCCTCCAAACTGTTTCCTTCCTTTTCTCAAGTCGCTCACTTGTTCTCTACCATCGGGAAATCGGATGGTGAACACCCATGGTCACAATTATCATGAGAACGGCACCCGTATACTTGACTACATTTCCTGGCTTGCCATCGTGGACTGATGCACATGTAAAAGTGCCGGAAAATCTCCGAGAAATTCTTCAGCAGTTTGCAACTGACGCCAAGCTGCTGTAGGAGCGCTGTGAAATCCTGCGTATGCAATATAGCTATAGCATCAAGTTTGTGTCTCACTGCTATCTCTGGTCATTTTTTTAGACATGAATTGTAGAAAAACAATATTGAAAAACCTCAACCGTGAGCACGGCATAGTATCTGCGCACCGGCTGCTTCCAGAACATATCTGCACGACTCTGATTGCCAAACAGATGCCAGAGAATGTGATCGGTACTAATGGACCGAACAACATTCAAAAAAGAATTGCTCTCAGGATGGTGTTCTTATTGCTCGGCAAGTTTAGTGATCTCTTCTTCGTTCTTTTATCAGTGTGTTCATTATACTAAGGCCCTCCGGGCATCCCCTGGTACCTCCCACTACACCTTATTATACGGTTGGACCAGTTAACAATTAATTTGTCGCCAGCAGTTGCTATATGATGGCCCTCCGGGCATTCCCCAAGGTCAAAGTCAGTGAGCAAGCTGTTGCTGCAATAGTTCTGAGTCTGTTAAAGTTGGTAGCTCTTTCCAAAATATTTACGGCCATTGAATGGCTCTCCGAGCATTTTCTTATATCTAGACATTTAGCAGAAGGTTGAAAGCGGTCGCATTTTTTTCTTCTTCTGAGTACATCTGTTGAAATCAGAATCTGCAGGAGGTTCGGACGTTTTCGGACTTCAGGCCTTGAGGTCCGATGATCTGTCACGGTGCCTAGCTTAACGACCGGTCCACTCATCCAGCAAAAAGGCGCATGCAATAGACAAGTTTCAATTCTGATTTGGAGACCTGGTACCTGAGTCGGTACCAGGAATTTTCGGGGCAAAGGTTCGCAGAACGATGCATGCACTTGATCCAGGCGGCCCTGCCCGTCATTTTCTATTCAAGCGGCCACCAAAGTTCGTTCTACATTGACTGACACCGCCGTGTATTATGCTCGGCTTAGAAGGAGTTGCTAGCATCTTCACCCAGTTAGGACAGTTTCGGAGTAACACCAGAAACGACACAGAACACACAAGATAGCGCAAATACGGAGGCCAGGGCCCTATAACCTGTTACACGAAGTGCGCACAACGAACGGAGAGAATAAAGAGTTAGGGGTCTTATGTAATACAAGATACTTGGGGTAAAGGGCCGTGGCTGCGCCCGGCAGGACCTCGTACTTCCTTTTTTTTTTTTTTGAGGGTACAAAATCCAATATCATATTGCCACCCATGCTAATCATTCACAGGATGCTCGAGTGGCTGAGAGAATGGCAGCTATGACCATCCAGACGGTTCACATAAAACCCGCATAGAGCACCAAACGGAGGCAGATCTCGGACGAGACGGCCAGGGGGAGGACCAAGACAGGAATAAGAGGCTCATTTTTAACTTCTTAAACAATACAGAATCAGTAGTAGCCGAGTAGACAATTATTTAACTACCTTTCTTTTAATTTATACAAGCCAATTTATCGGCATTTGAACAATCGACATTTTAATTTCGCTGGGGCTAGAGTTGCAACAATTAGGGGGGCAACGAGACATAAGAATTAGATTAGCATCAACAAGGGGTGGGCAACATATACCATACCTGCCTGACAGCAACTCTTCCGCACGCAAACGAGAGGGAAGATGCACACTGTATGGACATGTTAGGAATGGAGGGCAATACTATACTATTTCGACCGAGTGTTCGGCCCATGTCACCCATCACCGCAGGTGTTCATTTTCTTGAGTGTTCAAAATGTCAGTGTCACCGTCACCAACTCCCAAGTGTTCAGTTCATTCTTGCTCAGTGGTTTATAATGCGTGTTGCAGCAATAAATGTCATTCTGGTTGTCCATGTTTGAGCCTGCTTGCGACCACTCTTTTACCCCTTATTTTTAATTAAATTTGACAATGACGCACCTCTTGCAAACTTCGAGAACTTTGCAGTTTTTGCGTCATAGTTTGCCTTTGTGATGCACAACCCTCTGAAAATATAATAATAAAGTTCTCATACCAAGGGTAGTCCAGAGGCAAGCGAGAGACTACCATGAAGTGAGCAGTTTGAAGCCCCGACGGTAGCCTAAGAGGAAGTTCGATGAATGATCCCGCCGCGGAGAGGTAGCAGCGTCGACCTCAATTTGAACCAGTGAGTAAAGCTCAATTAATTTGAGTGTAAAGTCCGCCAACCGCTTCACCGATTTCTCCGTCGATATTGCAGGTATTCAAAAATTCTGAGGCAGCGTGTGGACCGGTCCATCCGCCTCGCAAGACAAACCAGTAAGTATATCATCATGGTACCATACGGCACCATTAGATTTTACCAGACAAGAAGTAAAGTGATGGTCAGTCAAATAAATTGCCCCTCAAATGGCATACCTATGACCTACATCTCCAACAGGCAAACTAATAGAGGAGTTGTACACAACTCAATGCTGTGGCGCGCTCGCTTAGACTGCTTGCCTCCTTGGGTAGTCCTTTTGCGCTTAATCGGTGTCCTCACTTTATCATCAACCTTAGTGGGTTTCAAATCCTTACTGACCCGCGTCCACGAGCTGACTATCTGTTGCTGTGGCATGTTTGGTGCATCTCCTGACTGCCAAGTAAGCGCCACATGCAAGTTTTCAGGATCATAAGCCGATCCCTGATACTCTTGGTAAGAGCGCAAAAGCTCTGAACGAGTTACACCTGAGACAGTATTAAGAAGTGTGAACATATACTTGGACCAGGTAATTTTGTTCAAGAGTTCAAGTTCTCTAAACTCTTGGCATAAAAAGCCAATTATTCCTTTAGTTATAAGTCTAGTGTTGAATGCCTGAACAATGATTCTCATAGTGTCAGGAGGGAGAGGAGGGCGTTGGCAGGACGCCAAGCTTATAAACGGACATATAGGGGCATGGTGGGAGGCGTCCAGACCAGATTTGAGCATTTGTAGGAACATAGAGTAATAAAGAGAGTGCGATTTCCGGCCTCTGAGATTAAAGTCCACCGGATAGAGATGTGGGGCGGCGTACGCAGTGAGCTGCAGGCATATCGGCAAACCGAAGTAATTAAGGTAAGATTAGATGCAAGATCAATCACATGTATAGACTAAAATAGACGCTAAGGCTCTCCACCGCCCTTCTCGTAAGTGCAGTTGGCAGTACCTCACGCATATCAATAAGACGATGGACAGCGGTCAAATCAGGGTTAACGAAGTTGAAATAACAATCAGTAGACTCCAGTGGACGAGCGAGAACTATATTGCGGGAAAGCTATGCGGAAAGTCGAATATTTCTAGGCGTCAAGCGGCCATAAACTCATGCCCGCAGAAATGTGATGAAAAAACCAGTCGGATCATTCCGAATGCGATGCCAAAAAAAAATTTCACAGTGTTTGCGCATGTTGTTATTTTTCACCGAGTAGGGGGTATTTTTCCCCGAGTACGTACACATGTACAATGCTCAGCCACTAAATACACTAGGTTTTTGTCTAATAAAGCGATAAAAACGACTTCACACAGCCACTAATAAGTCCCTCACAGTTTTTTGTCTCTGACCCTATTAAGGTCCCCCGAGATATGAAAGAGACGATCCTTATTACATAAGTACTCATAAACGTGATATGAAGCGAATATTCCAACAATTGTACCATTAATAGAGAGACTTTCGATCCCCTACTTCGTACCAGCTTAAGTTATAGACTTTGCACTACACTCCCTGTAGTCATATAGCCCCGTAGCTTCCCGTATCGCTCTCGCCCACTTCGCTTTGCCTACCGTATATTGTCTCACCCTTCGTCATCTCTCGCATCGTATATCGTCCCGCAGCCTTCGTGGTTGCTGCTTCATCTATCGCACCATAAATCGTCCTGCAGCTTTCGTTGTTACTGCTTCATCTATCGCACTGTATATCGTCCCGCAGCCTTCGTTGTTGCTGCATCATCTATCACCCCCATATCGTATCATATCATATCATATTGTATTGTCCTCTGTCGTCTTTCACCCTTCGCATATCGTATATCGCCGTCGCAGCCTCGTTGTTTGCTGCACCATCGTATCCTCCCCATCGCCGCCCTTGCAGTCTTCGTCAAACGAGTACTGATCTTTCACTGACTGAATCCTCTCTTCTCTTCAGTTTCCGGTCCTCCCAGCAGCTGCCTATATTTTAGGTTCAGCTCCGCTAGCAGACGCACCGCAAGCATATCACCATATGGAAATATTGTTGGCAGGCAGAATGCAAGACTGGATGTCAGGTGGAATAGCCAAGTGTGGATTCAGGATCCTTAATTAATTCTGGGCCTTATTCTGGCCTTTCCGAATCGTTTTGAGGGTCAGTCGAAATTTTCACACCAGTCACGGTGATCTCCCCCATCTGTTGAATTGTCGAATTGGTAAAGAAGGTCACGGGTCACACCCTGTGTGGAATTGATTGAAATAATACAGTAGGAGAGGGGGGAGAAGGAGAGAGCCGCCACGAGTATGGAGGACAAAGGGCTGGCCATAAAAGCTAGCTAAATTATGCTTTCTCTACGCCCTCTGACGCCCGATTTCGCCCCTCAGGAGGTTCAACCGGCACTTTCCTGGGGTTGAACAGGAGGAAAGAGGTTCCGGCATTGCCTTCTCTGTTGAACTCTTTCTCAGCTGACCTCGCCAAGGAAAAAGGAGCGCATGCGCACGCGGCTAAAACGATCATCTGCATGGCTGATGGTTTGATCGTTGTTCAATTGCTCAATGCTTCGTAGTCGCGCGTCGCTAAAAATTACGTCGGTCAGAGCCGAGCATCTCACGGTTAATACCGGGCCTTGGACTCGGGCATATCGGCCATGTTGGGCCCAGATTGAGCCATTCTTGGTACAACTTTGGTACCAGGGTCGCTTCAACTTCCGCACAAAGTGATTCAGAGTGACCGGATAATAAGTAGATTGTTTTTAATCGATATCAAATTTGAAGGGACTTGGGGGTCGGATCCCTCAGGTTACCTCGAGGTAAGCACCTCTTAGCTCGTCAATTCATACTGTACACTCGTAGCCCTACGCATATCCGCCTAGATTTTTTTCTTTTTTCTTTTCCACGTATAAGCCATTCACATCCGAGCCCGCCCTCCGATCTACACGCAGTGGAACAAAGAGATGACGCCGCAGAATTCAGGCTCGCTGAAAGAGGAACATTTGGCGAAGAGATTTGGGCCCTGGTCGATGGAAAGAGCGGCGCTGGGACAGCCCTGGAAGGTCAGGTCATCCACACCGTTGATAGAGAAGGGTCTTCCACAATTGTTGGCTCCGTTCTGATTTATTTACAAACATTGTTCAAGTAAAGTAAAATAGAGGAAGACGACTTACCGGACCAATGATCACATTGTTGCACTGACTGTCCCCGGAGACCCAGACGACATCATTGTTTCCTTGGGTTCCCAAGTTGATTGCAAATGGAGCCGCGAGGGCCTTCGCGTCGGTCGAGTTACGGGCGAAAGCAATCACAGCAGCAGCAGCAGGGACCGAAATGATGTTCCCAATGACGGCGAGAACGATGGTAGACACACGAATCATATTGACCTAAGAGAGCGCGTCAGTGGCGGGCACAGTAAGAACAGTGTTGACAACCTACTAGAGAATTCCAATAGCTGGATCGGCAATGAGACCGCTGGTTTGGTGAGAGGGGAAGACGACTTGCCTGTTTTTCCTTGGCGTCGAGGAAGAGACAATGTCTGAGATGCTCGGCGGGCAAAGGCAGATTTTATACCTCTCGAGGTGCGGGGGAGCTATTCAAGGGGTCTTTCACTGACCAATCTCTACCCGGTTCTGTGAGAATCGGGGAAGAATATAATCCCTACCCCAGGTATTGGAAGAGCGGGTCGCATGCGCTGCTTTGTTTTGGGGTCGAGGAACAGACAGTGTTTGAGATCCTCCGCTCTCAGCGTGGGAAAACTACGACCTTTGGGTTGACATGTTCGGCGCAATATACATATTTATTGGGTGGTTTCTCCATGCATTAGGATCGATGGTTCAAAGCAAACAATTCCGCTCACATCCAGGCAAAGTTGTCGGGCGCAAAGGGCGCCAGTGCGCTCCTCTGAATATCACAGCTATTCAAGGAGCCTGTCACTGACCAATCTCCACCCGGTTCCAGTTCTGAAAGAACAGCATCCCCACCCCAGGTGTTGGAAGAGCAGAACATACGCTGGTCTGAGCCTCTGAATATCACGGCTATTTCCGCCACCCGGCCCATTTAGAAGTGGAAGAACAGAATCGCTACCCCAGGTGTTGGAAGAACAGAAAATATGTGGTGATGTTCTGGCTTGATTTCACCTTGAAACCAGTCTGGCCTTGCATCTGACTTTGGCATTGGATTCTGACCTGCGTGGGCCTGGCATTGGCTTAAGCCAAGGCTTCGGCTAGATTATTGCCCACGGTTCAAATAACCGGAATGGTTGGTTGTCAAATTACTACATCACTCTCAGAGTGATCACCCGATATTTTCATCAAGAATCGAAAAGGTTGCAAGGAGTCCAGGGGCGATGGTGTAATTACGCTTGCTTGTACACCGGGAAAATCCCTGGAACCGGCGTTCGTGGATCGGACCGGCCGTGTAATACTAATGATACCTACCTACGTACCTACCAAAGCCCGCAAGACACAACAAAAGAACCATTTAAACCGTTTAAAAAATGTTTGTTTACTATTTACAGGGGTCCGTGAACAAAACGGTAAATATATAAACGGGTTATCCGTTTATAAACGTTTGTAAATGAAAATAGTTGGAGCCTTACCTCAATCTGGCAGCATGCTATATAAAATGTTTATCTGGATCTACTATGTGCCGTTGATATCTGCCCATCATGCTCATATCGTGGGACGGGTATTTGTGGAACACGCTAATTCTAGACCAAAGCTCCAACTGACTCACTCGGGGTAGCGGGACTATATTAATACTTCCTGTTATATACCCACTTCACTCGGTATGGCGGGAGAGCTTGAGACGAACACAAAAAGCGGAAGCAGGGCAGACATGGTGATTCTCCTTCTCCTTCTGGATGTATATGTGCAGTCAGCATGCGCAATTGCCGCCAGGAGGAGAACTATATCTAAGTAGTTGGAATGCGTACATGCATGCTCCTGGAATTGTTTATTTATTCTGTACTGTAGATGGGTGCTGGGAATTCATGGTCCGTAGCTCATTCCAGCCACATTGAAATTGAGAAAGAGAAGTATCGTGGCAGACAAAGGGCAATACTAAGCCGAGACGAGACCTGCACCCAAAAAAGATGAAAGCCACCCAACAATACCAACCCGGCTAGCCAATCTAATATCCTACCGGCTATCGCACATAGGGCTCTCCGCACATAGCGGCCGACGAATGTTGGCCCTGAAGCTGCTCAGAAGACAGTGATAGGGCTGCCGAACTAACACACTATAAATGTATATATAGGAAAGTGTATAAGAAACTGCTATAACCAGCAGAATCTATATCACAACCCAACTAACACACCAACAATGCCTTTCAATAGCTATTTTTATTGTAGGAGTCAGACGGCCAAGTATTAGGCGCGAAAGATATTTTATAGGATGAAATGTATGTATAGGAATGCGAAACAGGAAGTCAAACAAAGTCACCCGAGGGTTTCCAAGTCTTTATAGGGTTTTCTCTTTTAACGGGAGGACCGTGTAGTGTGGACACTGTAATGTCTCAACTGATAGCTTCGCTTATATAGGCCTTCTTAATCCAATGTTCTCAAAAGCAACCAATGTTCTGACTGCACAAAACCCTTATAGCTTATATTCTTATAGCTTATATAGGTCCCTGAGATCACTGAAATTGTAACTTCAAAAGCTTTATAGATTCTTTGTAGCAAAACCTCTAACTGAGTGTCTTTTATGTATCCAAGACTCTACAATTGGCCCTATAGGGAGACAACTACTACTGTAGCGGTCGCCGAAGTGGGGGGTTGCGTGAGCTACTGTAATCTAATGAAAACTCCTACCTATATACTATTTGGAAAGCTATAAATAAACAAACAATCGAGAACTAGGGTTTAGGGTATGTAAGATTTATAAGTAACAGTCATTATAGGCTTGGCAAAGAGGGCTTGGCGACTCCGTTATTCGCACGTGTTCTGTGTTTTCCTGTCCGGATAATCGTATAGGACGCTCAAACTGAGCTCGGAGCTTCGTTCCGGGTCCTATAGGCTTGGGTGCCGCTGGGTTGCGGAGTCTAGACCGTCGCGAGAGATTCACTATTGGCCCTTCCTATACCATGTGTTTAACTCGGCTCTACGGCAATTTGGATGCAGGTTTTCCCTATAGTTCCCTTTATGGGTTCCGTAGTTCAAAGTGAACGGGTGCAATTCGGTAACCGCCGGACTTCGGAAGTCCACCCTATATGTTCCGTATCGGATTTACTTGGTCAGCCGATCCCTATAATGTCATGACCTCATTGCACGTGCTCCTATAGCCGGTTCGGGCCATAATAGGAGACTTGTTGTATGTCTTTTGTGAATATAGGACGTGTTTCCGCTTCAAATGCTTTGCTCCTTGATTATAGGACTACGTTCATGTCTCCTATAGATGCTACTCTGTGTTGTGTAGTCCATCTTGGATGTTGTGGAGCGTAAGATAATGATTATAGAGGCCCTCATTTGTAAAGGTACCGTCTATAGGACAATGTCTAGGGGCTCCTTGACCATAACCGAGTTTCCTATAGCCTATATGTCAGAGTCATACAGACTGTTAGGGATCCTGCCGTCTATAATACTCTTATAGGAATCGCAAAATAGCGTGTTTCAAGGCTGCGATTATAGACGGCGTATCAACGGGTCGTGACAGTTACCTGGTGTTCTATTCAGAGAAACGGGGGCCGCCTGGATCAGCCAGCGTTCGGAAACTGAGCACATGGAGGGAAAGTCTGGCCTGGCAAGGTACCGTAGCTATTAATATACAGAATCCATGGCCAGGGGGAAGTCCTACAAGATATACACATACATAGACGCAGACAGATATACGCTCTTTTGGTGCACCGCGAATAGAGACCTGCATGTAAAGGTTTCGGTGCAAGAAATGTGGTATCCTCCCTCGGCACCTATCTAAAAATCTTGAAGACAAAAAGCGGAACCCAGACTTGATTCATGGGCGAGGTACACCATGTTGAATGGGCACAGAGGTTTTGATGTGCTGTGAGGGAGACTGTGGCGCCTCTTTGGAAAACGGAGTTCCAAAAATGACTTGTTCTTCCTCTGGGGGATTTCTCGATAACAGGTGGGTCGATAAGTGTTAGTGAGAAGAGGAGGTCAAACAGAGTTTGCCCTTGGGATGCTGTGGGAGGTCAAAAATGGGGGATAATGCGAAAAATACCTTGTTCAGATAAGCACACTGCCCTTGTACTTCAATCCGAGACAATATTCAAGTCTCCACTCTGTCTTTCTTCTATCGCCTTTCCCCTTTGAACTGGGTGATAGTTGATGCGACTGGTTCTCCCAAAGGTGGGTTAGCCATGGCGGCTTGACGAGGGCCTATAGGCTCAACGTATGTTGGACTCGTGCGTTTGGCGTGGAGAGTCGGTCGTTGGTCTAGTCAGTCCGCGATTTGGTCCGAGATGCCTTGGTCATTCCTCTCTGCGTGAGCAGTGGTTTTCGATGGTCAAGGGAGCCGTGAGTATGGGGCAGACGTTCGGTATGAACCGTCTAGAGGATGAATGGTCAAGTGTCTCGCGACAAGTTAGATGGTTAGTGTGTGTGTGTGAGTGTGTGTCAACAGTGTATTGGGGGATTGGTTACACTAGGGAAACTAGTGGGGGAAAAACCGCTCCAAGACTGTATATCTACTGCTGAGCGATCCAGGTCCTTTTATACCTCGCGGCTATCCCCTTTGGAGCATCTCTACATGTCCTCAGTCCGCTTCCTCGGTGTTCCATCTCGTTCCTTCATGTTTCATGTATCTTGAGGCGTCGCGACTAGTCAAAGATAGTTGCCTTTTTGGGCCCAAATTGTGTCGAGACGTGGCGACTCGCGAACTGCTACCTTCCTAATTCGTCCAAAGTCCGTCAAGGAGCGACGACTGAGGTCCGAATTTGGATGAAATGTGTGCGATGTGTCGGATGCGAGGTATCGGGGACGTTGTTGGCATGGATATTGGTGACGGCGTGTAGAAGTGGTCCGATGTGCTGGTGCGGGTGCGACGCCGTGGGTGCTGAGATGAAAAAGGTGTGGCAAGTCAGGAAGTTGTAACAGCTCGGATGATAAAGGAAAGGTCATCGCAGCTTGTACTCGGTCGTGAGTCGTCGTATACGCTGGGGCGTACACAGCGCATGTGGGAGCCCCACACCTCCCTTAAACTTTTTCATGTCAACCGTCCCTGATCGACCAAAACCCTATAAAAGGCAAGATGGGAAGACGGGAAACAATCCAGAAGTCATGGAGCCTTCTGCCCACCAGCGTTTCCTCGCCTCGAACGTTGTCTGGCCTCCTGGCGATAGGTTCTTCCTCCCGGATGGGGGTTTAATCCGTTTCCTTCGTGAAAACATCCGCTTCAAGGTGTTCCTGCTGGTTATGCCGGTATTCACCAAGGCGTACTGCAACGAGCGTGTAGCGTCTTTGCCTGCTCCGGAGCTCCGCGACCTGCGAATGCGCATGAAAGAGTTGGTGCGCCATATGGTGAGTGCCGTATTACTCCTGCGAATTAAATATTAACGTCTTGTTAACAAGTTTTTCGCGGCGCAAATCCGACAGAACGAGTTCCGTATCTCGTATGACCCGGTTCCGGTGCCGAGCGAGGCGGCGTGGATGTTCCATGTTATCCTATGTCTGCTCCGGGTAATCGGGTTCGAGGACGACATGGATACGTCGTTGAAGACCGACCAGCCATTCCAGACAGGCGCGACGGAAGGACAACTCGCGGAGGCGCAAGCGAAATTTCTCCTAGGCGCGGCGCTTCAGACTTATGTGGATAACGTCCGTGCCGGTGCGCACTCGCCCCTCGATTATAAAACGTATGACGAATATGGCTGGGTGAACAAAAACTTTGTTCATCATATTCGGCCGGACGCGTTCAAGGCCATGCCTGTTGGGATCCCATTCCAGGAGTCGTTGGAGATAGAGGATATACTCAGTGCGTGGCGGGCTCGTTACCGCATAGTACGCCAAGAGCGGGAGGAGGAGAAAATGACGCATGCTGCGATTGTAGCTTCCACAGTACAAAGCATTGCCGCGGAAACACAGGAGGGACGGGATGGGTGACGATGGAGGAGCTGGATCGTCCCTTGGACGAGTACTTCAATTGCCCGTTCCCCAAGACGGCACGTTTCCGAGCTGCTGACTCCATCCGATACCGGGTCGTCCATTTAATGTATTTTATGAGTGGATAATAATTTATCGAAAATTTCCGGGGTATCGTTGGAACTGCAATTTTCGCCTGAGTCGAGTCGTGGTGAGGGGATGGGTCGAGGAGTGGCGAGTAGGGAATAGTATATGCGGGGGGCATCACGCACTAGTCCGTGATGTGATCGATCAACGAAATTTTCTTCCGCGTCTTGTGTTTCGAATATCCATGGTAGCGCAATTTAGAGGTTGCTTCCGCCCACAATTTTGCCTCCACACCGAGATGCCTCCGCTCCCTGTGTCGGAATTGGGATGGCTCTTCGAGCGTTTAACAGTGGACCCTCAACTTCTCCGCAACCCCTTGTGGACCCCTGTCAATGGCTTGGAGCCATTCCTCCGCTATCGTGTTCGCAAGATGGTATATCTTTTGACGGCTAGCATCTGCGATGAGGGTGGATTAGAAACGCCTATGCCCATCGTGCCGGAGGCCGAGCTGGAGCTCCTTCGATCATATCTGCGATATGTTCTCGTGGTTTTGGTGAGTGGTTGCTATTTTCGGGATTGTTCATCGTCATTTATCCTTCCCTTCCTGCTCTCTGTTTCCCTCCAGTGCACTGTCGGGCAGCAAACGTTTGCAGACCAGATCAGTGCCCTATATGCCTCCGATTTATCGTGGCGGCTCCCCGAGGCGACCTTTGATTTTCCACCATGCACGGCTTCAATGATCAATATCTTGGTGCAGATATGTGATCGGGTTAAACTCCCCGACCCGGCCGATCAGGCTGTCCTTATTCCGATGCTTCAAATGCTCCGAGTCGCGGCGTATGCCTGGGCGAAAAACCAGCAGTCGGAAAGGGAATGGACCCCCTATTCGGCCGAAACTGGACTTTTCCGTGACGCCTCGGTTAGCATTGTCGATCATTTCTCAGAGGTTGACGCGTCTGGTGAGTGGTTCCGTATTAAATTCCTTCGGTTGACGATTTACTCGGTCGATGTAATCAGTCATCGCAGTCGAATTCGGCGTTGGAGGTGCGGCGGGTTGACAAATGATGGGATCAGGAATATGAAGGCGTGGCACCTTGTGTCCCGTTTAGGATAGCGTAGTTCGATCGTTTAGGCGTGGCGGGTAAGAGGTTGTTGGTGCCTGTATAAAAATCGAACCAAACGTGGGGGAACCTATGAAGTTCTTCCGTGGTCCAGTGACGGTTGGTCGTCGTTATGCGGTCCGAGAGGAGTTCCACAATCTCGATTTCCGCACCGCGAAATGCCTGCGCGAATACGCCAATCTGCCATCCCTCGTCCGATTAACGCGAGAGCATCTGGAGCCCATGGCAGAGTACTTCTGCCATATTCAGGCCAATTTCTGCTGGACCGCAGCCGCGCATTCCTCGCAAGACTTGGTCATTATGCAACAAGTGATCGCGGATTACCTCCTTCATGTGGTATGAGGAAGTTCCGCCGTAGTTTCCGCGCGAAACCAGAAAGTGGTTTGCCGAGAGGACCAGTCATATACTCGGAGCCACGTGTAATAGATGGAGAGATATAAAAGGCGGCACGGCTTTCACCATGTCTCCTCCCATAACATTCCCCTCTTCTGTGTGTCGAGCGATCCTTCCCATGTCGCAAGATTACATCCCTCGAATGGTCACGGATGTCGTAGAAATTCAGCCGTACCACAAGGCGCAACTGGACTTGTTTCGATCCTTTCGGCACCATCCTTCGGAGTACACGCATTCCGCCTACGGGTGTCTTGAATACGCGTCGCAAGCCGTTCGCCCATATGGCGAGTTAATTTTGAAGGCCATTCCTGCGGGTGTACACGCGCCGTCGATGCTGCCTGAGGGTAGGCTCCAGCGGCTGACACCTCATATCGTCGAATTTCTGATACAAACGGCGCGTTTTCTTCATCTCCCCCCCTGTCTCCCTATCCTGAACAAATACTCGCAGTCCCTGATCTATACCATCGCTTTGGAGTGTGGCACCTTGATTAATCAGCTGCCGAATATCCATCCATCGTGCTCGTATTGTTTCCTCCTGGGGCAACATGGTGGTCGGATTTCCTTCATTTAACGTGGATCCAGGTACACGCGACCAGATTATGTCGTGTATTCGAGCCGGTGACGTGATTTGCAATACCCTCCGTCGTTTGACCGATACGCAGGACCTTCCGCTTTCCCACTCGATCACGGCTGTAACCGCCGTGCCTCCCTGGGATCGCCAGCGGATCGCAGAAATTAGGAGGGCCGAGGCCAGGGATCCTTGGGCGTGCGAGGCGGCACTCCTCACCGACGAAATGGCATTAAGCGATAATTTGGGTGACGCTTTCGTTAAAGCCCTCAAGGCTGATTTGGATGGGTATCCTCCGAATCCTCGCGGTCGCCAGGCCATTTGATTCCCATAAACTTTTGGAAGCTAGCCGCCGCGGTTTCGGTGGACTTATTTCCCAACTAGGAAATCGAGGTGCCGTGCCTTGACGATGTTATAAAAGGGGCCCTGTCGTAGCTTTTGTCGTCCATTGTTTTCCCGCATCTTTTCTTATCAAACTGTCTGTTCCTCCTCCTACTCTGTCGTCCTCGTCTGCTGCAAGGAACCGGGCACTCCCACGTCTTGGTGCACGAGAGTTGTCGTGTTTCCATCTCGTGGCGTTGTGGATTAACCGCACCCGATTTCTCGTGTCGTGCATTTATGAGGCAATACTCCTGGGTGACTTGAAACCCATTCCTTCGCGGTTGGTTGAGGTGCTCTGTCGCGCGGTCCTCGTCCTTTTGAGAAATATGGTTCATCGTGGCGTCTGCTCTTTTTAGGCTGTACTTGATGGGCATTCCTCCTGAAAATAGGCCGAGCTCAGGAGAGCCAGCATCCGATATGGGAATTTCCGTAGCGCCCTTGACACCGGCCACTTTGTTCCTTGCCAGGCCACCATGGTTTTCATAATGGCGGAGTTTTTCGTGGACCACGTCGGATACGACGGCGACGGGGATAATCTCCGCCGGAGCTTCTTGTTTCGCAAGTTGTCAACCCTTTTCGACGTTATGGTGACCCATCCGAAATACGGCGAATTGGGGTACGATTTTCCCGGTTTTCCCGCACCACGCGGCGACCTTCGAAAAATCGGGTTCTCCCCTGATATCAAGACGCTCCAACGACGGGGTCTTTTTGTGTGGAGAGGCGAGTCGCGTCGGGGATTTGGACAGAAATTGGCGCGATACAATCCAATCCTTTCGGATTTCGACATCCATAGGATCGCGCTTCCTGAATTGGTCGCCACTCGTCCCAACACTCCTGAGATTGAGGAGGGGGAAATATCCAATCCCTCCGTTCTGAACCAAGTGGATGACTTGTCGGGAGGTGTTGCAATGGTTGTATTCGGTAGTTTCCCACTCGTCGCGACTGTCGTTGCTGACACATCCGCAGGTGAATGAGAAGGATGTCGAAAATCTCGATGAGGATGATTTCCTGGACGGTTTCCTGGATGATCCAGACGTCCCGTCGTGAATTGTGCGTTTGGAATGTGCTGAGTTATGTGGGGATGAATAATAGGTTCTGCGAGGCGTGGCGCCCGGCGTAGTTGGAACCCAAATATGGAAATGGCTGGTAAAGGCGTGATGCCTCTGGCTGGTTTTTGTATCGTAGATCCTTCCTGTGTTTTTGTCGATAATCCCATCTGTCGTTGAGTCACAATAGTGACTCCTGACAATGGTATAAAGCACAGAAGGTCCTGCGAAAACCTTCAGCACCATGTCCCATTCCCAGGAAGTCATCCTTTATAATCCTAGGCCGGTCCAAGATGTCGTCCTTTACGCGTGGAAACCTGAGGAATATCATGATATTCCCCTCATATTTCGATTCGGGACCGCTCTCAGCGATCTGTCGCTTCAGCCTTGGGAGCTGGAGGATGAGAATTTTATTCCTCCGGAAAAGTGGCCGTTGTTCTTCGAACTGCGCCTTCGGCCCATGGTATATATTCTGCACCGTGCCGTGACGCATGATTTTACCCTCGTGGGTCATGTTGGTCGATATTCCATCCTTGAGCTAGACGAGCTCCGATGGTGGTTGATGCAAATCCTTTGGCACTGCGTGAGTGGCTTTTTATTCTTCATCGTTGCCGCCTTCTGACTTGTGCCTCTTTCAGCACCTCGTCATCCGCAACATGCATACCACTGCTCTCCCTTATTCGGATGGGAACGCGCCTCCGTTCCCTCCGCCAATCGAGATTCCTGGGGAGTCCACTCCCATGTTTGAGATAATCTTGAAGACATGCCTCTCTCTAGGCTTTCCCGAGAAAATAGACCCCAACGCGGACCTGATCCAGGGGGCTCTCGCTCCCCTAGTCGCCGCGGCTCGGAAGACGAAATTTCGGTTCGGGACGCCAAACAATTATTATCCGTTTAGTGACATCGGCGACGTCTTGATAGACAATTATTTGGATCCTTCGAAGGGCCTGATACTGAATCTGTTTTGCTGACTGGGGGTGTGGGGTATCATTCTATGTCCTTCTCCATTAATTGTATCGCGGGTCGCGGTTCCCGTGTAGTCGATGTAATTTCCGGTGTATTGTTTTTGGGTTAACCGATGGTGAATTTGGCGAGTGATCAAGTCGCGTGTTCCCCATCGACATCGTGTGCTAGTGCACACATCGGTTTTAGAGTAGCACAGGTCTCC
Source organism: Mycena rebaudengoi (assembly GCA_029282285.1). Classification (NCBI taxonomy): domain Eukaryota; kingdom Fungi; phylum Basidiomycota; class Agaricomycetes; order Agaricales; family Mycenaceae; genus Mycena; species Mycena rebaudengoi. Next base: position 143,651 of record JARJCX010000115.1, on the reverse strand, counting down.
ACGCATTTCCAGAATGCGATTTGTCCTCCTTTTATTTTTGACACGCCCAGGTCGACATCTGGGTGGTGTCCCGGTAATTTCAAAGTCTCCTATGGCGATATTTCGTGGGGTACGAGAACGAAGCGAAGTTCGAAGTCGAAATTGATATTTCGTTCCGTTGATGCGAATTCCGACGCGCCCCACTCGTCCAGTCACGTGGGTGAGGTAGCGATTTTTTAGTTTTCCGTCTCCTAGGCGCGACACCTTGTCGTGTGTTCCTCGCCTTAGCCACGCGGCATGCGTTCCGCTTCGTCAAATCTTTCCTTCCCTTCCTCCTTCTCTATCCCCGATTTTCCTCATAGCCACCTGTCCTTGGCGTGCTCACGAGATCGTCATCATCGTAGGAGCAAGGCCGGTTAGCCATAAGGTGTGGTGACTTTCGACCGCGTATTCGCACCACATGGCACGGTTGCCTATTTTCCGTCGGTAGTCATTCGAGGGGCATCTCTGCCTGATGGGTTTATTCCCATTTCGAGAATTCGAAGGTGTTTCCGCCGAAAGGGGCAGGATCCGCGGGTGCAAATGGGTTCCGAGTCGTTGCGAGTCGTCTCGGAGTTTGCCGAATGAATTGGATCGGTGTTTGTCATCCGAATGACAAGATCACGTTGTTTCGCATATAGGGGCCGAAGTCCCGTCGCGTTCCTTCCATCCCTTCCCTCCATCGTCCGTCTCTGCTCCCTCCGCTCAAGTTGTATACGCGTCTTCCAGGTCGCCGCACCCTTCCAACGTATTTTTGGGACCCTGTCGTGCCGAACGGCCTCGTGGCAGCAAACTGTATTGCCTTCCCCATTAGGGTAAGAAAATTCTATGTCGATTCTCCGTGTCGCAACTGAATTGTGCCTTGGTGGCATGCTGCGGTTCGCTTCTTGCCTCTTGCCACCATCTCGACCTTTGCCTCTTCCCCCGCTGTATGTCCAGCGACGACGAGTACTTCCCTGATCCTGAACCTTTCGCAGTAGATCGCGACACCGGCGTCCCGTATCCTCTTCGTCGTTCAGCCTGCCCCGTTCTCCCTTCTCCTGTTCTTGACTGGTATATCTTGATGCCCGACGTTCCCAAGAAAAAAGGCGCGGCCCCCCGTGGAAAGTCGAATAAGTCGAAGGCCAAGCCACGCGAGCCGACGTCCGCTCCCGCCGCATCTTCTTCGAATGCTCAACCTCGTCCGGTTCTTCGTCCTCGCAAGCGGAAGGAGGTTCCCGAGTAAGTCCTTCCAGTCTCCTCCTCCTCAATCACGTTGCTGATTTGTCGTTCCTTCTTTCCTAGGTCGTCTCCCACACCTGCTCCTGGAGAGCGGACCGTTTCCCAAGTCGCCGCGACCAACGAGCTCCAACCTCGTTTCTCCGCTAAATGCCAGTGCATCGAGAAGGCTCCCGAGGAGGAGGTCCCTCCTTATGACCCCGCGTTCGACAAGACGCACGTCCGTTCCGGTGACCTCGTCGAGATTTCCACTGCGGGTTTGGGCTTCGACCCCATTTTAGCTGATGCCCCGGTCGATCTCGTGCCCGACAGTCGGTCCGACAATGAACTCTGGCTCGTTGGGGGAAAGCCCACTCCTGGCGACATCGCAATGGGCTGCGATCCCGCCAGATACGGCGATCGCAAGTTCGTTGCGCCCACGAACCGGAACCTGGCGCCCGCCTTCGCCCCCGACAATTCCCTTACCAACCTGATGTCGCAGGCGCGGTCCTGGTTGAACTCCGTCATTCTCTTCGATTACAGCCGCCCCCGTCTCTTGGATCCGGCGACTCTCCCTATTCCCATCGACAACCAGCTAGTCCCGCCGCCTCCGTACATTCCGCCCGAGATGCGCATCGCGCAAACCATCCTGCTTCCTATTGGCGCCACGCAAGGCCAGGTGGACAAAAACCGTCTCCGAAATCGCGAACTCCGCCGCCAGGCGGAGGAAATCAACGCGCGCCTCGAGCACGAGGCGGACGATGCATACCAAAACGCCAAGGCCATTCGCACGGTGGAACTCAAGAGGGCGTGGGAGGATGCTTTCGCCCAGCAGGAGAGGGAGCACAAACTGTGGGTCGTTTACGAGGAAAAGCGCGCGCAGCTTCGCCAACACTTCCGCGTCGTCGCCAACACCTATCTGTTGTACACCGCCTGGCATCGCAACCAACTCCTCGCCACCCACCGCGAACAAATGGCGCGTTTCCCGAAGACGGCGCAAGGCGCGACGGAATCCACCACCGCCGGCCCTTCCGTCAGCACCTCGGCCTCCACTCCTCTCTCTAGTCGCGTCGTGGGCAGGCGAGTGCTTCACGGAGTACCCGGCGCCGCCAAGCATAGCGCTTCCGCTGCCGAGTCTCGCGCCGGTTCCGTAGCTTCCGGTAGCGAATCCGAGGACAATGAGGTCGAGGAGGAGGACGGCGAGGATGGCGAGGACGAGGTAGACCCCCCCGAGAAGTCCAAGTCGGCCGGGAAGCGACGAGCTCGCACCCCCGTCGACGAATACGACTTCGCGACTTTTTGCGAGGAGACTTGGGGGTACGTCGTCGTGGGTTCGCATGCCAAGAAGAGTGGAGTGGTTGGGGAAACCGCCGAGGAAACACGACACCTCGAATTCGAGCAGGAGGAGCGCATCTGGAAGATCACAGGGCCGCATATTGTCTTCCCCCCCCGCGACCTTTTGAAGAAACTCATCGGGACCCACAATGGCTACCACCTTTCGCCCACCGACCCCAAGTACGTCGCCGGGCTGGAGCACTTCTTCATCACCCCCGCGCACCTCAGCCCAATAACATATTTTGTTCGCGGCGCGGTAAGTCGAACCCCCTATTTCTTGTTTGCTTTTGCTGAGTTTTCTCCAGGGGTGTGTTATCTGCCACGAGAACGACCTGCCGTGTGTCCGGATGCTCAAGGGGCATAGGTTGAACTGAATTTGCATGGAGTGCGCCCACCGCAATCATTTCTGTGCGCCCGTCATGCCCTTCGAGGATTTCAACTGGACCATCACCGGTACGCCTCCCTTTTTTCTTTCCACCCTCGTTCCTGACCCTTTTGTTTCCAGACAAGGTCCTCCCGGACATCAACTCGCAGTTTTTCTTCGGCATGCAAGTTCAATACGCCGAGGTGATGCAGTTCGTGATGGCGAGGCGCTTCGTCAATGCCTCACTCAACGCCGCTCACCCCATTTTTGGATACGCCGCCAAGCCTGCCAGTCCCTCGGTCGCCAAGAAGACCGCGCGTCCGCTCCACGTCGAGTCGAGTTCCGATGGTAAGTTCCTTTCGTCCACCTCCCATAAACTTTTGATGCTAACGACCCATCTTTCCTCCTAGATGACAATGTCGTGTTGGCTCCTCCGAGTACGCCCACCACTCGCGTCAACTCGCCACCGCCGATTGCGGGGACTAGCTCAGCTCCCTTGAGCTTTCCTGCGCCGGCACGTCACGAATCTCTAGTCGCCGCGGTTTCGGTTCCGAGCGGGTCAAAGACCCCTGCGCTGCAGCGTACTTCGCCGGCGCAGGTAGCGTCTCCCCTTATTCCCCCTGGCACGTCCGTTTCGTCGTCGCCACCGCCGTTTTCTGCCTTGGCGTGCTTTGTGCCGCCGTCGTGGCTCTCCCGCAACGCGACACCATCGATGCAGACCGCACAGCCGTCACTCGCATCGCAACTGGTCAGTGTGGGTCCCAGTGGAAATTCTTCCTGGGAGGGCCCAGTCGTCGCGGCAGACACCTTGTTGGCGAAGGTCTGGCCGGAGGTCCCTCCACCTTCGGCTGAAGCGTCGACCAATCTCGTCACGACCACACCGCCGCGCGTTTCCCAGCCCTCCACGGGCTCTCAGTCGTCCGGCCGCCCGAGGTTAGCCCCCGCCGACATATCTCAAGACCTGGTGACTGGTCCTCCACCACCTTTTGCTTTGTCGGACGGCACCGAACCAATGGATGTGGATTCGTCGCAGGTCTCGCCTATCACGGGTACTTCGAACCCCGCGGACGTCGTTCCCCCGGGTTTGGGCTGGTCGCAGCTTGCCCCTGTTACTCCGGATTCCGACCTCGTCACCGCACCCGCCACTACTCCGTCGGGGGTTACCATCATCCCCTTCAGCACTTTTCTCCCTCGTGCCGACAGGACTTCGCCGCCAGTCGCGTCTTCTTCGCAATTGGTGTCTCCTCCCGCGACGGACCAAGCTTCGGTTTTCGGCCCGCTGCCCTTCTCCGGCAGCTCCTCCTCCTTGTCTGGCGCCCTCGGCGGTTCTTCCATGGAGGCGGGTCATTCGGTCGTGGGAGCGGAGGGTGGCGGCGCGTCGCGCGCCTCGTTGAGGGATGTCTGAGGTGGGGATCTCGTGGTTCGCGGGCTCTCGGTGGTGCGGCGCTGACGGGTGTTTGTTTTGTTTTTGTACATCGATTCTTGTGTCCGAACTGGTCAAGCGGCGGCTTGACTTCAGGAGGACTCCAAACCCGCCCAATTCGTTTTTACATCGGCAGTTTTGTCGTAGTGGCCTTTTGGGCCGAAAAATAAAAATATTTTTCTTGGTTATAACTTGTGTGAATCGAGTCGAAAGTAAGCGGGAGTCGGAGTCGGTGATGCGACCGGAATATGACGCGCCCAGCCACATGACGGTGTTTGATACCCCCGTTGTAGCGAGTCGGGTTACCGGTCCAGGCGTCGCAACTTGTCGAGTCCAGCTTTAGGCGTGGCGCCTTTGTGCCAAGTAAGCTTCCGATGTCTTGTGTGTCGGTGGTACTCATGCAGTGGTTTCATGAGAGAATTATCATTCAACCACTGCACTAGTACATTTCGTATTATATGGAGAGGAATTGAGAGTTAAGATGGAATGATTAGTTGTCGTGCCTTGGTTAGTCGAGTTCGTTATTGGGACTGAAGGCGTCGCGCCTCCTCTCCTCGATATTAGTTTTTGGGTGGCCCAGCCGACTGCCCCTCATGCAGCCTCTCGACACCGTCGCCCCAATGAGGTTCTACCTCTTTGCGTTTCCTGGCTGGTTTCTTTTCCTCTAGGAAGGAAGTAATTGGTCCGCGAATTCAGGAGCGCAGGTGGTATGGGATGCGTCTGAATGCGGCGGTTGGAACTTTCGAAACAGCGCCGTTTAATTCGGCAATGATGTAGGATCCGTCCGATTTTCGTTCGGCAACGACCATGGGTCCGGTATACCGTGGTTTGGCTTTTCGAGACCATTCGTTTTCGATGGCGGAATTCCTCAGAATAACGAGTGACCCTGGTTTGAAATCGTAGTCAACAGTCTTTTTGAGATTGTCCTTTTCCCTTCGCCGCACGCTGAGGAGCCGCACCTCATAAACTTGGGATTTTATAAGTGCCAACTCCTCTGGTCGTTTGAGAAGGTGTAGCGCCCGGGTCGCGATCATGTCTTCGTCTGACAGTTTCTCTCCGGTGGCTGCCATCATATACATGGCTTCGGCAATGTCGAATGGGAAAAGGGGTTCGACTCCGTGGCAGAGGTAGTACGGAGAATATCCAGTGGACTTCTGGATGGAGGCGCACTCCGCCCAGAAGACATAGAAGATTCTCTCCGTCCACTTGCTGAGGTCTCCTTCGCAGGCCTTCGAGACGGCTTCACGAACGTCGTAATAGCGTCTCTCGACTGGTCCGTTTGCGTGCCAGTTGTAGCCCGAGATTTTTATGTGATGGATGTTGTATTTGTTGGCGAGCCAAGTTATGGCTTTGACCCATGGCCCGCCGTTATCCGTCACGATTTCCGCGACTGCTCCCCACCTGCACAAGACCTCTTCGAAAATGAAGCAGCCTATGGTGCGCGAATTCTCCTCCTTCATCATTCTCCACTCCGCCCATCCCGTCATCGAGCACCTCGCATGCGCCAGGGCATTAAAGCCGTTGGAGTTTGGCAGCTTCATGGTGTCGGCGTAAACTTTGTGAAAAAGCGGGAGGGGAATAGAGACGGTGGGTGGTATGTTGATTCGTTTCGTGGATCGGAATTGACATTCATGGCACGTTTTCAAGTACCACTTAAGGTCTTTGTCCAACAGTGGCCACCAAAAGCGGTCCATAAGTCTGCGTCGTGTAATGAAGAATCCTCTGTGGCCGAGTTCGTCATGAACTTCTTTCAGTATCCGGCCGCGCTTTCCTTCCGGTAGGACCAATTTGTGTTCGCCTCCGGAATCCCTTCTCCATAACATGTCGTTTAGGAGGAAAAAGTCGCGACACCTTCGTACGAAGTTCTGTCATCCATATCCTCGGGACGTATCCTGTCCCCGAGAAATTTCCGATAGGAAGCCAGTTTTGCGTCTAATTTTTGTGCGAGGTCGGATCGTGGTATGGTGTGTTCCGTGTCGTCTATCTGCATTGCCAATACTTGGACAATCGTGACGGCTGGTTCCGGAATTTCCTTTTCGGGAATGACGGCTTTAGTTGCCGCGGCTAACGGTCTCCCGTTTATCGTCAAAGCGGTCGGTGCGATAGTCTCCAGGACGGATTTCTTCTTCACCCTGCCCCAGTTCATTGCCTGAATAGAAAACCCGCAGGCTTTGTCAATCCATTCCTCAACATCGCTTTCCTCCTCGGGGTCATCCGCGGCGCCTTTCCTCCGTGAAAGCCCGTCTGGTGCGTGTGTTATTCCGGGGGTGTGCTCGAGTTCGAAATCGAATAGGAGTATGGCGGCGATCCACCGATTTATCGTAGCGTTTGGTTGGATATCGGGGTTTTTCAACATGCCCTTTATGTATTTGGCATCAGTGCGGACCAGTAAATTGGGGGCTCCAATGAGGTGGAGTCGATAGGCACAGAGTGCACGGAGTGCACGGAATAATCCGTACAACTCTAATTTCGCCTGGGAGTATCGTGATTCGCGTTCGGTCCAAGTAATAGAGCCGAACCGCGACGGGTACTCCTTCCCATCTTCGCCGACCTGGTATAGGATGAATCCCACGGCGATGTAGGATGAGTCCACGGATAGTATAACGCGTCTGCCGGAGGCATAATCGATTTGTCGAATGGCGGGTGACTTTATGAGGAGGTGTTTCAACCTCTCCATGGCGTCTTTTTCCTCAGCCTCGAACCTGAACTCGATTCCCTTCTTGGTGAGGTTCACCAATGGTTTGGCATGTTTCGCAAAATCTTTCATGAAGATCCGCATCAGTCCCAGTGTTCCCAAAAATGCGCGCACATCGGTAAGGTCCTCGCAGTCGGGCCAATCGCGGATTTTCTGGACCTTGGACTCATCGGGTGTCCTTCCCTCTGCGCTGCACATATGCCCGACCACTTTTATCCTTGGGACCGCGAAAAATGACTTTTTCGCGTTGAAGGTCCCTCCGGCGTGGCGTATCCTTTGGCAAATGCGGTTGACATTTAGGAGGTGCTCCCATACGAAGCATCGTATCCCAGGATTCTCCTTGATGGTCTCATATGACCCATCCTCGAGGAAATAATAGCTGTCTCCTCCTTTAACCGGTGTGTCGTCCACAAATGGTTGCGTAACGTGGGAATTTCATCTTGGAGGATGAAATCGACGTCCCCTTGCTGAACCTGTACCGCGTTGGTGTATCCTTGGGGAAGCCGCGTCAATCTGAGCGTGCCGAATGGTCCTTGAAAGGTGGTGAAGTCTCGAGACGCCACGTCTAGCATGCGATGATCGAACCCAACGAAGAGGTCGAACATGCCATATATGACGCGTCCTCCGAAGGACTCTGCGTACACTTCGACGATGGGCGGACATCCCGCGTCTCTGCAAAAAAAACTGCCGCAGAGTAGCTGTGTTAGTGCCGCAGCCTCTTTTCGAACGATTGCCGCAGTGAGACCCATGGTTGAATTTGACGCCGTTTTGTAGGCCAGAAGGCCAGAAGGTCAAATACTGTCGCTTATTGGGTTCCGTCCAAAATCCGCACATTTATGAATGGATTCAAGCGGTCTAGGTGCCGCGAAAGAAATCCGCCCTAGAGTGCCGCAACAATGTACCATAACTGCAGCAGGCTGGTTTATATCGATCAACAGCTAGTTTGGGCCTTGAGAGCTTTGATGTTTGCAGCTATGCAGCGGCGCTGGAGATGTATCCATTGCCTGAAATAGTTGAAGCCAGTGCTGGCGAGCGATCACTATGAACACGGTTAAACTTGAATAGTGAGTAAACACATATTTCTTTGCACTTGGGACGTTGTCGGCCTGGCAGTGATGGATGAGATTAGAAAAGAACTTTATTGCATGAACGCGGTTCTGTCAATACTGCGATGTGCATATGGACTGGCGCTGCGTAGTGCCACAGTATACGTGCATGCTGCGACACTTTATCTTTGCCCGTAATAGAGAGTTTGCGCAACAGCCACTGGAGCCACCTCGTGGCTTTTTTGACGTGCGCAACTCGATGGCTCCACCGCCAAAAATATGACGTCAAGCCATTTGAATGGCTATTTTTGGCCGCAATGGCTATTTTGGCGGGGTTGGAGCCATTCGGCTGCGCACGTCAAAAAAGCCACAAGGTGGCTCCAGTGGCTGTTGCGCAACCAGGTTAATATTCTGGCTATCTCCCATTTTTTTTTCTATGGGATATCTGAGCTGAAAATTGAATATTATGTATGATTCAGGGTCGTTTTTCGCAGGGTGATACTTGTTTGATCATTGCGCTCAATATCGCCACTGTTCAGTGTTGTTCATGACCGCCATTTCAAGAAAATGAGATTCTGTTCCTTTGTCAGCATTGACTTGCTGCCTGATCGATTTTGTAGGAATTTCCTTCTAACCTTTTTGACTAGTTATTCCTTCACACAATCGTTGCGCTGTACATGTTTATGTGCATGACAGTATGAGTTGAGAGTATTAATGAAACATATTCTTCCTTGTGCCGTTTTGCCAATGCGGTGGATGTCAATCCTCTCGCATGCACTTTAGCCGTGCAGCGAGAATAGCGCATGCAAATGTTACATTGAAAGCTGTGAAGCCAACTTGAGCTTGCAATCCCCAATCAGCAAGCAACGAAATTCACGATTGTTGATTTTTCAAAACACATCGGCACACATATCAATTCCCTGGATGTAGATCCACACGAATGGAGGCTTGTCCGAGGGAATGCCGCACATGAAGGAACCATATCCAGGTTCACATTGAAAAAGCAGGGAGCCCACGGTGCTAAAAAATGGTAAATCACCCACTCGCCGTAAAAGCTCGATTCAGAACGAGAGACGGAGGTTCGACTCTGCCTCCTTCCTACACTGAAGCAGTGAACTACACGAGGTGCTCCACACGTGGTGATTTTTAATACAGAAATTGCTACAGTATTGTTTATGTATTTATTTCTACATTACTCGTATCCTCCACTCTACACATATGGCTTGTTCATTTGAATACCCAAATGAACTGCACATAAGCCAGGGGGGTACTTAAATATTACAAATGTATATTCAGAATTGGCCCAAGAGTCGGGGCAACATATGGACAAATTTTACACCAGGTATAACATGTGCAAACATGTATTGCCACCAGTTCCAAATTTCGGTTGCCGATATTCCTAGGGTGGGTACGGCTCTTCTGCTCCTGACCCTTCCCTTCCTCTTTTCTTGCTTTGTTTTCTCCCGGGCGCTCTCCTGTTTCCGTGTCCTAAATCATGTTACTTGCTCCTATTCGGAGTACCGTCGCCTCGGAGTACGAGACCGACCCCATGTAGGACGATCTGCCATCTATTCTACGCCAATATGCCATATGTACGCGTCTATGAAATTGAATCCTCCTCATTTTCTCGGCTTGGAGATATTAATCGCGAGTAGATTAACTCCGCATGGCTTGCTATCTCATTCGCATTCGCACATCACTAGGTTGGGAGACAAATTCCACGGTGCGATTCGCCCACACGTTATTACACCTCACCTCATCTGTGAAAGTCCAAAAAATCACCGACTCTGAATCTGTTGTGTACACATTCTGTGGTGGGGCAACGGGAACGGATCGAAATCAAGACCGCAACGCGGAATTTGCGAAAATGGGACATGACGCCTTTGAACACAAGACGCTAGCCTAGAGGTTGCATTATTTTCGGGGGAGGGGGGGCTTTAGTTTATCAGGAGTACTTTTTAGCTACTCTGTGCGCAAAAACCGTATTTTTACCGGAAGAATCGGATGTCTTGCGACAGGTTCCCACGAAAGCGGGCCGATATTACCTCGGCATAAAATCGGAGTTGGACGTCAAATCGTTCACAAGACCACGATTTGATGTCCAACTTCTGCCCCAACTTGATCCCCAACTTCGGCTACTGGCCTGTAATCATGTCTTTATGATATGCGAGTGCCTCAACTTTCGTTAACACGCTGTTAGGTGTTTCACAGTTGAAGCCCCAACTCATGCCCCAACTTTGCTCAAGTTGGGGTCGAGTTGGGGCACGAGTTGAGGCAGAAGTTGGGCCGAAAAAGTTAACTGTGAAACACCCTATAGCAATGAACAGATGAAGTAATTAATTCGGTGTGGTGGGGTACACAGTGATCTTCCCTGAAACGTCGCGGTGAAATTTCAGCTCACAGCTCGGGGTTCACCTGCCCGCTTCTAAATGCGTGGCCGCCCTCTGTTTTCCACCTTCCATACGTTTATTCCCAGTTCACCGTCCACCGCCTCAATACCTCTCGGCACTAGGACAGGTGGAATTATCAGGATGCCATCATGATCGGCGGGGCAATCAAGCGGGGAACTTGAGCGTGGGAAACGTCAAAGCGCGTTCTCGTAAGGGCCTGTCGTCCCTCCCACCGCCGAACCAAAATTCGATGGTGATACCAGTTCTTCACCGTCAGGCCATATAAGGGCTCCCGGAATGGGGAGATGTGCATGGAATGGGGCAGGGATATGTGCGATTTTGCGTGACTTCGCCAACATCTGCAGTTCTGGGCTCAGAACTCTACCAATGATTGTCTGCTTGGGCACATACTTGGGGTAGTAGAAGCCAGTAGTAGTAGTAGTGGAATAATGGAAACAATCCGACGGGGGTGTTTCAGCTGCAAAACGACGGGAGGTCTGGGTGAATTTACGTAACCCGGCGGTTTTCCTAGCCCTGGAGCTGAATTATTTTCGGAGGAATTTGTATATGGTAGGATGGGCCCCGGGACCTAAAACCGTGTCTCGGAGGGGTATCGATCAATGAACAGAGAATAACGGATTAATCCCCATGGAGCAGGAAATTTTTGGAAAATGGAGCGGGACTGGATGCGGAACGGGCGCACAAGCTGCCGCTGCGCTCGCTGTTTGTGTCGTACCTATTCGTCGCGAATGTAGTGACGATTGCGGAGCCGGTGCTCGCCTGGCGGGTGCTGTGCTGTGCAGGGGATTGGGGCGAAGCGCCGAGGGCGAGGTTGTGGGCGCCGACGAGATTCCGTCTGCTGTGGAAGATGGTAAGAGCGCGGGGGGACAAGGCGGATGGCGCTTCTGGGGAGGATACGAGCCCGCCAGTGGTGGATCTGGCACTTGGGGAGCAGAATTATCGTGAGTTGCTCTTTTTTTGTCTTGCCTTCTGTACTATTTTCAAACAGGGAGGGAGCCGGATAGTCAGCCGCCGACCAATTTCTTTCAGAGGCTGATTCACTCCCTTCACTATACCTGTCGGTAGACGGGTACGGCTGAGGCTCTCGTACGGTAGTCCATATTGCCGCTATTGAATAAAGATTAGCCTGAACTTTAGTTCACGTTCAAATACAGTGTGTTATTCTTTCAGTCGTGTTATGGCTCCCGGCTGTCTTTAGAAGCACTGCTTGTATGCATACCTTCTTTCCGTTTCTCTCTTAGCTACCGACATAATCTGAATAGACTTTTACTACGTCGAGCAGAGCATTTGGTGCGTGAAGCCATTTCGTCAACACAAGATCACCGCATTCCTTCGCAGGGCACTCATCATGGCCCAAACAACTCTGAACATCTACGCTGCTGATCAAATTTTCAAGTACGCTCATTCTCATGTTCTTCTATTCTTCTGGTTCTTAATATGTTCTCTGCAGCTACGTCAACCGTCTGGGCGGCACTTTCTCGGTCTTATACTTGGCTTGGTGGCATGATACGCAGGTGAGCCGCTCGCGATATTCATTCTTCAGGAATCCCGACTGAACTCGCGCCAGGAAATGGACGCTGGACTGGGAATCCTTATGGGGCTGCCGCTGCATTCGGAGTCGTCGTTTTCCCATTCATATTCCTGAGAGTGTTTGCACCGGAGCCGTTCCTCGCGGGCAACGTTATGACCTTTGGATGCTTCGCGCCATCATGATAAATATTTTGCTGATTTGCTTCATACAGGCCACGTTCGGTTTGGTGATATATTCTGGCTTCTTACGTCCTTGTTGTGTTGCGATATATCTGCATTTTTGCTGACGGTTCCATAGACCGGCTACTCCTGGATCGACGGTCACTCCATGCAATTTGCAACTCCAGGTGCGAATGCCTACAGAAATCAATTTGATTGTTATTAATAATTAATCCACGTGCGATCCAGGAGTAGCCAGACCATCTGTGCTTCAAAATATCCATCCATTCCCCCAGATTACTGGCAGAACACAGGCAACTCTGGCTCAAAGCTTTGGCAGTAGGCTGAGAGCCCGACGGAAGAGGGCCGATCATCCCACGCCGGTGACATCCGGACGAGCTTCCAAATTTTCGAAGCTCGGGCTTTGCTTTCTTGACCTTCTTCCTACTTTCCCACTTCGCTCTCTATACTATGTCTGGAAACGATGATTTCTACAAAACCGCTAAAGAGGGCATCTGGGATGGAAACGAGACCGTCTGGCATGCCTGGGAGCCAGAATGCGATGCTTGTGGCCGCGCCGAGTCTTCGCTCAAACGTCCCAAGGATCAGCTCTTGTCTTGTTCGGGGTGTCTGGTGGCCAAGTATTGTTCTGTACGCTCCGATCTGGGGCACGCAATTTCTGGCTAATAATTTTACAACAGAAAGAATGTCAGAAGAAAGACTGGGGGAACGGCCACAAGAATCAGTGTCATTTTTTTGAGGCCAACAGAAAATTGTCAAGTGTGTTTGCCAAATCTCTCGGACCTGGGTACGTTTCTCTTTCCATTTGTGGTCTGCAGTCTCCGACCTAGTTTTTGGTTAGGACGATCAACGTCCCCACGCTCAGCTTGAGGGACAAGGTTTCGCAGTGGTAAGATTTTCATGCAGCACGATGTCAGTCACCAGGTTCTCTAAAAAATTCGGACCCTAGGAACTTCTTGAACGTATCAAACCATCTCGTCATTGCCGCCGCCGCCTTGAACAATGACCCGAAATTCGCTGGGACGAAGAACGTCGCCATTTTGCTCTCATTCGCCCCCGATCGCGCAGGCTCCAAATACGAGCACCGCACCTTCTTCATCGATAGGGTATTACTACTCAAGCGGGAGGAGAGCAACGCCGCCGCTACAGTCGCGGGCTGGACGAAAGGTTCCCTCAAGGACGCGCAGGTAGCCGCAGAACGCACAGACAGCAATCATTTCAAGCTCATGGCGGGGTGGTGCTTCCTCCCCGGAGGCGAAGTGTCGGGAACGCAGATGTGGATGTTCCCTGCGTCCTATGCGGCCGAGCACGTCCTCCCCCCGGGCTTCGACCTCAACCGCTACGTTGCACACGTCAACCGCGGCATCACCCATTTTCACGCCTCGTTCTGGCCCCTCCCGCGCAGCATCTCCGACGCCGACCTTGAAGCCGCGGAAATGCCGGCGGGGTGGAGGGAGTACATGAAGCGCCAGCATCTGCTGCTTTCGGGTCTCAAGGGCGGGCAAGGCATCATCGGATACGTGCATGCGGATGGCACGAGAGAGCCGGTCTACAAATATGGAAATGGTGGTCATTTTCGCCGCTGTGTGCCGGGAGAGACGGAGACCGACGGCCCCGAAGAGTTCAAGAAGCCGCTGGTGGATCCGAGCAAGATGGTGCGGCTGATTTCGAAACATTTGGCAAGTTATGAACACGGTGTGTTTCCCACCCAACGCTGGAGTTCCTGCTGGGCCGGGCTGACGTGTAGACATGAATAACAGAACAGCGCTTGAAGATGGAGAAAAACATCCGCCGATTCGATCCGTCTTTATCGATCGAAGATGTGAAGAAGCTTTCCGAGACGGGATATTTCGATTCAGCCATGCATGCAGCGCCGGAGATTTCGAAAGAGTGTCACACTCGACAAACGTATCTCTTGACCCTATAGATACTGAACTCAATAGCTGTGTAAATAGTCCAGTTAAACTGCAATAATACTGTACCATTTGAGTTGGGGCAGAGCTCGGTTGAATGTTATGGAATCCGCCATAACTGCTCGGTAGCTACACAAAACGGGACTTATTAACCAGCATCCCAACAATTGCCTGCGTATCATTCAGAAATGCCAAGACTCAGAATGACCGACTCCCATCTCAGCCGCAAATCATCGGCAATGGAGTTCGGAAGACCCTATTTATCTTGGGCTCAGTTCTGTAGGCAGACTGGCGGCTGTACACTTTTGAGTGTAATAAAAAAAAGAAAAATCTAAACAAATCAGAAAGAATTCTAGGTTTGATTTTTGTTTCTACACTCAAAAGTGTACAGCCACCAGTCTGCCTACAGAACTGAGCCCAAGATAAATGGATTTCGCATCATGAGGAAAACCGTAGCTGAGATGAACCTATGAAGCCCTATGAAGCACTATGCAGCGCCGTACAGCACTGCATAGGTTCATCTCAGCCCCAAAATGCCTGAAAGTGCTATGGAGCACTATCAGGCAACTTCTGTCAATGGTTTTCCTGATGATGTCTCCCGACGCAAGATGAGTGGCGCGGCCGCCGCGCAGCCTTGGCGCAGCCGTGCGCGGAAGGACGCAGGCATGACCGTGGATTCGGCGGAGCGAGCGTATGCTGGGTAATGCTCTCGGAAAGTAGACGGAGAAACTCGGGTTTTTAGAGTGCGCACTGCGCAGTCGTCTCAGATGAAAAGGCATTCTCCGGCCATCAGCGCTCAACAACCAGCCATCCTATTATGTCATCCCGTCGCCGCTATCGCTACCTCCACTGCTGCCGCCACCGACCCGCCGCAAGAAATTGCAGAACCTAACCGCTCTGTGCACCGCCGCACTTCCGCGCACTCAGAAGTCCTCAAATCCGCGCTCTTCTCGGCAATACCCGCTGTACCTACAGCGTAAGACGAATCCGCGCAGCTGCGACGCGCACTCCGCATGCTGTGCACGCCGCTCATCCTCTCCCCTCGCCATCTCGCTCCTCATCTCCGCGCGCTCTGCCTCCCACTGCGCTTTCTCCGCCTCCACTGCGCTCTCTCCGCCCATTCCGCGCCGGAACTTCCATCAAGTTGCGCACCCTGTCCTCCGCCACCCATTCCCCGCGCTCCCGCATTCTGGATTTACCTGCGTATTTTGCGACGCGCCCCTCCCCCTCCCCCTCCGACTCACCCATCCTCCCGCAGCCTTCGCCTTCTTCGCGGTGGCTCGAGGGGAAAATAGTGTTTTTTATTGGGTGCGACACGTGGTGCCTACATCGTCTACACTGGCGCGCCCACCGTACACCGTTGGTCAGCTGGAGATTAGTTGAGGGCAGCGGGGAGTGGATGATGGGAGTGAAGAATGGCCCTCTGGGTTCGATCCGCTGCGTTGGTTCCATGAAGATGTTGCGCACGCCGGGTGTAAGGTGGGATTTGTGCATGTGGCCAGTTGCGACAAGCGTGGTTGTTTTGTAGACTCGTAACCAGTCTGTAACCAATTGCTGAAAATGTGGCAAGCACTTCGGTGGTTACAGACTGGTACAACTCGTTGACGGCGATTGGGCTGACCGCGGAGTTTGAAATTTTTGCGAGGGTCTTGTTCTGGGGTGCAGTTTGGATATGACTAGATTTGGGACACATGGGATCGTTTTTACCCTTAAAATGACGAAATCTGCCTCTTCACTTATTTTTTAATCCAGCTTGGGAGAGTGTAAAACTTTTGACCAGAATTGACGGATATTGATGGCTCGCTTCGCGGCCGATCGCGGCACCTGCCAAGATTTTAAACTCCGGGGACAGCCCAATCGCTGTCAACGAGTTGTACCAGTCTGTAACCACCGAAGTGCTTGCCACATTTTCGGCAATTGGTTACAGACTGGTTACGAGTCTAGTTGTTTTGCGGCCCAACAAGATGAGACAACCGCGTCTATCTTACGTCATCCTCGGCGTGTTTTACCCCTTCTAACTGACACACCGCGCCCACAGGTCCTCCTCCCTCGTCAACGCAGGGGAACCTCTTCGCAGACAATCAGCAGCTGCCGCACAACGCGTTGGATGGGTGCCTGGTTTCTTTCTCCATTTCTTTTCTTCTTTCTTTCGCTTATATTCGTATTGTTTGTTAGTTTAGACGTTTGGATGTCGGCGCGCATTTGTATCATCTCGCCGTGCTCGACTTTGACTAGCCACACATCGGCGCGACTATTCATTATTTATTCCTATTCGTCTTTCCAGTTGATAATTCTTCGTTTCCCCGTTTCCAATTAAATCAATATTCTTCTGTTGCGCATACTCATTCACTGATTATTAACGTGCTGAACAGATACGACCTCTGCCGATTCGCATCGCGTCGGCCGACTGCGCGCAGGTCGTCTTTTTGCACCCAGCCGCGTGTATTTTCGCTTTATTCTAACTGACCAACACGCATATATGCGGGCCGGACCTCTGCACGAAGATCCAACAGTTGTGCTAGTTGCTTGGGCGCGCTGCATCTTTCCTACTTTCTTTAATTTCTGTCTTTGTTTCGATTTTATCCTTGGTTTTGGGCATTTGAATCGCGGCGTGCGCCTTCGTTTATCGTCTTCACTATGCGCACCTTTTGACTGGTGTTTGAACATTTATTGGTGCGGCTATTCTGATATCCCTGGTATTGTTTTCAACTGATTCTTCATTTCTCCTTTCCAATTAAATTAATTCTCAGGTGCGCCCACGCTCGTACGCACTGAATTTCTTTTCCTCATTATTGACTCGCTAGCAGGTACATGTGCATACATGTCCGTGGATAGACAGACAGGCAGTGACGAGATCCGGAAGATGGAGGCCGGCGTGGTCAGTGCTTTCCGCCCTTTTCTATTCGTTTTCATTCTCCCTTTTTTTTATGGGCGTTTCTTATGGGCGTCGTTCCTCAAGCACCTTTTTTTATTTCATTTTTTTCTGCTACACTCCGTACTCCCCTCCTGTTTGTTATTACTTTTTGACTCGCATCCTACGGACCCCCCCCGAACCGCAAGGGATGATCCCCCGCGCGCAGTGGCACAATACCTCTGCGTCACGGAGGAGACCAGGGACAAGGGCTGTCTTGCACGAGGGGCAGTTGCGAGTCTGCTTTTTGGTTCGCTTTCATTATTCCCTTCGCGTTTATTCGGCCATCGGATGGATGCGAAGGTACCACGACATTTATCCCCCCCGTATTTTACGTTCTCACCATACCCCATCGATGCTAACTCGGGGAGGAGGTTGTACGATGGAAGTCAATATCAATACTTCTTTTGCCAAATTACCCAGGCTTGCGCGACTGATTGCGCGATCTGAGCTGTATGCCCTTGGATATTTCCATATTTCATACCGTAAGATGATTCCCGCCTCTCTTTTCCCCTAGGAACCCGTTTTCTGACACCAGAGGCTTACAGATTTAGACGTGGCTTCTTGTTTCGAGTTCTGCGCTTTTTCAGCTCTCCAGAATGCCCATGTGTCTCAGTTTACAGGGTATAGCCATTGTCTAAGTTTTCGTCTCAATGTATGTGATAGTAACACCATTTGATTATAAAGCAATGCAGCAAAGCCCCCAAATATGCGGCTCCTAATCATCAAGTGATGTAGTGGAGGCGGATCCGCCCTCTCAAGATGATTATTGCACCATTGCAGATTGATTTTCGGGAGAAGGGAACTATCCCCTCTTCTGCTCCGGATATTTGCCATTCTCTATTGCTGTTAGCACTGAGGTGAGATAGATCTTTCTGCTGTGATTTCATCTCCCGCGAGAAGCTCAGCCCGCAGATTTTGTGGAGCATCAGGGAATGGCCGCACAG
Source organism: Mycena rebaudengoi (assembly GCA_029282285.1). NCBI lineage: Eukaryota > Fungi > Basidiomycota > Agaricomycetes > Agaricales > Mycenaceae > Mycena > Mycena rebaudengoi. The sequence continues at coordinate 125,681 of JARJCX010000115.1, read as the reverse complement.
CTCTGCTGTATTTTACTTCTGCTCACTTTCACCTGATTTCTTAAATTCGGGGGTGAGACACCAATGTGTGTAAGGATGGAATAGAGAGTGTTCTGAGTTTTGTTTCACGACATGTGAAACATAGAGTTATTTTCGGTGGCATCAACAGATACCTATATCTGCATGTTGATGTGATGCTGAGAATGCATGCAGAAGTATCTGTGGGAAGAGCACAGCAAAAAGTATATATAGCTCTTCATCACCAATGCCCACAATGCCTACTACAGCAAATTTCAAGAATCTTATCCAATATATTATCCTGGCCACGACTACTGCACAGAACATTGCAGAAACATCCAAAGTGTCTTTCCTTGGCTCAACTGCTGCCTTGTGCTTGTCAATTACAACGTCTCTTGAGGTAAGCCACATTTTCTGGCCATTGGCACCATATTTAGCAAAAGAAAAACAGAGAATCAGATCGAACAAGGAAGAATATGCTGAGATGATGGAGCAGATTCATCAAATCCTGTGTATCATTGTCCAGCTTCATTCAACTTCGGAAATCAAGGGCATCCTTCCAACAGCACTCTTGTATGACATTGCAAAATTCATCGAGTGAGTACCATTTGATGATAGCATTGTATTTATTTAACATTTTGTACCAGGGCACTCGAAAATTTGCTCACAATTCTGAACGGCCAACAAAAGGGAACTCTGGGGAAAATCAAGGGACTTTTCAGACAGCTTGAGGCTGCAGACAGGTTGGAAACATGCAAGCGGGAGCTTGGCAGGATGGTTGAAGTGTTCAAGGTATATCTGATGGAATTTCTTTCAAACTCATTCAAATCATTGCAGGCTCAAGTGACAGGTTCAACCTTGTCTCAAATGGGGCAAATGAAAAAGGATGCGAAAGAACAACATGAACAGCTTGTTGCTCTTTTAAACACTGACTCTTCCCTCACCGGTTCTGATCGCTCCTCAGTGAGTAGGAAATGATGGTCATTAATTCCTTGGCTCATCGTTGTTAGGTAGCAGAAACTCTGTCAAGTTTAGGAAATAATAGGTGAGCCCACCGTGCAAACAAAATCAGTCCTGCTGAAGTTCTTGAACAGCTTATGCTCCTTTGGTCTACTTCCACCCTGCCCACAAATCTTCCTAGGAATATTGGCGACCGAAATTTGGATCTTGGGGCAATAATGTCTGCACATGCTATACATGGTGGAAAAATCTCATCCTCATATGTGGGGCAAAATGTGCATTCGAGGGAGGGCAACAATAGTTTCCAGATAAGGCATAGGAAAATCTGGTGGCTAAGCCAATTGACGCAGCAACGAATAGAAAGCCGGATTTTTTTCAGGGATCACCTAGGGGGATGCAGGAGAATACAAGGGGAATATAGGGATTGGAGCTGCATGCCGGATGGGCTGCCTGGTTGGGGCTACTGTCTCCGTGACACCGGGGGCAAGCACTAAGGCACTTGAAAGTCAAGTGCCTTACATGCATGTGGTTCGCATGTGGTGAAATGGATGACAATGAGCAGACAAAGTGTCTTTTGTAAACAAAGAAGGGACAAAGGGTAGACAAAGGGTAGACAAAGGGCAGGTGGAAATCCTGGGGTGCCTGGGGATTTCCACTTGCCCTTTGTCTACCCTTTGTCCCTTCTTTGTTTACAAAAGATACTTTGTCTGCTCATTGTCATCCATTTCACCACATGCGAACCACATGCATGTAAGGCACTTGACTTTCAAGTGCCTTGGTTCTTGCCCCCGGTGTGAGTGGTTGCGGATCGACATTAATATGCAAACCCTCTAAAGGTGGGTTCTCGATTATTATATTCACTGTCACTGATGCCTGGTCTCAAAAAGGACCAGTGAATGCGACCGTCGATCACACTGAGAAGGAGCTGAAAAAAGTCGTCTTCCTGGTCCCAAATCACACTGACACTCCCATGGCCGAGAACTCAAACATCCATTTCAACCTCTAATAAATACGCATCCAGTCTCCCCGTCCACGGTCATATATCCATCTGCGCCCTTCTCAGTCCGGCGCATGGAGACGTCCCGGCCTTCGTCTACGAAGCGATCGTCGGTTCTGCCCCTGGGCCTGCTGGCGGGTCAAGGTTCACAGTCATCCCCCCGATCGTCAGCGTTTTTAGAGTGGGCGGCATGTAAGGCAGGGTGATGTTTGTAGCCTTCTCGGTGGCGTGCAGGGATTGCAGTGCGACGGAGCGCGCGTATTCGCGCCCACTCGGGCCAAAGTACGCATTGCCGCACCAGGCACCGCCGTCGAAGCCGACACCGAGCTCATAGACGGGAGGGAGGTCGAGGTGTTGGAGGTGTGAGAAGCGGGTGATGATTGGGAGGAGGGTCTGTTTGGGGGTAAGTAGGGTGTCAGAGGCGAAGGAAGAAACTGCAAGCCAGGCAGGAGAGAAGGGTCACCATGTCCCGCAGGGCAGGGCCACATACCTTGAGCTTTTCCGCATCCTCCTCCTCTATCGAATACCGCTGGTGCCCATCAAGTGCCCCGTGTATCTTCAGCGTTGTGATGTGCGGCATGGACTCCAGCACCACCTCGAGCAGTTCCGGGTGCCACGACTGTGTGGACATGGTGAAGGCCGAAATGTTCTTCACCCCAGCAGCGGCTCGTACCAATGCCGTGTAGGGATCCGTCTCGTTGCTCCAGCTATGCCAGTGCGGCCATGCCAAACCGCCCCCCGTCTCGAGTATTGTCAGATTCGGACACATGCTCACGAAGGACTCGCACCCGGGGCCGAGGAGCAAGTGCTCCACTGCAGGAAGAGTCAAGTTCCGCTCCGCAAAACCCTTGACGAACGGCGAGGCAGTGGTGCCAACCTGGAAGTTGTACTCGCCCGAGTCGGAGGGGCGTACCCAGTCCAGTTTCTTGAGCTTGGGCATCTGGGAGAGCACGTCGGCGAAGAGGCTAGGCAATTCTGCCGGCGGTGTCGCAGGTTCCCACGTATCGTCCCACTCGCTCCCGCCGTGGCGGTAGATATCCACCTTCAGCGACTCACACGTCCGCAAGGCGGCGGGACACGCCTGGATCTCGCGCAGGCGGTGCAGCGCGTTGTTCCAGCCTAGACGGGAGATGCCTGCGCGATTATTATCAACATGAAGAGACGAAAAGATGTCATTCGGGATGGGGATCGGGTCCGGGAAGCCTGGAGCAGAGACCTGGATGGACTCGGGGTTGCACAGGAGCTCCCTCATGTTCGGCACACGCTCGAGCTTACGATGCTGCTCGACCCATGGGTGCTGCGTATCGAGGATGAAGGTGGGGATGCGGGAGGGCCCGATGGGGCGGCCAAACCAGGAGCTCAGGGTTGATTGGAAGGGGAGTTGCAGGTGCCATGCTGATGCTTGAGTGGCAAGGAGGAGAAGGGTGGTTTCGAAAAGCCTCATGGCCCAGATTACGACCCAACGGGTGAGGAAGGCGAGCGAGCTGGTGATTGCGGGATAGAAGACAAAGAAGAAAGCCGTCGTGCTCGCGGAGAGGTAGATGTAAGTGATGGGAATGAGGGCGGGGTACTTGAGCGAGAAGACGTAGGTAAACAACGTCATGAAGGTGACCTGACCAAGGGTCTCGAAGAAGCTGCGGAGGTTGGTGATGGTTGTGATGTCGCATGTGGCGATGTTTGGCTGTACCCGCTTGTCCTTAGCCACCGCGTGTCTCTGTGCGACACCAACACTGATGCAACACTGATGATGCGCACTCAAAGGAAGCCCGCGGGTACTTCCGGTCCGTTTCCTTCTCCCCGCCACATCACAGCGCACACGGCATCGAAACCGACGCGCGCGCGCACGGTGTACCTATCTTTGACATCGTCATTATACTTGGAGACAGAGACCGCGACTGACTCCTGAAGAACAGCGCACGCTGTCTCCCACTCCCCCCCCGAATCCGGACGTCGATACTCCACAACGCCATCGCCACACCGTGACGCCAACCTCTCGGTCCGGCGTCTTCACGGCGCTTCTTCTTTCCATCTGTTACATCAGTGGCGCTACTATGTGATTGATGTTCCGGAGACCTGTCCTAATTAGTGCTGGCCAAATACGAATACGGTACGCAAAATGCCGCATCATATTCATATTCAGGCCTATGAATACAAATATATTTTGAATATATTAGAATATATCCTGGGGATAAAAAATGTCTTGGATCCAATAAATATTGTCTTAAAGTGCTGGAAATTGAAAAAAAATTCAAAGCATTGAAACTCTGAGGTGCAAATGCTGCCAAAGATGTGAGAACTCAACTTTCAACATATCCATCACGGTATTGTGTGGCTCAAACTCCGACAAACACTGTGCCGTGCCGCGGCCAATGCGGATGTGCTGCCGAATTGATATATCAGACGGAACTTTTCAAGTCCGCTAGGTGGGATTTCATACTCCGACCGATGCCGATGAGGCTTGGAGTGACCGAAACAAGAACTGAATTGTATTCAAATATATTTGAATACAGGGACCCCATATCATATTATATTCATATCTTCGGGGCAGCCTCAAGCTCGTATCGTATTTGTATTCAACTGAATATATTCAAAATATATTCAACTGTATCATATTTTTGGCCAGCACTAGTCCTAATACTCTATTTGCCGTGCACGGCGCTACATTGGATTTGGATGTCTTTAACGTTGCCTTGAACCAAGATCGGTAAGTAGTGGGTAACATCACACGGCACGGTCTCAGTGAGGAAAGCCGGTTTCAGGAAGTATGAATCCTAACAACGGTGATGGTGGGACCCTGCATACAGTTACGAAGAAGATCGCCATTTTTCTGTCGGAAAAAACACTAATCTGCTCAAAACGGCTCATCAGCTGTGATGAGCGGTTATAATCAGCATATGCAAAAGGCTGCTTATGACGAACACCGGAGGCAGATAAGTGGTCATGAGCTACACGCGATGTGGTCGTGAGTGGTCATATGCAGCAGCGAACACGGCAGTTCTTGACATATTCGAGTCACAATTGCCAGGAGGCTCGTTAGGAGAGAAAAAAGACCTGAGTGTCGTCAGCAGATGCCAGAATCAGAGGAGAAATATCACACATACCCGCAGATAGTAACCACACATTGGCGATCCACACAGCCATCGGTGTCGGGCTGGGGAGGCCTGATTATAAGTCGAGAATTCCACATACTGTGAGAAATGACTGACAAAACACATTACAGAGCCCAGCTCGGAGCAAGGACTCTGAATGAGCACGAAGGGAAGCTATAGGGATTAATAAGATGGTTTTAGAACTGTCGGCTACGATATGGCAGAGATGACGCACCTAGCATTATTCCAGTTTTGAAACTACCCTTCGTTGCACACATGTGCTGAGTATCCCAAAACATCAGAATGGACACTGGCCATATTGACCTGGTGGATTCCCCCCCCCCTTCAATGCACATTTCTCTCACCTAAGGTTTTCCCACGGTGGGTATTTGTTCCAAACCAGGATCAACAAAAAGGGGCGGAGTTCCGCACCCAAAACCAACCAACTTACCCAGACTTGGCTTTAGGGCCATTGCTATGCATGGCAGTACGAGTCCTTATTGCCTGCAATTAGGTATATCAACATTTGTTCCAGTTGTCCTGAGTGAATCTGTGGCATCATTCATGAGTTCCCACTTGGGGTAAAGGGCCGTGGCTTCGCCCGGCATGCAACTCGTACTTATTTGTTTTATATTTTCTTTTTTTTCATCGTCTATTGAAATTTGATTGAAATACTCGGAAACGGCATTATCGGAGAAAAGAAAATGGCACTCGAATTAAAAACAGGGTGCAAAAACTCAGGTGGTATGTGCATACAGTATAACTGCAGCTCTACTACATCTCCCTGGGTGTTGTAGGCGTTCAAAAATTGTTCGGGCAACCCACTGTGGAGGACACCATCTTGCTTACTAGTAGTGCCAGTCAAAATACTCAAGTCATGATACCACACCGCTCCCTTGGCTTGACTCAACTAGACGACTACGCTAATAGTGTATCGATGAATTATTCCTGCAATCGGATGTTCAGCGCCGTGTCGTAAATCACTAAAAATATAGCAAAAAAGCGGTACTTATAAAGTGTAGTATCTTGCTGCACAGGCAAAGAGCAACCAGTGCATTCAGTGCACTTGTAATTCACATTCAAGAACATTCTTTCGAAGAGCCAATCAGACAAGAAATAGGGAGCGGAGAAAGGATGGAAGAAAGGAGGATGATGTCGGAGCCTTATAAAAGGAGCACAACAGGAGACATAAAGGGGTGAGACAGCAGGCTGCAGAGTTACGCACAAGCGGCCATGAAGAGCTGAGAGCGGAGAATTTCATGGTGATAACAGCAGTGCAACCTTGAAAGGAGGTCGCAAGAGCAGGTGATTCCGGAGGCAGGGATGAATTTGCGCCTTGATCGCAACTTTAATTGAGATAAGATTAGATAACAAACATTAATCACATGCGTAGTGCAAACAAGGCACAATCAACGTCCACTAGTACCTGTCCAGCCCCATACCCGACATTTGCCACAAACTTGCGCAGTGCATTTGAATATGCGCCTTGAAGACTGGTAGCGGAGCGTGTGGAGGCGAGTTAGCCAGAATGGAGGTGGAGTTGAGCAATAAAAACTCAACTGTCCAATACTTTTTAAGCTTTTGTTCTTCCCCTAATATGTCCAAACATGGGACCGTTTGAATACAATCGGAAAGTGCCGGACAAAAGGTTTGTTCAGATTTCACCGAGTAACAGGAGAAAAAAATAACCCCTGTACCGCTAAATTCATCAGAGCTGAATCTAATGAGCGGCTAAGAGTACTAGACACAGCCACTAAAAAGACCCTCAACGAAAACGGTTTCAAGGCTATTTAAAATCCCACTTTTTTCGATCCTCCGATGTTTGAAAGGGACGATAACATGTGTAAGCACAAGTACTCGTAACGGGTTTGTAAATATCCAGTCGTACCCTCATGTGAGTGGAAGATCTATCCGAGAATGAATGGAAAAAAGGAGAGGAAATGTGAGAATGGGGCGAAGTTAGAGAGGGAAGGCAGTGCGATCAACACACGTCATGCACCGTTATCGCGCCGATCAAATGAGATACCTTCCCCAAACCACATATCTAGGCATATAAGAAGGGTGAATATCGGACGAAAGGAAATCATCTTGCAACATGAACTCGTTCTACGACATAAACGCAGCCAGTGAGTAGCGGACTCTCAACTTTTTTATTATTATTAACTCTGACAAAATTTGAACAGAGAAATCGATTGACTGACTTGCCGCATACATGGCGACCGAACAATTGGCACTCAAGAAGGATTACTGCATCGGTCCTGCACACATGGTAGATGTGAATGTTTAAGTATCATTCAAATTTTTACATGATACTGAACCGTCTACAGATCAATAACGTCACTACCAAAGAGGTTGGATTCCCAAAGTTCCACAAAGCTGTCATGAAGGACCACACTGGCGATGCACGCGAGATAACGTTCACGGTGGTGGGAATGCTGCTCGATATGGAGCTTCCGCCTGTGAAGAAGAATCTATATGACGATTGTTTAAACAATTTGCGAATTGCCGTTTAAACGCATGTTTAATCTAAACATGTTTAACGCAAGCGGCGCACGGGACCGTGTTTAAACGGGAGGGTTTAAACACTGTTTAAACCGACAAAAAAGCCAATTACACACCGTGGCTCGAACTTGCGACCTCATGTAAGAGGGGTACTGCAAGCAGTGGACAGCATAACCAACTGGCCCAAAAGGTCCTTTGGATATTATAATTTCGGATACCCTTTGCATTGGCCGCGAAGCGATTAGATATGGGCCCCAAGGACAATAAATAGTACAAGGCGTTAAATATCAGCCTCCCCAATGATATTCAGGCAAGGATGCTCGACTCTTGGATTAAGCAGCAGGTGAAAACCGTGCTCAGAAATATTGATGAGACCTTCCTCATCAAGCCACGGACATTGTGTCATGATTGTCATTAACAAGCTTAGAGAATCTTATGTATCTGGCACAATTGATCCAAATGATTGGAGACTTTCGAGACCTGCCTGAAAAGACAGGGCTGGGATATCAAGGCCAAGATACAGGCAATTTCATTTCATTTATTTTCAGTGTAATACTATATATATCTTATGCCCTGACCACAGGCCTGTGAAATGCTAGTTAATGACTGTGACTCCGTTTAAGCAGAGAGAACTGTGTGTGCATTCGTGATATTTACGCTGTGTAGTCGACACTGATTCAAGGCATGATTATATTCAGTGGGACAGTTGGTGTGCTATAGCCCACCCATGCGACATGATTATTTCCAAAATTCTGTTACTCTTCTTGGCTTATCTTTTCTTAGATGTCCTGTATGACACAAAGTGCCTGAATCCTGCAAATCTCGAGTCGATTATATCCCCCTGAGCCACGGCCCAGGGTTTCCCGAAATAATGCACACCGTTCCTTCTGGAAGCAACCTAACGGGTGTTTTGATCACAAAATTGAAGGTCCCTTGTGTTGTACGAGCACAAAATATAGACAGGCAATTTCGATATATTTGTATAGCCTGAAAATTGCCAGAGGATACAGCCTTCGTTCTGATACAAGTATCCATTGAGGAGCTCCACTTACAAACCTAATAGCTGTAGTAGACCTGCACTGGCAGGTTTTGAGATTTCAATAACCAGAGAATAAGAAGTTCAATGCAATCCAAGCTGAAATATCTGCTGTTGAGCTTCAAGCTTGGTTCCCACTGCGGGAAAATGACATGACGGTCAAATGTTGACCGCCACGGTGCCGGTTGCTGGACGGTCGCCCAGCGGCTGAATTTTTACTGTATTATGTATTTGATGATGGGCCACGAGGCGGACGCATGTAAGAACAAAGGTGAAGACTGTTCTTAAATAAACGGCAACCCCTCCAGACTGGGCCCACTGTACTAAGTAGAATTGGGTAAAAGGCTGGTTGTCTTTTTGGGCGGCATGGGTAGGGAAATCAGCACTCAAAATGAACAAGAAGAGCTGCGAAGGATATTTTGAGCCGTATTGCCTTGCACTTCATGTAAAAAGGAGAACAAGTTATGAAATCAAACATGCATTAATCTCATGGTGCATCACAGATGACGCAAGGTATCAAGGTTTTGACCGTGAAACAACCGTCACCATGGCGGTCAAAATCTGACCGTCATGGTGTTTGCCCGCAGTGTCCGACATCCCACTGCAAAGGACCGGTGATTATCCCTTTTAAGGTCGGGTACGATTTTTAAGCATTTGAACATTTTGTCCGTGTCCAGACCTAAATTTTTATCCTGCAAGGTCAAATGAGTAGGAAAGAAATTATTATATTACTCTATGTCCTCCGCACCCTCGTCAAGTTCTCCAATGTTGATATTGGACTTCCCTCGAACTTGGGCTGGCAACGGCGGTTGCCAGACATTTTTATTCTGTTGAGCAGATCATCAAATAACTTCTGAGTGCACACCCCAATCTTCACATGGTCCTGAAAGAACAGTCAAGATGGAGTTGGAAGGTAAGTGTGCAAAGCAGAATGTCGTCGTGTCGAATGGGTTCCATAATGCTAATCACAGATAGAGGAGTTCAGTGTTGTGGTAACTGGGAGCAAATAAGGATTTCTACCCTGCAAGGAACCCAGCATATTGGACTGAATTACATTGTTCAAGTTCATACAAGTTGGGCAATTATTGTGTCCATCAGTAGTCGAAGTCATCCGAGATCTCTTTGTCCGGATTTTGATTCTGACCTCTGGTGACTTGGCCCATTTGTCCGGACTTTTAATCTGTGGTGGCCACATTGTCCTCAGTTTTGTCCAGACTTTGCGCTCACCTTGGTGGCCGACATTTCAAATTTTGGCCAGACCCTGTATCCGATCTTGAAAGGGATAATCACTGGTCCTCACTGTAACTGTTAGTGAAGGGTTTTAACATAAATTACATGGCAAATCAATTTACTGAGTGCTGGGGAAGATGGCAGAACAAGATGAATAATTGACACCTGCTGAGCACCACCTTCAGTTGAACCAAACCCGCTTTCAACGAAGGTACTTGAACACTATTTTAGTTTACATCACTTTCAGCTTCAACCAAAATATTGCCGATGCCGTGATTTTAGAAGCCACAAGCTTCCCAAAAAGCGGCTATTCAAACTGTTCACTGCTGTTTGAAAATGAAGATTCAGATTCGTATGGACTCAAGGACAGGAAAACCGTTGTTCAGTACAGTGATCCCACCTTGCAATTGACTGATTGTGAGTATGTTTCTGGGCTTTAATGGTAGATGTTCAAACTCAGAACACATTTCAATCAATATCCTGAATTTATGTTGCACCATTGGAGCGGTTATTGCTTTTTGACGAGAAGGATGTAGGATAATGGGGTCAATTAGTCCAACTAAAATTCAACCACCTGGGCGGTTGGACCTGCATTAATTCCACCTTACTTCAGCTTTAATGTTTTCTAACTTACCTCAAACATGTTAAACCATCAAACTGAGTATCTTAATATGCTGTAATACAACTGTCCGGCTCCTGTTATGTGACTCTATAGAGGAAGGAAAGAAGAATGGAAGGAAGGAAGAGGTATAACCGCAGTGGTCCCAAAGAGCAACATATGGGTACTGAGCAAGTCCAACCTCAACTTCATTAGAAGTTGAGCCCTCCCAAATTTCGGCGAACTACCTTGACCCGCCAACCTCTGATGCCCAGGTCTTCATGCTGGGAACACAGAGTTCTCATACACACTCTGAACAACTGGACTGTGTCGTTGCCTTTATATTGCATTATGTGTGGTTGAGCTACATTGAAGTTGAATTGTGTCTAATGTAACTCAAGTTGCAGTCCCTCAAAAGCTGAATGAAGCGACTCAAATCTACAATGCCTTTGGGAAATATTGTCTACGACTACACTGAGTCATTGGTTTCTGGCAAGTTCACTTGCACCTGCTTCCAAATTGCTCAAGCCTGCAAAACAATGGCCTGCTTACTAATTGTGACTCCAATTCATTTTGTGAGCACTGGTTATATTTAACTGGCATGGCATCACAGATACAGATATTTATCCAACAGCAGAGTCTATCTAGCCTGGTATGGCTAGAGTCTCCTTTTTATATAAGAACTTGTATTTTGGGGGAATAAACACATCAAGAGCAAATTGAGCATCTGTTTAATCCAAGAGTCGAGCACCTGTGCCTGAATATATTACTAGGGGAAGCTGATATTTAATGCTCTGTACTCCATCATTAATATTTTTATTGCCATTTGGCCCATATCTAATCGCTCCGTGCCAATAGAAGGGCATCCGAAATTATAATATCCAAAGGACCTTTTGGGCCAGTTGGTTATGGCGTCTACTGCTACGGTACCCCTCTTACATGAGGTCGCAAGTTCGAACCACGGTGTATAATTGGCTTTTTTGTCGGTTTATATAGTGTTTAAACCGTCCCGTTTAAACACGGTCCCGCGCGCCGCTTGCATTAAACATGTTTAGATTAAACACGCGTTTAAACGGCAATTTGCGTCTAGACGCAGATTGTTTAAACAATCGTGCTATGGTTACTGTGTGAAGCGTGGCAAGTGAGAATATAGTTAACTCGGACATATGCACCAGACTGATACAACGAGCAGATTGAACACTCGCAACATACCATTCTTTCGCCAACACGCAACTATCGCTGCCCTGGGTACCGAAAAATTCGCGCAAGCCATGCAGAAAGTTATGCAAGTGGCCGTAGAAGTGCAACTAGCGTTCGATGACGACTACGTCCTGCCATGGTCCCCGTCGGCTGGATCAGCCGAACTTGGGGACATATTCCAGACATCTTGTAGATTTTTCACCATGACCAAGGATGCACCACTGGACCAGATCAACGATTTCAATAAACACGTCGACCCAGCTAATGTTCTTTCCAACACACTGGCCAAGGGTATATATCACTGCCACGACAACGAAGTGCAGTACATGGATTTGGAAGGCGACCGGTATGTGAACTTCTTTATAATTCCGGATAAATTATATTAACTATGGAGATCAGGTTGGTTCCTAAAAACCCGTCCGGGTTTAGGATCGGCGACATTGTTGAACTAGGATTCTCTGTGGTAGCTTTCAAAGGCAACAATGATTCCAAGGCGGTCGTTAAATTGGTTATGAGGTCCCTAACCTTCCTAGATGGAACCCAAACCAGAGTGAGTATAATTCCATTCAATCTGTGCAAAAAAAAAAAAAACTGAAGCGACTGTACAGGACGCCAGAGTGTCGCAGAGAATGGCATCAGTCAAAGCGGATAGAGTTGCTTACGAGGACGTGGGTTTCAGGGAGAAAGGGTCTAAGAAATGGTTGGTCGGTAGCGAGGAACCTTCGGATGAAGAGGATGCAAGGAGGGAAGGCCCAATCGGATCCGGTAGCACAAATAACGAAACCGAACTCACAGTATAATCAATGGCTTGAAAAATATTTTGTCCTAGACTCCAATTGAATTTACTGTTATTTTCTGTTTAAATGACTTGAGAAAGCGTCAGATGGGGGTCGAAATTGACCAGGACAGTACCTAAAAAGACAGCAGTCTATCTAGTCTTCTCCGTCATTGTTCTACCAACGGCGCTACCAAGGCTGTAGTTGAGCGTGATTAGAATACTCTGGATGGACCCCCACACCTGATTGAATGTTTTATTTATGGATTGTTAACAAGCAATATAAGGACGCAATAGTTGTGCGAATACGGTCGAATCGAGTTTAGACAGCATAAGAAGGAGATGTGCACGCGAACACACGGCAAGATAGTGGACAAACGTATGAAATGTACTGCACAAGTCGTGCATTTCTAGGCGTTGAGCGGCCGTAAACTCATGCACGCAGAAACGTGACGCAAAAATGTGTCGGATCATTCCGAATGCGATGGCAAAAAAAATTTTTACAGTGTTTGCGCATGTTGGTATTTTTCACCGAGTAGGGGGTATTTTTCCCCGAGTACGTACACATGTACAAATGCTCAGCCACTAAATACACGAGGTTTTTTTCTAATAAAGCGATATAAATGACTTCACACAGCCACTAAAAAGTACCTCACAGTTTTTTGTCACTGACCCTAATTAAGGTCCCCCGAGATATGAAAGAGACGATCCTTATTACATAAGTACTCGTAATCAACTGCATATAACTACGAACAATAAATTCAGTTCTTCTGGGCAGGGGTTTGGAGCAGTTTTGGAGGAATACTCCGCCTGCGATTTAGGTGTGGATGGGAGAAAGAGGCAAAAAAGAATATTATCCGGCATGCCATCAGCAGGAATCGAACTTTCAGCTCCTCCATTGACCTTTTTTTATCCATCCGTTGGAACTTAAGTAGGTGTTGATGAGAATGAGCGCAATAAAAAATATGTGTACTGCGGATCCTTGGCCACTCAACCGAGACGACCAATGGCGATAAGTGAACAGCTTGTTCAAAAAAACCTGCGTGAGGGGCGGGATAAAATCAGGAGCGCATGACAATCTAACATAGTTAGAAGGCCGAGTACATCTGGAAATGCGTTTTGAGGTGATAGATCCCCGGCTCACGTGCTAGTACCCGATAGATGCCGGATGTCTCTGTAGAGCTCGTGGAGACCTCGTGCGACTCCTTAGGGTCAGGTCACAGCTTGTGTCGCAAATTTATCTTTAAGCTTATAAGAAGCTTCTATTACTATCGATCGCCCACCTTTGTAAAAGTGCCTACCTTTGTAAAAAACTTTTTTAGCAACCTAAATTCTTGCTCTATCCCTTAGATAAAATAGATATGAGCTCTTCCATACTTTATGAGTATGCAGCTGAAGTATCTAGCTGGTGAGTGTCCAAACGACCTCGGAAAAAAATCAAAACCTGTCAAAATTGAGCCTTAAACAGGTGTAAACACGCTCAGCCTCTGATACCTCTGCCACACTCAATGTCTGGACTCCCGGAAATTGGAGTTGAATCTTTGAGGTCTCCTCCACACAGCCATATTTTTTGTTGAATAATATCCTGTTTCTATTTTGTGTCCAACTATCGTTTTCAACGCGTGACAAACCCGAAGCGAAATTCAAACTCCGCTCGGCACTGCGTTCGGTACGTAACGTACCGAAAGCCTTGCTGAAACGTCGGCCTGATCGGCAGAGGAGTGACAGGCGTGATGTTTTTTTACAAAGGTGGGTCAAAAGCATCAAAAACGGACCCCTCATCGGCATGCTTATACCTCCATCCCCAGGTGCCAATAAATGCTAGAAATTTTCGAGGACAGCATTGAGACCCATACCTTGAACTCTGTCTAGATTTCAGAGGAATCCGACTCCAAATACTTGAGTAGCAATCCCATCAATTTTTTTTCACAAAGGTGGGCGATCGATAGTACGAGCCCTTATCAACCGCTTATAATAAGCTTAGCAACACATAAGCGCCTACAACTAACGCGGCCAAAATTTGTTTTAAAGCCTGTATTGTGTTTGAACCGCGCACCGCCAATATTTTACGTCTAAAATGATGTTTTCGATGGAAACTTTGATTCTGCATACCACAACATCCTAATAGCTGCGATCCTAGCGGAAAAAAAAATCATCTTATGCGAGATCTTTATTCCGATAAGAAGCTTTTAAGGGGCACAGCTCTTATGGCCTTACAAGGCCTTAGAGCGCCTTATCAGCAAAATTACAAATTTGCGACATTCGATGCCAATCCCGTTGTCCCGTACAACGAGAACAGCCTTTATAATCTGTATTGTATGGCCTACAACAATTTCGAGTCGAACATAAAACAGCATCTTCCCCGCCACATGCTCGGCTATCTTCAAGAAAAAAATGGGGTTAGCTTCATCGCCATCCAGCCCTTCCGTATTGACCTAATGAATTTCAAGGGTTGACAGCTCCGACACAGCCAAACTGGGCTGGTCTCGAGGGACGTACATGGACACTTATGCTCCTGCGCTTCCGAAAAATGTAAGATGGATTCAGAGGATCGAATCCGCTGGGGTAGCCTAGGCTCCAGAGAATTGATGGTATCCCCAGAGCGCCGGAGTTTTCCGGCTCTCGCGTAGAATAATCCGGGTATTGATGACCCCGATGGTCTCGTCATTGCCGTTGGGTTGCGTCAGTGGTTCACCTGCTCCGACGTCGCCCCGACTGTTCCGACTCGCAGCTCGCTCGTTTCACCTCGCCCGCATTGGAACACTCAACGCCAAGATCCCCTTGTGTCTATGTACGTCATGCTCGGGGCGCTTCGATACCTCTTGTCAATCTGTCTGTCCTGGGGTCGCTGGTAGAACCAGTATACTTCGTTTAATGAAATTTGTATCTTCTGAAGGCTAGGTTGTCTCTATTTTAATAAATTGCCGCACTGGGGGTCATGAACGCCATGGCCGCCAAGCATGGCCGCCAATCATGGCCGCCCCCGATTGCTTCGTCATTCCATAAGGTCATGGAGCACATATATGTGCGAGCACTGGTATAAAAGCACAAGTTTTATTGAGTGAAAGTCAGTTCCTTACCTCGCCTTCAACTCATTCATTCCTATCACCTTCCAAACCTCCTGTTTTTCTATCTTTTTTTCGGCACAATGTCCGACGAACAAAACACCGTGCTCGCCACCTCCTTAAATCCGCGCCCACAGACCTCACGGAAAATATGTGAAGCATGCACGCAGCCTACGTTAGGCCCTCTCATGCAGTGCCAAAATGGTTCTGTACTTAATAACTGGGCGAGATGGTACCAAAAGGTTCCACCATTTTATTCCACCAGCGTACCTTTGAAAAATATTTAACAGTTCTTTTATTAGTGCGGCCATACCCAATGTGGCTCGTTCTTTTGGCACAACCCCCCTACCGCCATTGGCAGTATCCCCGAGAATGTTGCCATCCGGTTTACGCTCAAAAAGTCAGCCGAGGAAGTTGGCACTTCACTCCTCTGTGATGTCAGCTGCCTCACAAATAAAAATGAACGCCGTCGAGCAAACAAGGAGTGTACGCGGACAATCCCTAAGTGCGCAGGCTGTTGTAGGGGGGCTGGGGGATGCAACACCCCGAGCCATCGCGTAAAACATCGCGATGTACCGCTCAGTTTGCTTGTGGAGAGGCAACCTTCAAGTAAGTTTCTTTTCCTTGGTTATTCTGAAGCCCACATAATTGAATTGGATTTAGGTACGCAAACCTCCGCTGATCCTGGCTCATCTGCGTCCATCACAGAGGATACTAACGTCATCCGACGCACCTTTGCTCGCCCTCTTGACGAGGGCTATGCAAAAAATTACATCTCCCGCCATCGCCAACTGCTGGATGCGAACACAAAGATGGAAGCCACCCAAAAGCTGAAGGACTTGATCACCAATAGTGTTCACGTCATTCTGTGGACAAAGGCACGCTATTTTTCATTATTTTCTGTCTTCTTTAGTTAATGGTTGCATGGCTAGGTCAACTATCCGCCACAGCATTTCAAGCTGGTTAACAGCCAGCCTGGAAAATTTGTTCCCCAGGAACACACCGTCATCATGGCTGCTGCTGAATTGGAGACAGGGGGGTTTATCCAGCATTTAGCAGCCGTTTACCCCAGCCCTCTCTGGGTTGTGCACGATGCCCGTGTTGGAATTCCTGTTATTGGCCCTAGCTCCAGCGCGCGAATTCTCCTTCGCAAAGTTAGCCTTAGCGATGATGATTGCCTCGGTCTCAACGCTGAAATCTCCCTAATCCCGTTGATCCCCATCGGCGAACACCTACATCCTTTAGGCGCTATTGCTCAGGCCCGCAGGCTTCTAGCATTGTCATCTTCATCCACTCGTAACTCTTCTCCCGATCCGCCGTCCTCGTCGAAATCATCGCCAGCACCTCCAGAATCGGCGGAGGACGAACGCAAAATTCGGCCGCTGCCTTTCCCCTTCCAGTATGCGCGTGACATGGAGCCTGGTATGCATGCACTCAGCGCACTACGCAAATCGACACAGCGTCTTGGCCTTTCTGCACTCGAAAGTGGTTTTCGGGCTCAGCCTTCGTTCAAAAACTGCAGGTTCAAAGGCCAGACAGTGTACAAGCATCTCAGGATATACAACGAAGCGGTAGCGGCCAATTTGTCTCTTTCCGGTGAGACCAAATGGTCTAACATTGTCAAGCAAGTCGACGCTCTGAAGACCACCATAACGGGTATGCATTCAACTCAATTTCAACATACACTCACTCATGGCAGATAATAACAGAACCCACTGCGCTGCCAAAAACAGGCAAGCCCTTCGGTTTTATTCCTAAACTATCTGAACTCACAGTTATTTAAGATCCCGTTGTAATTGATATAATTGATGATGACGATGGTGTTGGGTTCGATGTCAAAAACTTGAAGCTCGAGCGTTACAGGTGCTCTGATGGAATCCTCGAAACTTACTCGCCTCCCGGCTCATATATGGATGTCATCGTGCTTGACCAATATGTGGCAGGTAAAAGAATGCATGTTCATATGGTAATTATTTCTATGCGCTCACTTGTCTCAAGACTAACCCCATTTCAAGGCCCAGTACTCGGCAAACGGCAACTTACAGACTGTCGCCTTGAAGAAAATTGTCATTCCTGGACCATGGTTCGATCTTTGGCATAACAAGAGTGTCGCTACGTGGGTCGAAGGCGCTAGACTCGCAGAATGCGGTATACTTTGGCTGGCATTTGCCAGTAGAGTGCGTGCTGTTGACATTGATTTGGTCGGTATGTTGTCTCCTCGAATGCCATCGCCATTCTATTATTAATGTTCTGGTCCAGGTGTGGAAGTCCTCGAGACTTTCTCATTCTGCCAAGATGATAATATCTACCTAGCTCAATCCTGGGAATGTGGCTCCAGGTTTTTCGTCAGCACTTGGGGCTCCGATCTGCCGATGCACTCCCCGAACCAACTTGCGGTTGGGGAAATCTTGACAGCTTTTTCTCACTTCACTTATCAACACGACAATCATCGCAGTGTCTTCGTCGACTTTGAAGGCGGGTCACCGATGATTTCCTCCGCATCTGCGCTAACATTTCGATTTTCACAGGATTTATTACCCAAGAGGGTTACCGAGTCTTTGATTCGCGCACTCATGCTCTGGCAGCGCTGTAGGTCAGCTAAATTTCCCAAATCCGCTGTCGCTGACCATCTACAACAGCCCCGATGAACATGACGATGATACTTTGCGGCACCCCTTTCTCCAAAGTCTCGACGCTGAAGGAATCAAAGATTTCACCGATAACCACACCTGCAACACAGTTTGCAGGGCCTTGGAACTGAACTCAATTCCGCTGATCTTTCCCCGTGATCCAAATTGACCATTCACTTACGCTCTCATACATAACCAACTGCGCCTTTTGTTTATTTACTGGCTCAGACCTCATCTTTATTATCTTCCGCCCTTTATTTAATTTGAGTCTGCGACTTCAATTGACATTGCTTTTCGATTTTCCTTCTACCATAAGCAACACTATTGAGATCTTCGCCATGTTGATTCGTCACTGATCTGAGAAAGTTGAACACCGATAAATTGCATCGCTATTGGGCTGAATCCTGATCATCCGGAATTGATAAAAGATCAATGTATATTTTTGTAGGTGCATTTTAAAGTGCGTGGATTGTTCGGCCAGAAAAGAGAAACCGATACCGGCATTTTTGTCTTCCAATAATCGTTCCTGAGTTCAGCCGCTACACTGAGTGGTCTGCATCCAACCATTAATACCCACAACAGATTTCAGAATGCAACTAAATGTTCCAAACATGATTCTGGCCCATATATATAGACAGGATAGCCCGATTTTGACGTGTATTTGAATATTATCAGAACGGCAAATAGCTTCGGAGAGATATACCACGGTTGTGTTCAGGTCCCTCAAAATAATCGAAGTCTGAAGGCCCACCCATACACATTATGAAGCTGGATTAAATGTGGCAAAGGCTCATTGTACTGGGATTATTAGGAAACATGCGTCCAAAACCAAACTCAGCTACACAAGACAAATTAATTTGTAATTTTTATAAAACATGGGGGCTGCCGCGTGGGTGCTTCTGGGAGCCGATATCTTCAGTTGACTGTATTCGACTTTCGGCCCATAATTTCTCCTAGAGCTCGACACGCTTGCATGTTGGGGCACAAGAAAGATGTTGAACCGCACCATGTGACTTTCTGAATTTAGATTTACGGTGTCGAAGACTTCTGTGACTCGAATGGGCGGTTAAATCGGGTTATTAGCGTAGTATCCACGTAGATAAATAGTGTCTTCAAATGATGTGCCGTCTTCAGGACTGGATATTTATTATATGTAACTGTCACATCAAAGTTCAACAACGTCGGGGGACAATCCATTATGCAAATAATCAGGCCTGCATAGTATCAGGGAATAGAGCGTCCACGCTAATCACCCACGGTGAATGACCCTTTGATTCTAATTCAGTCAACACGTGTCGATTCCTCCTCTTGATCATCTCGTCCAAAAAAAGTTATAGCGCGTTACCTCCATGTCCCGCACTATAGCCATATACCCGCTGAACCAGACGTTGGTTTGCTCGCAGATGGAGGTGTTGAAGCGCCACTTTCCGTCTGGACCAATCATCTCTGGGAACGCCGCTGGGTTGCAATAAAGTTGGCAGTGGTGATCCGTAAGTTTGTGTTTGCTCGTAAAATGGAACACGTCGACAGGCTTGCCAGTATTCTTGAAGTGGTCGTCGCCGATCGCTCGCTGGTGGGCGTCCAATTTACAGTTGTTATCAAAGATTAAAAACTCCGGCGTGGATTCGGGTGACGGAAACGTAGCCTTTGCAAAGATCTGCCCGCACGAATTGAGCGAAGAAGACAAAAATAAGTACTTACTTACATTAACGGCTGAGACTGCTTCAGATCCAAAGAACGTCGCACGGGAGAGGATGATTCCGCAGGTTCGCATAATGAGTTGCTCATTATGAGTGCGTCGAGCACCAAAATATGCACGCAGTCTCCGATTTCCGGTCTCGGACTTCCCTTCGCAGTCAACTTCAACCGGTCCCCCGGGTCCCATTTCGAAAATGACCTCTTCATCGTTGTCTTCACCATCGCCCATGACGGCGGAGTCATCAGGAACGGACACGCCTGCCTTTTTCAGACGGGAGCGCAACTGAAAGAGTGCATCACCGCGTTTGAAATAGGCCTTCTCGAGGGCACGATGGTCCGTATCCGCACAAGTCCGATAACCCGGTACAACCTCGGACATGCATTCGATGACGGCGCACTTCGCTTTGAGGTGTTGGTGTTCAGGACAGAAGTGCTGACGCTGGGATGGAAGTGGGTTCTTGCAGTCATGGACCTTGCAAGACCGATGTCCGATTGTATTACCATCACATGCTGCTGCCTGTATTTTGGCTTGAATGCATCGTTAATTTAATTAACAATTCGTAGGTGGGACTCACTCAAGCGCCCTTCCGCATCTTCCAAAATTACGAAGCAGAGATCACATCCATGCAGATAGCACTCTTGACCTGTGCCCTCCATAGACTTGTTTCGTTCTGCAAAGGCAGGCTGCAGACGGTCGCTTTGACTGGCTTCGTCGTGAGGAAGCATTAAAATACCCACGTGCTCAGCTGTGTCAAGCAAAAGAGAATACAAGAAGAAGCCTTCATGGCGTCCTCTTTTCGAAGGAGCATTTCCGATCTCCAGTTCTCTGGCGTCGGATGCTTGTGCTCATTGTAGACGGCAGAAAAGGCGAGCTTGTTGTTGGTGATGTGCGGTTGTTGGCTTGAGAGCGCGTGATTGTAGATGCGAGCGCAGTTGGTGCCCGAGAGCCTGATAAAGGACGTGAGATGAGACCAGAAATGTGCTTCATGGACTCTTACCAGCCGAATACCATATTATTTGCGAACAGTTCCAACAGTGCACTTTCTAAAAAGAAATGCTGCGCAACTTGAATCACGTCCGGGACACCACCATAATATGTACGGGAGGAAGTCTGCTTGTGAACGGAATAATTGTGGTAGTAACGTCTATTACAGGCTGAACAGGACAGTGTATGAGGAATGGTGGGGGAAATTGAAGGCATTATACGCACACCTGCAATACAAAAAAGACGTGTAAATTGGCAGTGCACCATGTCCAATGGTGAAAAGTGTCGCCTTGTAGGTGAGAGGCTCAGTGAGTGTCAGTATACTGACGTCCTCCCGGTGATTTGAGAAGCCAGAGTCTTGGCATGAGCGCATTGGCGGGTATAAATGACGGAACACTGTGTACGGAATAATTACAACAAAACAGGTAATTAAAATTAACGAGACTTACAAGTTTCGTACTGCAAGGCAGCGTCATTGTAGCCCAATATTTCCGTTTCAGTTGGCGAAATAGGGGGCTGATTCCACACGAGGTGGCGGAACGCAGACCAACACAATTCTATTAGATCCGTGTCGCATCCTCCCAGTGCTGATGCCAAGATGAGAGTGATTTGTGGCGGAATCGAGGAAGGGCATATCCGACTGTCCATCTGAGCGAATTCGATGGTAGGCTTTGCCAGAGTCGCATATCGGACGAACATATTCAATCCGTTAAAGTCTAGACCCGCGAGCTCGGGACAGTCATGGAGCGCGTCAAGCACCTGTTGGAGACTCATGGATGCCATAACGGCGCGTCTAAATACTGTAGAGGGGGCGGAAGACGCGTCGGGAGAGCAGAGATGCGCGGTACGAACTGGCTCAGCTCCATATATACCCTTGTTTATCAATGACCTCACTGATGTCTACGATCATTTTTTGTTCGCTCTACCAGTTTTTCTCTGGTTTGTTTCAGGTTTTGATTCTCTCCCATCACGCTGATGGACGGCTCTAGAGACGGCTCTAGAGAATTGATCCCAGCGGATCCGACGCCCTCGATGGATTTATTTTACCACGTCTGCAATATTTCATTTAACTGTTTCGGCAGGCGATCCTCGGAACACATGGCTACAAGTACACGAAAATTATGATCCCATCTGGCGTCATGTCCGTGATCCGGAAGCCTTCCTCTCTCGCAAGTGTCCGAATGCAGAGAGCATTCTTGAAAAGATCGAAGGTAAGCAATATTTAACCATTGTATGGTTGGAATTGAACTAGCACTCTTTATTCAAGGTACAAAAAACCTCACTGGGGCATCAAACTAATGGCAAATGGTTATTGAGCTTTGTCCATATATGTTTCAAGTAGACCTGCTTCTCCATTTTAGGTCTCATTCAATAGTTTCATTTTCAGTGTGCCGCAGCAATATATCAAGTCCAGCCCAAGTCCGCATTATTCAAACTTCCTGCGCTTCAAAACCCCGATGTGCGCAACTGGATGTCCTCAGTATTTCCCGTGGACTTGAAACGACTGAAGGACAGCGAAAAAGAGCCACTTGATCTCGCAAGAATTCAGAACGAAGCGCTGCGCTTATCCCTTGAAGAGGTCCGGGTTCAACTAGTACAACAAACTCGGATCCTCGAGCGAATGGAGCAGAAGTTTGAACGAAGAACCGCGGTCTTTTCTCCTGCCAAAGGCTATTCCAACGAGGCTTATGCGCGTTCAGGTGTGGCCCCGTCCTGTTCATATTGATTGATTCAATCTTATATCCACCAGCCGAAATCTCAAACGCTCAAACACTTTCCTTCTTACAATCCGATGACAATCCATTCTTGTTCACACCCATGCACAACTCCCGGACCTCCCCCTCAACTATTGATGCAGAAACGCGCGCTTGTGAAGACACGGGATTGTACATGAAGCTGACGACTGCTCTCTCAGGGCCTTTGTCTGTGCCTCACCTGCCCGAAAGGATGCTCCTCGACCACGAACTCAACTGGATTTAGTGCTTCCTCCGCTGGCAGCCTTTCACAAACCTGGTTCGTTGTTTTTCTGCGAAATTTTTTGGCCGCAAAATTTTGATAACTCTGACGGTCAATAGGAGCTGCAAATCTTGCCTGGCCACCGATTTTCGGCCAGAAATATGTTGCATGGCCCGAAATATTCCCACTCATCCACGATCCTCAGTCATTGTTCGGTGTATGGAAGCCCTCGAAGTCTCTAAATGAGATGACTCTCACTGAAGTCTGGGAGGCGTGGAGTGTAGGTGAAGCCATAGAAGGTCCAATTCCGGGACAGAAGCCGCCCCTGCGACTTGTCGAACAATACTTCAATGCTAAGTGGCGGTCTAAGGCGAAGGTGAAGAAGCCATTTGACTTGGATCGCATCAAGCTAACTTATTCCAGTCACGGAAATTTTGGGAGCGCTTTCGAGAAATCCCGGAATGGATTGAGACCGAACTTCAAAGTCTCCAGAGGCTTCAATTGGCGAATTGGAGGCACTCAGAAATCATCTTGCAAAACGGAGTGCGGTGGATGATGAAATCATATTAACCCCCCTTGGTATGAACGCTCTGGCGAAACATTTGACCGAGCAGCGCAAGGTGACTGCACGTTCTTATGAATATTATTAGACTATACAACTTGTACCATTTTATAGGCAGCAGCTGCGGCCGCGGTTGGCACAACAGGCCCAGTCGACGGTAGTGACAATTTGACATCAGTATGCATGGTATTTTATACACTTATAAAATACTCACCTTTGATCAAAGGGAAATGGTGATGGTGCTGAAGCGACATCATCGAGTACCATTCCCGCCAAGCGAAAAGCGCCAATTGCGAACAGAGCAAAGTCTGCCAAGTTTCCGAAGAGCAAGTGAAAGGGGGTCCTGATGTGTAGTATCTCTTTTCCCCGAGTCTCCCATTATTTATATCACCCAGAAGTCGACTGTGCTGATCAACTTCATACTCACAGTGGGTGAGGTGACTGAAATAGATATAACCTGCCTGGCCACTGCTTCGAGGATAATTTCTCATGATTCAGATGGTTTTTAAAGTAATAATAAAAATTTCTGTGGGTTTGTAGCATGTGGGAAAGAAGGAAACAGTCCATCCAGAAAGTGCTCACTCCTGAAACAAATAATCTCAATGGAAAAAATTCTCCGCTATGTGCAACAAGGAATTTAAATTGGTCAGGGCCTTATTTTAGTTTGTCCTATACTCATTTCCTTCTTTTCCAGCTACACCGGGTTAACTTCCATCACATACGGGTCCTTGTGAACGAACCGTGGTTCATGTTCAATACATGAGTTTCCCACTATGTTTCGCAGCCCATTGACACCCATTAGACCCCGTGAACTTGTTAAATGGTGGAAATGCGAAGAAGGCCCGATCTCCTGTCTTGGAAGGGGATTCTAGGACATTCGAGCGCTTGTTTTCACTTGTTACTTTCCATCAAAAGCGCAACGCCCGAGACCGAATATGGTAATTACATTTCCGTTGTTTATGGGCCAGAAATATTGCTTCAACTACAAGGGCAAGGCCTCCAGAAAGAACTCCATGTGATATATGTTGATTAATAGTTGAAATTGAACCGTGAACCATGCAGATAATTATGCAGAAGTGCCATGAATTGAGATGAAGGAACTTTGAACACTGCATAACAGAAACTAGTGATGAGTGATGAAGAGTTGTTATACTCCCGGTCGACTTGGGGTGGCCGCATTGCTTATCTGTCAATGAACTTTGTTTTATTTGCTGAGGACACATGTGTATGACGAACTTGAGCGTTGATGAGCTCGGCTTGATTATTTAATGGAGCATTATTTGATGTCTTCTTCATTGAGTGGCTGCCCGATTCCCGCCGCACGACGCCGGTGATCGTGACAAAAATGCAAGTCGCTCACCGCCTTGTAATGAAGGTATTTAATGCGCCTAATAGCACAATATTGTGCGTCTGTGTCATCGAGAACTCCAAGTCGTGTTTCCGCAGAACTCGTGGTAGGCACATTATTGTAGCTTACCTAGAGTTTTATCCACATGTACGAGATGTAGCAAGGTCTGAAGAGGAGAAGTGTTATACAATGTCGCAAGAAATATCCGGCCCAGAGGTTGAGATTCAGCAGCTTGTAGGAGATCATGGGAGTTGAGAGCAAACGGTGCATGCCGAAAGTGCCGTTCAATCGGAGCTGATCGGAGTTTGAACGCACCTCACTAATAACGTGACTCAGCAGCGGCAGTCTCTATAGCCTCTAAGACCTTCTAGGAGAATTCCTCCTACTGCTACTTTCTAGGGCAAGAGCCTAGGCCAGACTTGAAGCAAATCCTGGCCGGCGTTATATTGTCAAGCTCTGGAGTCTCGAAAATATCTTATCTATTTCCTGGCTATCAAACGCACTATTGAAAATGCTACCCATCACTGCTGCGCGCGATTCGGCGACCGCTGCTGCAAGCGACATCGCGGGTGTGGAGAGGACGCCGCCCCGCTCTGTGGTGATTTAACTCGCTGCGGACGGGGGGAAAGTGCTGTGTTGAACGCAAATCGCGCCGTATGCCCTGCGCACCGGATGCACTGTCAACCGCCCGGATTTAGCCCTGCGCGCTCCACACATCGCGTGGCGTTGGTGCACACAGTAGATTGGCGGCGCGCGCTGGGTGCGCAACCCTCGCCGACCCTCGACTTCACAATCAGACAAAACCGCACTCGGACCGGATATACGTGCATGGCTAAATGTCGCCGCTGCATGCGCAGATCTTCGGTGGACTCGCCCAATCAGTGTTCGTCCATGCTCATATGACGAGTCCAGCGCACCGCGACTGCGGTGGCCCCACACCCGAGTCAGAACTGCAGCGGGATGGGCCTTGTTTTCGCTATTGTTACGGACAGGCTCCTTATATTCCATGTCGAGCCCCAAAACGAGTGTTATTAAATGACTAGTGTGTATCAGGATATCATACTATCACCACTCGCGATGTGAATTGACTGGAGAGTGACAGTCAATCATCAAGAGAATGTATCATCATATCATACTATCACTGGCAGCCACTGGTAGGTCGCAAAATCAGGCGATGCGAATTTGACTGGATAATGGCACGCAAATTGAGGACATCTCCCCGTGCCAAAAAATGATTTAAACTTCAATTTGGGACCGTGCCCCCGCACTCCTCCTCCACCTCCTAGTACTCCGGTGCACAATTTGGCACGAGAAGGCAGTACGGCCATCCGCTTATTGACCTGTATGCACGCGTGCTCGGCTCTGACGCCGCTTCGTTCACCCTCACTTGCTATGACCACGCCGCTGCCACCACCCTTACCCTTGCCAACCCCAATCCGAAGTCTCCCGACCCCAAGCCACGCAAGCGCACCATCCAGCCCTGGGCCCCGCATATGGTCAAGCCTGCGCCTGCAATAGACTCCGAGTACCCGCAGACACCACACGCTTGCATCTGCAAAACATAGTCAATACACATATTGGCAACTCAGGATGCTAGATCCATACCTTGAACTCTTCACTGGCATCCCGAAATCTTACTGCACGCCACCTATTAGCGGCCGAGTTATATAGACGAATATCCTATCCTATCATCAGACGTCAATCATATCATCAACAACACCCAAATCGGCAGAACCAATGACAGGGATTTGATTTATCACATCATTTTGATATAAATAGGTGCCGGTTTATATATCACCTTGATAACTGAACAATGATACACCTATCACTCAGCTCTAGCAGCGAAGGTGACGAGAGTGATTCCTGCCTAGCTAGGCTATAGATTTATCCTACGACTTCGACTTCGCCGCTGACCGAGGGAGTGCAGCGCGACGCAACCTCGAATACATCCTCCATACACCGCTTCAACGCGCTCGACCGCCGCGGCCCGCCGCCGCTCGTCTACGTGACGCTCCCGGTGTACCTCCGCCGCACACCCGCGCACCTTGTGCACGCGCTGCGCGACGCACAGATGCACCTACGCGCTCGGCGTGAAGCAGTAAACTAAGGACTCGTAACTTATACACCATGTTCCCGGTCCGTCCCCTCGCTTTTAGCCCATCAGAATATTGATTCTGACAATGACCTCAGTATTCAATAAAAGAGACAGTGTCCACGCTCCGAGCTGAAACTAAGTCAATGTACCGGAAAATCGTCAATTGGTGCATTGAGTTTTGGCGGGCTGTGGTGCTGCGAGAAGAAATGGTTGGCAGGGCCCAAAGGTAAAGGTGCTGGGTAAATCTCGTAGATGTGAATTCCAGATCTGGCTTCCCAATGACATAAATAACTTCTATTTCATGCCCTGGATACTCCCACCAACCTTTCTCATCAATTGCCTTGTTATATATCGTGCAATCCACAAACTGGCATCATGCCAGCTTACATGAACAACGTGCAAAACATCCAAGGAAATCCCTGGGAACCCGTTCCCACTTGAAGGG
Organism: Mycena rebaudengoi; assembly: GCA_029282285.1. Taxonomy (NCBI): domain Eukaryota; kingdom Fungi; phylum Basidiomycota; class Agaricomycetes; order Agaricales; family Mycenaceae; genus Mycena; species Mycena rebaudengoi. Next base: position 98,513 of record JARJCX010000115.1, on the reverse strand, counting down.
CCAGAAAGTGTTCAAGTTGAAGTGAAGTCGAAGTAGACCAGAGAAAATGCAATACTCACAGAGCAACTTATCCCGGTCATTGAGAACTTCAAAGAGAAACTTGCGTTGTACTAATGACGTTGAATCAATGTCAAATAACACTGACTTAGATGTTCTTATTATTGTGCAGAGCATATCCTGAAAGCTAACCCCAAACCCAAACACAGCTCAGCTCATTAGTTCGCGCGTCAATGCATACTATATTTGACCAGGAAGTTGGCCACTTAAGCATTTATGCCCCAACCTTCGTCTTCTCCGGGGGCCGATCCCACCCAAACTATGTCAGAATGTACGCATGCATCCTGCGTCCAACATACAGGGTAGTTGTCCATCCCGCCAAATACTATGTTGAGCTCTCAAATGGCGGTCGCCTGCACTTGTAATTATTCGTTCTCTTAACGAAATCTATCGAATCAGATTGTACATGTTTGTGCAGCATCCCCATTTCTATTCCTCTACTCAAATCCTTTGTTCGCAACTTTTTCGACTCTCACGAGCGCGCAGTATGCCTACAGCTATGTTCCATTTACGGCCAGCACATAGTTGAAACTGTTTTTCAAGTAGCGCCGTCAATCCAGATATCCTAGGAGCGAAGGCTCCAGCTGTTCGGTGTCCGCATATGACTGCAACTCGGGCTCCAAGGCCCTGATACGCGCATCGTTTCCGTCCCCGCTAGTCATGGTGCTTTTGAGCCGCTCCATCTCACGGAGCGCAGGGAGCTCGCTTGCGACTAGGGACTGATGGCACCGCCATCCACCCGGAGTCGGAGAGCGTGGCTGCGAGTCACGCCTCGTGCCCACCCCGCTCCCATTTGATTTCTCTGAAAGCGCCGGGGATCTGCGCTATGCCTCATGTCCGTGTTGTTCCTACACCAGCAGGTGTGGGAGGACCGCCTCGGGTTTATTTCGTCCTCAATGCCAAATAGAAAAGGCGAGTGGGATGGCGACTACAGCCAGTGAAACGGTCCAGTAAAAGTCACGCGGCACAGACGCGGCACAGACGCGGCGTGGCTGTGTTATTGACGCGGCATCGACGCGCTGCCTTTAAATCTATAACAACTACTCCCTGTAAGCTGGGCAAAGTTCTCAAAATATTTTCTAGTGCCCATGTATCATTTTCACCGAAAAAAGTTCTCCCTATTTCATAGTCAGTTGACGCTAAGTAGATATTCACCCAGGAATGAATATTGCAGCCTCGTCAGTACTACAGGTCAGGTTTATAGCTGTAATAGTATTCCATAATTATTTTGAGGTAAAAAAAAGCGCACACACCTTTCGTTTCTCTCAAAAAAGTGCAGCCTAGGGTCATTGAGTTGAAAAAGCGCAGGTAGATCATATCCATACTTCCCCACACATGTTGCGAAGCCCTGTGAGAAAAAATGGGCCGGGACAACCTTATTTTCCAAAAAAAAGCGCCGGTTGATTGAGCGATTGACTCAATGATGCCTGTCACCCTCACATTAGGGGCAGTCAGAGTAGTGATTCTGGGGTGATTCTGAGGTGATTTTGATGTGGATTCTGATGGGGATTCTCGGTCGATTCTAAACAACTTCAATAGCCTGTTTGTGATGCAGCCATTCTAGCCATCTAATGGCTGTTTGGCGTTGCGCAAACTGATGGCCAATGGCTCGAATGGTTAATAAAATAAAGTCAGTGTATGCTCTTTTCTGCTAGAACGAGTGTCAGTGAGTGTGTTATCACACGTGGAGCTTAAGGAGTGCCCCTAGACTGCATGAGACCTCCAAATTCAACAAGTTTAACTATTTGGGGCCCACAATCTGGCTGTTATATATGTGAGTGGGACTGGTCACCCATAAATGAGCTGGACGACTCAGAGGCAACTCAATGACTCCAAAAATATGGGCAAGTATTGAAGCCATTCGAGCCATTAGCCATCAATTTGCGCAACGCCAAACAGCCATCAGATGGCTCGAATGGCTGCATCGCAAACTCTCTAATTCCAGGGAATTGCAATCGCCTCAGAATCGTCGCAGAAACACCTCCAGAGGAGCTTCTACAGGCTTAAAAGCGCTTCTCATGACGGCGATTCTCTCATGCTTTTATCACCGAGAATCGCCTCCGAGTCCAGAATCCGTACTCTGACCGCCCCTATTCTCATCAACTTGGGTAGTAAGGCCGCGGCGTTGCCCGGCAAAACTCGTACTTATATTTGTTCTTAGTTTGACTGACTCTCGCACAGAGTGGTTACTAGAAGGTGTTTTATGGCCGAAATATGGACTTGAGTTCTCATGAATGTTGTACTCTAAACAAAAACATGTAGCTTCGGTGGACTCGGAAGTAGTGCTGGGTTTGATTAGTTTAATACATTTGTATAAATCCCGGCACCGAAACGGCGAAACATTGAGTCAAAAAGGGCACTATTAGTGACACATTTAAAACATGGCTCCCGAGAACCTTGGGGTATAAAATGTATAATATGACAATCTAAACCCAGCACTACTCGGAAGGCAAAGAAAAAAGTAACATGCATTATTATAGTCTAGCCTTTCCTCCTCTTTATTTTGGCCTGTCAAGGTTGCCTGCAGCCTAAGTCTTCTAGACGTACTGTAGATAGGTATCATATTTGTAAATTTGTAAATGAGAGCTCGTCGGAGGCTACATGCCGAAGCAGCGACTGGGGTCCGGTGCGATGATCCATATAGATTAAGCTGTATATAGATCTCGGATATCTAGTTACCCGATTAACCGGTAGACAAAAAGTTTTTTGAGAAGATGACTCGGTGAAAAATCCATCAATGATCTCAAAATAACATGAACAATGACACAGCCGCTATTTTCAATACGATTTTTTGAATAGAAATTAAGCATAGCGACTAATTTCAATAGCACAGCCCCTAAAAAGTCCCTCAACATTTCGAGCATAACACAAGAAAAAATCGATGATTTTGCTGATCGAGCATTCTGAAAGAGACGAGACTTATTACATAAGTACTCGTAACACTCATCAACAGCAGCTGATCGCTTCTGCACTGCCTTGTCTCCCGGTATGCTGATTCCTACCAGGGGGGGAAGAGTTAAAGCAATACACGCACTGGAAATTGATTGTAAACTTCGAATATTAATTACCAGTGGATGAACAGTTGATGCTGCGATGCTTGCTTGTTGATTAGATGGTTACTTGATGTGGCATATTCGATCAGCTTTCGTTCGACGTCCCGGGTTATACATAAGTAGCTGATCCTCATGGCGGTTGGCTCGCGAGGTATGCAGGCTACTTGGGCTTCTACCAAACAGGTGCATGGATAAAAGCACATACTTGCTCCACCCAGTAACTGCTTAATACTTCTTTTCTGATGTCCAATCTTTTGTTCAATAACAGAGCCGGCGCTTTTCGTGAAGTCATGGGAGAATCTCCACAGCAGGAAACAATGACATGGAGGCACCATCTCCAAATGATCATGTTATCTGGCTTCCCGGTTTCCCATTGGTCGTTCTATCGACGCTGTACAAGATGGTGGTTGCCAATCTATCGAAAGCTGAACACCCTTCTTTACCTGACCTGCGAGCATGATGCACTTGGATTAGAGGCACTTTAAGACAGTAGCGCAGATCTTCCAGCCCCTCGAGCCAGTCTCTCTTTCCAGACACCCTTGTTCCTCGCCTTCCCTCGCTCGCTAGACCTTATGTCGCCCGACGAGATTGCAACACTCCAAGGCATTGGCATCGACGTCGTGCACGGCTTTGTCGCAATAACAAATAAGACCATTCTTCTCAGTGAGTCTCCTCGGCCGCACCGGTGAATCAAGCATGACTAGTGCCCGACAGCCTTATATGCAGTCCTGGTCATCAAAGCTAGCTTTGTCCTCCTGTGGGTATCACCTCTGCGCATCCTCACACCCTTCGGCGTTCCTAAATAACTTTATTTATCGTCTCCTTAGGACCAAGGAACGCCGCCGGACGAAAGTGCACTTGATGATCCTGGCCGCCATCCTCACCATGTTTTTCATTGCGCTCGTCCTCTGGACTCTGGATGTCGCAAACTTCATCATGGAGCCTAAACTCACGCTCCTTGAAAATTTCGACCAGCCAATCGACGCCAAGCTTGACGACGCTTATTCCTTCGTTTTCCGCCTCCTGGCCGCGACAGACGCGCTGTATGCATATATGGTTCGTGTGCATTTCGTGTTGTTGAAGTGTCATTTTTTCTCAAAAAAAAAGGATTGCAGTCTCTGCTGGGGGACGCGATCATAATACACCGGGTTTGGGTCATCAAGGCTTACCATCATCTATGGATCTTCTTTATTCCATGCACCTTCCTGCTCGGTTCATTCGGTAAGCCAGTCCCAAAACTGCACACCACTCATCTAAAATTCAACCCAGTTGCTACTCTCCTGCTAACATATTGTGTCGCCGTAACCGGCTCCGACATTGTCCTGGGAACCTTCGAAAACCCAGCCTTCTGCAAGGACGTGCAAATAGTCACCTATGTGATGCCTAGTGCCACAACCTTAATCACATCTATTTTAATCAGCGGAACCGCATGGTAAACTTGACATACACCATTTTTCCAAGCCTGCAAAACTGATACGCAGTCAGGAAATACCACAAGTCGACTGCGGTACTGAGGAAGAACAACGTCATGCAAAGTAGTGCGTCCACGAAGAAAACGCGATCCCAAGCCGAGAGGATCCTGATCCTTTTGCTGGAGTCTGGCGTACTCTACTTCCTCTTCTTTTCCGTCCATCCATCTGGCCCAGCTCGTCGTAAATTCTGAACGGCTCCCAGGCCATTCAGGCAATAGACGAGATTCCGCCGGTGCACGATTGGATCAAAACCCAAGCTGGGGTGTCATTTGCGATCACCATGCTGCAATATTGTTCCAGCGTCATCGTTGTGTGTTGAGCAATTTATTGATGCAACAGCTGGAGGTACTGAGAGGTACTGACCTCGCGCTTCACAGGGAATTTACCCCACAGCGATCGTCGTTCTCGCAAACTCCAAACACACGGTCATCGACGGCGCCACATCCATCTCCACACGCAGCGACACTCACATAGGCCACGAAAGCTCCCGCAGATTGTCGAGAACCTGGCCGATTCCCCAGACGGGCACGAAGCGGACCGAGGAAATCGAACTCGGGAGTATGTTGGATGCTCAGGGAGACGATGATGCTATTGTTGAAGTTGGAAAGCAGCCAGAGTATGCGAAAACGTGGGTTTGAAGGCTGAACAAAGCGCAGGTTTATTTCTTGTATTCATACTCGTAGATGTATTTCCTGGGGAGCACGGAGCTATGGTATTTGAAAACGATTGGGACAAAAGTCAGATCTTGAGACTTCCCTACCCATTTCCCGGCGGAGTCTCGCAGACTCTCACTTTCCACGCTGTTAGCTTGTACGCCTTCGTGATTAAGATCCAAGAGTTAGTTGAGCACCACGTCATGATCACGGCCAGTGTTTTGCTGGGAGCAATTCGTAAGTCCTGGGTATTTCGTCAAATATTTGCCACCGGTTTCGAGGCAGTGAACAGCGATCACTTTGCTTCAGAAACCCCCAGCGGAGTGGGAGATATTGGTTTCAAACCTCGAGTGCGCGAGGAAGTATGTGAGCTTCGTAAGGCTGCCCAGGATACCCGTATTTACTGGTGACGGGTGCCGGTGCCGTCAACGGAATCCAATGATAAACACCGCCTCATCGCGCTACCCGTGCGCATGCCGACAAGTGAACTGCAGTCTTCCGCCCCCTCATGGTAGGTGCAGATACAGTCTAGTATGTCCGCCGACACTTCAAAGTGGCAGTCAGACCCCGAGGCCGTATTCGCATCCAGTCCGGGTACTTCCGCCCGCGGCAATCATGTTAGTACTAGTAGCAAGAAGGCAACGCCTGAAATTATGGTCAATCAATGATCGCAGGTCAACTTTTGGCCGCGGCTGCCATGTTGCCAAGGCTAAATAAGATGGCCGTTTCTTCCTTGTGGACTGGCCAGGAGCCTGAGGAGGGCGGGGATCGACGGGCGCGTGACGGCGCTGATGGCAACACAGTTGCCGATGACAAACGGTGATAATTCGCGCGGTCCAGTCACCCGTGCGGCGCACTCATCTTCTCCGCTCAGCAGAGTAACATAGCAAATTAAGGTGCCTCAAAAGCTCTGCCGTCCCACATAATGAGTATATGTCATACATCTAGTGGCACCAGTGGAAGGTGTTTGCAAGTTGCCATGCAAGCGTGGCAGGTGTGGTGAAGATGAGGATAAGAGGCAGGACAACGGGGCGACAGGCGCATCACCGGCGCGGCCGCCATGGACGATCACAACATCAGCCAGCAAGAGTGGTGTGCGGACTCGCTTATGTAGTCCAATCCGTAGAGCAGCTGCCCGCCACGCGCCCGTCCCATCCCGCACCCTATGTGCCGTAGAATCCTGTTCATATACGGTATCTAGCCCTACCTCTTGACCCCTCAAAGCAACTGAGCCAATCTGAATTGAGCGCGCACCCGACACGGGATTCAAGCGGGATTTGTGGTGGGTAGTTTTCCCCATCCGGCACCGACCCCCAGCCCCACGCGCAACTAACCAATCAGTACTGTAGTCCGGCAAAGCGCATGCTCTATAAGCATGGGCATGTAGCCGAGCAGGGCCATAGGTATCTCACTATGCTTGATCACATGAAGGAAGCTGCCTGTATCATGAAAAAAAGTGGATAGACTAGACCTTTCTCGTTCATGAAGTGTGATATTACTCAATTTAAACCATCTAAACGTTTGAGTGGGACCCAGTGGAAAGCCCGGATCAAAATTGAACGCGATAAGCTGCTCAGTTTGAAATTTAAAAATGCGCCCGATGACAGATGTAAGAAGTCCAAGTCGAAAGTGCCAGAACTCGAGACAGGTGTCAAACTTCTAGATGCGCAGCACTTCACCAAATATTACAAGGCTAAGTCCAAGTCAGTTCAGAAAATTATTGATAAAACCGCATCTGACTTTAATCTGAACGAAGAACAATCGCGTGCGTTCCGGATCGTCGCAAACCATGCAACCTGTCCAGACCCTGATCAACTGAAGATGTATTTTGGGGGGATAGGAGGAACCGGAAAGTCCCGTGTGATTAATGCGCTCAGTAGTTTCTTGCATCACAGAGGGGAAGCACATCGATTTATTGTGCTGGTACCTACTGAAACGGCAGCTGCACTCTTAAATGGATCCACATATCACTCCGTTCTTGGAATCGTAGACACTGACAACGGCGAGCGAAGTGAAGGCACTAGCATTAGGAAAGTGAGAGAACGGCTTAAAGGAGTGGAATACATTTTTCTAGATGAGGTGTCTATGGTTTCTTGCAAGAATATGGATCAGATCAGCGCGCGGTTGGCAAAGGCGTTGAGTGAACCTAATGAGCGTTTTGGGGGTATGAACATGATATTTGCGGGTGATTTTGCTCAGATGCCTCCGGTCGGTGGGCAGCCATTATTTGCACCAGAATGCAATGTGTCGTCTGTATGTCACAGTAAAATGTCCGTTGGCGACCAAGAAACACCATAGGAAAAATAATCTGCGCATCTTGGACACCCTATTTGTGAAGCTCGTAGGTCCTCCTCGGAAGATAAATATCCCCGGGCTGGAGGAAAATATTGTCGCACTTAGCAGGACATTCAAACGTATCTGGTGCTCATTTCCTAATGATATGGTAGTCACCATCCTTTGTGAGCAGGTGTTAGTGCTGCCCAACTTCGCCATGACTGATTACGCCTTCCAGGGCAAGACTCGCATTTACAATGTGGTTGATCTTCAACACTACAAGTCGCATTTTTCCTATTAAACATGTCTGTCAAGAAGCTCTACAGCTGAAGGTACTGCCATTGTTCAGGCATTCGATACAAAACTTATAACTAAAGGAATAAGTGGGTTTTTGCAGCAAGAATTCAGAGAACTTGAAGTCTTGAGTGAAATCACTCGGTCTAGATATATGTGCACCTTTCCTAACACAGTCTCGGGTGTAACACGTTCTGAGTTGTTGCGCTCTTATCAAGAGTACCAGGGAACCGATTATGACCCAGCAGACTTACATGCTGCACTTACTTGGCGAACAGGTGATGCGCCGAAAATGCCTCAGTTACAGATTTCCAGCCCTTGGACACTGGTTGGTAAGGATTTGAAAGCCGTCAAGGTCGATGACAAAGTTATGCCGCCACCATCTAAGCGAAAAAATAATGCTCAGGGAGGCAAACAGCCAAAGCGAGCACGCCTCCATACTGATGTGGTCAAACCATCTGCTATGAGGTGGGACGGAATAAATTACAGCTGCGCATATGACGCTTTGTTCACCATCCTCTATGATATATGGCAAGACCATCCCCCTCGATGGTCTGAATATTTTTCCGCCCAGACTCGATACCTTAAATTACTTTCCTCCGGATTCTCGAACTATAGAGGAAGATCTGCCTCCTTGGAAGTGGCGCGGGATTCTACCAGAACTTTACTGACCACTCATTTCCCTGCCTTGTTCCCCACCGGCATGACTCTGACATCTATCGATCATCTTGCAGAAAAACTGATAAACCCAGCCTGTTTCGGAACCGAATCCTTCCAGTGTTTGAATTGCGTACCAACGCCGGTCCCCCCTCAAGTTGGCTTTTCCGCTTATCATGTCGTAGTTCCTTCCCCTATCATTCCCAGGCTACCATATTTCCTTTCACAGTTTCTCAGTGCCAGGATGCACTCCACTGCCGATTATATATGCCCTGTTTGCTCTTATAATTTACACAAGCACACCGCCGTTTCAAATGCCCCTCCTTTCCTTTCCTTTTCAATGTGCGCCAAAAACATTGTGTACGACTCGGCAATTAATTTGACGGTTGGGGATGTGAGTCATAGATATGCTATTCAAGGGATTATTTATTTGACCAATCATCACTTTACTTCTCGTCTAGTAAAGCCTAATGGTGCATTATGGTACCAAGATGGCATCCTTACTGGTTCGTCTTGTGAACCAGACGGCTTTCCCCAGAATTTCTTGAATACCTGCAACATTGAAGGGTTATTGGTGAAGCAGTGGGAGTACTTTATGCTCGAATTAATTGACATCCTCGTGGCGGCACGCACCTGTGGTCTGCCGGTCCCAAATTTACCGCATCGCCGTCATGATCAATCGCAGATGATAAACCGGACAATTTTGTTTCATTGATCATTTGAATCCGTCGGCAATCCGTCGGCGGCTCCCAAATGAAGTGCAAATAAAATTGTGGGCCAAAATACCGGGAAAAAAAATTAAGTACGAGTTCATGCCGGGCGCAGCCACCGCCCTTTACCCCAAGTTGTGTACCATGGCGAAACATCATGAAACTTGAAATTATGATCTTGAAATTCATGACGAATCCTTGGCACAGTGTGTTGCTGGCTCGCTGTATCATTCCTCAAGATTTTTCGGTCCGTCAGTTGTCCGTCAGGCCTGTATTTCTTACACGAGGAAAATCCTGTCGTACTTTAGTGTTGCTGAGCGGATTATCACATACCTGGTACTTCTGGACAAAATTCAAGGACCTCCACTCGGATCTTCAGTACTCAGGCCTAGTGTTCAAATGCTTCTAAAGAGGAATCAAACACTTTCCATTTCCTTTCAGATTCTAATACTACTGCAGTGATTCTCCGCCGACTGAATAGTAAATTCTGCCCTCTCATCGGTGCAAATAAGGTATGTACATACAATTTACTTATGGAGCACTTGGAATTACCCAGTGTACTGTACTATTACGACTAAAGGTTCAAGAGACGGTGACACCCGGTTTTATTGATGTGTTTAAAAAATCGCGTAAATTCAAAAGAATTTTTTTCGGTCATCTCGGTGAGTAAAATTTCTAAAAATAGTGAACCTTTGGTTGTAATAATTCAGTATTGGTGGACGATGGGGGGAGGCGATGACCTGAAATGCGCACGTCGGAGGAGTAATATATGCGCCGCTGGAAAGTTCAATGGTGGCCAACGATGGCCACCACTGATTACTATGGAAACCAAGAGCACCACGCTGCTTAGCGAGATTGCCGACCGCGTGATGGCAGTTGGCCGTGATTGCCGACCATCAGGACCCCGAAGTGCGCACCTATCCCATAACGGAAGTGCCTGGGAACAACCTTGAAGTCGAAGTCGAGAGCTTGAAGCAAATTGATTCTCAAACCAACAAAAAATAATTCTTCCCTTGATTGCCGCAGATGGTCAGAACCGTCCAATTGTTTTTCCGTCACCTCCATAACATCTCTCACAACTCGTCCCTATCCTTCCGTCTAAATTGTTACAGGACATCGCTCGCTTAATCTGGGCATTTCTCAGTCCAATTATTACTCACTTTGCAGGCCCACTCGGACACAATTCACAAATTTACATCAACCATTTCACATGGCGGACCTCAATCCGGACTCCTGTTGGCAACTGCATTTCACACTGCAGTCGCATTTGTACTCTGATCGGTAATTTTCCGTCTGCGCACTAGTTATTCCTGTCGTCATTTTTGAATTAAATGTACTGATCCCTCCGCATCTGCGATATAATTAACCGACTGATCGATTTTTGTGTCTGTCTGGGGTTAAGTTTCACTTGGGTCTGGAGTCGTGCATGAATACGAGGAGGAAAATTGTAATTGGAGTCGTAGGCTGCATAAATGATAGGGTGCCATTGGAATTTGGCGTTGGGCTAAGAGTCATAAATCATAATGTTCATATTTGAGCATACATCATAGTGTCATAGATAGTACCAGGGGAGACGCAGAAGGCTTCACTTTTCTTTGGAACCATAAGATCACCATATATATCCCTCAAAATATGGTCTTGGGTAATTTTCACTCCATCGGTGCCATGCAGATTCTCACTGTCTATTAGTCTCACCAGGTTTCGAGAGATCCGCGAATCCTTGGGCCTTTTTCACATCCGGAAGCAGGAACACAGCTTCGATACCATTAGACCAGCAATGATCCGCCTCCGCAACCAATATCCAAAGGCTGGAGCACGGGAGATACTCAGTCTCCTGTTCTATGAGGAGAATATGAGTGTTTCTCGGTGTGTCGTGTCTCTTTCATTGGGAAAGCAGTCTCATTGTGTTGGTTATATCAGGGCTCTTGTTGTTGAGTATTTCGCCCTCTATGAACCCGAAATGGTCAGAGAGCGACGCAAAAATCCTCTCCGTCGCAAGCGCTTCTGGGTTGCTGGAGTGAACGACATATGGGCTGTGGATCAACATGACAAATGGAAACACAAATTCGGTTTGGCTCTACATTCCTGCACCGATCTGTTTGTAGGAATTATGCATTGGATGAAGATCTGGTGGATCAACAGCAATCCTAGACTGATTTTGAGTTACCATTTGGACAGAGTTGAAGAGCTTGGAGGCATGAAATTCGATTCATTTTGCATTTTGTGCATTGGTTCTTACACTGTATTCACAGCTGCGCCACTTGTGTCTCAGAGTGATCCCGGGACAGAGAACTACGGACTTGCGAATGGTCATATGTTACTGCGGCATTTGCATGATCCCAGCCTCGAAGGAACACTCCAACATCGCTGGATGGTAAAGAAGAAAAATGTGATGCCGAAAATTGGCTGGTCGCAATTGCGCCACCGTTTTACCCCTGGCTTCGAGGATATTTTGGATGTGGGAGCTAATAACGGATGGTATAATCCAGATATCCTCCTTGAAGCGTGCATGGCTTAATTGTCTTTTTATGTCCTGGGTTCTCATGTTTCGCTATACAGGCTGGTGTTCCATTGCATATTTATTCCATGGCTCCAACAGTAGCTGGATTGCTACAGAGACAGAATCAACAATACAGCAAAGCGTGCGGACCGGAACAATTTTTTTCCTCATGGAGTCCCGAATGATATTTACGAACATCCGAGTGACTATGGTGTGCTGGACTTCAAGGTAATCAATGTGTCCATACCAATATTTACTCCTCCCTCACCGAATTTGGCAGATCAAAGTCCGCCAAGATGCTATTGACACAGTTTGCAATCTATATGCTCCAAGAGACCACGAAGTCTTCCAGTTGGTTCCCCCAGATTTTGCAGGGATTGTCTCGCAGATGTATGTTGAAATCGGACAACCGCCAGTTACACTGCAAAGCTGTTGGGATATATATCTCCAGCTCCTAACCAGCTTCTACACACTTGACGACATGTACAGCAAGACATCGATGCAAAATGGGGCTATGCCCTCACCATGGCGCGTGATGACTATGCTAAAGAAATTGAACTGCTGCCAAACTTGCGACCACTACGCAATGGTGACTCGGTGATTGGCCCAGGCGGATTTTATTACATGGGTGGTGTGAATAATGGGGACGGACTTGGTGAGTTCTTGGCTCTTCCTCTTCGAGGCCATTTCTAAATCACAAATCTGCCCCAGATTCACAACAATCTGCCCGCCTAGATGAGATGTTGAATGACGACGAACCCCAGGTTGGGAATGATGATGATCTCCAATTTTTGCTCGCTTCTCCGACGACGAATTTGCCGAGGCGGACGGCGCCGATGAGTGGTAGCTGAACTTGAAGTTGGTTGTAGTTTTAAATTTATCTCAAGTTTATCCGCGTTCCTTCAGGATTAACTGGAGCTTAACAATACAACCAATTGAAGTTCTCACTGGGGTATAATTAGAAGTAGACGAGGTCTCAACAAAACGATATCCAATTCCGTTCTGGAATGGGCGCGCACTCCGGGGTCCTGATGGTCGGCAACTGCCATCACGCGGTGGGCAATCTCGCTAATCAGCGTGGTGCTCTTGGTTTCCATAGATTACCGGTGGCCACTGGCTGATGCTGATGGCTAGCGTAGCACGTTGTTTGGCAGTGGGTTTGATGCTGTCTGATGGAATTCGGCAGTATTCGCCGCCCGCCTTTCACACACAATTCAGATGGATTCTGGTGGAAGTCGATGGTCAGCGGGGGAAAAAGTGCGACAGGTGTTTAGATTTGGGTCTTTTCCCAAAATTTTTTGGTTGGCTTACTTACCTGTACCAGTGGCTTCCAGTGGAATCCGGTGGCTTGCCAAAGGAATCCAACATCAACCGATGCCGACCGATGCTGATCGGCCGCCTATCAGCGTCGCATGTATTACAGCGAGCGGAAGAGGCGGTGCAAAATAAGCGTACACAAACGGGCGGAGAGCATGCCGAGTGGAGTGCGACAACGACCGCGACGTCGGCGCTTGCAGGGGACATGTTGGGTGCAGGCGGGTACGAGTGGCAGGTTTCTCGGTACCGGCGGGGAAACCTGGGTGGGTGGGAGCGCATGTTGCAGGTTTGAGGGCGGGTTTCACGAAAAATCGGGGTTTAAATATTGAAAATGCCATTCAGGCGCCGTGATACTGTGACCCTGATGTTGATTGATTCACAGGGCGGCGGACTGAAAATAATTTCGAATGAAGTAGCGAGGCGTCGCACTTCTTATGTACTATCATCGGCTCATCATTAGCCTAGCCGACAACAAACCGACGACACTTAGAACTGCCGGTTATCACTCCGGACACGGTTGGACTTTTATCGAGTTCAAGTTTTTATGTTCTCATGGCGCACAATTGTTTCAGCGCCCTGGTGCTCATTTTATGCACAATTCGAAAATGGTCTCAGGGATAGCACCGTAGACCCTGGTCTAAGAGAAAGAGTAACTTTGAAATTCAATCAACGAACCGAGTAAGCCAAAAGGGAAGCAAACAAAGCCTCAGGAGAGAACACACCCAAATTCAGTAAGTTGTCGGACACAATTCAGTGGCCGCCTAGGATTTGAATGGGCAGTTACTGCTCAGATGTAAATATTGTATTGGTCATATTTTTCAGGCTACATACTCAGCGTGCTCGCCTCCGCGCCATCCACAGTGGCATCACTGAGGACCGCGTTGGCGGACAAGGTGCTCGTCGAGTGTGAAGTTGAAGTTATCGGCTGATAAAAACAGCCGTTCACCGGTATTCTGTAATGCAGTGGCAGGAGGAGTTGGACGCATTCGAAATGTGGTTGTAGATGGATGAGGATGGGGAGGTAGCGGAGAGATACTTCGCCTTTTATATGCACTCTGTGAGGCACATCAGTTCCGAATGCCCTGCTTTCGTGGGTTCGTTAGCCTATCAGGAGCCAGTGGGAATAAATCCATTTCCATGGAACATGAATAGGAGTGATACTGCGGAGGCCGTCTTATATATTTATCTTACGCTGCCGGTGAAACGGGGGCACTTGGTAGAATCTGACAATGGAATTATTGGCATCAACAGTCCGGAGCGTACGTTAATGTCTGAGCTATATCTGAGCCCTTAGTAGTTGCACTGGTGACATGGCTCACAAGATCAACTTCGGCATTATCTGGCTCTCCGCGTCGGCAAACAGGGGACTAAAAATACCCGCCATATTGCGTCACAGCTCAAGTTACCGCCTGTTAATTCAAGGCCCAGAACAGTGCCCACAATAGTGACACTAATTTAAGTCGCTTTCCGGAAGCTCCGTAAATAAACCAGATCAACATCTTTGGAGAGAACATGATGTTTGCATGGGGATAGTCACGCCTCGTTCTCGGTTCGAAATAGACTTACCTTGCATCCGTGGTGCGCGGGATCTTCGTACCTAGTAAAGTAGTACTGCGGAACTCTGAACATTCGTTAAAGTCGAGGAACTGCGGTTCCAAATATGTCGAGAGGGCAAAGTTGTCCGTCTTGCTGCGGACCTGAAATATCGAACCAGTAGGTAACCTCTAGGAGCGTCAAGTCGAACAATGATTGATGCGTTGAAAAATTACGCAGCTTCATTAACGTTGCCATTTTTCTTTTTAAAAACAAAGAAAACGCGGCCGTGGGAGCAGGCTGTGGGCAGAATTAGCACAGAAAAAGTAAAAAAAAAATATATGGAGACATACTGGGTAGCTCGTGGTGGTGCACTACATACCGTTTTCAAGGTCGCGGGAAGGGAATATGGGGTCGGTGGAGCGATCGCGGCACGCGGGTGTGGCGATACGCGGGACGACGCGGAGATGGGGGCGAGCAAGTGGTTTCGAAGGAGGTCGAGATGAGGCGCCAAGCTTAGGGGTACAGAGGGGATGTGGGCCTACTCACCTGGACCAAAATTCGCACAAACAGATATGAATTCGTGCGGGGCCAGGGGGATTAGTCCACAAAGATAAAAAATTGGGAAATCGGAAGTACGAAACGCACTTCGGCCCAGTGTTATGCGCAAAAACTGGGGTATAATGTTGTCTGAACTCTAACCCCGACGTTAGGATGACACTGAGTCGGAACGACGACGGTGGGAGTGTGCCGTCGACGCTCCACCGTGATGGGTCCGTTGGCGCCAAGATAGCCACACGGGAATCGTATCTGCGTCCAATTTTCGGGTTGGGATGGGTGTAGGGGAGTATTCCGAGGACGGCGGAGAGCGGGTATGGCCATTGGCGCCTCCAGCGCGATATAAATAGCAAAAGGGCGCGCGGAGCCAAAATGGACGTAATTCGTCCAGTTGACTGCAGAGCAAAGTGCAAAAGGATCTTGTGGAGCGTCGGAGAACTAGAGTACGTAGCCCATAGCCATAAGTAGATTCCATGGGTGGTTTACGAGAGGAGAGACAAATGTGAGCGCGGAGTTAGTGATGGTGAGAAGCCAAGAGAGGCCGGCGCCACACAGCGCCATACAGTGCGGACCGTTCCGGCCGCTGCCGAGCTCGGTATAGTGCGCGCGAGATGTGGGCGGGAAGGCGCGGGCGTGGCGGGAGCAGGCGGGCGAGGTACCGGCGTGCGCCGCGTGATCGAGAACAGGAAACCGATTTCTCGGCATCTGCCGTGAAACCCCTGGGACCTGGTGGTGCGCCAGGTGTGGGTTTCTTGGCGAGTTTTTCAGGTTTATAGCAAATTTTGCAGATTTTCTGGCGGGATTGAGGTTGGGTGATGGCGGTATCGGGGTGTCACACGTGCAGAAACCCTGCCGAGAAAACCTGTGGGGTGTTGGCGGTGTGCGGCGAAACCGGCGGCTGTTCGAGGCGGGGGTTTCGGCAGGTTGGGGGGTTTTTGGATGAGGTGCGGCGGGTATGGGGGGTAGCTGAGATGCCCGAGACTCGCCGAGGGGAGCAAAATGCGTGGCGTCAAAGAGTTTTGAAGTATTAAAACCCAATGACGTCACTTCCAAGAGGTTTTTGAAGCAGATTACCGGTCCAAGCGAAAAAACTCCGGCTACATTTGGCATCTAGAGGTCTGCTGTTAGCTCAGTAAAAAAATGGTTTTTGTCTCATCGTGTGGCCCGAATGGGCGCTCCGAGATGATACCCATGGTATGTATACACAGCAATTTTAGATATCGAGGTGCGAAGGATCTTTCTAGATTTTCAGAATTTTCAGACTTCCCCCATTTGCGCTTCGGAATTCCTGTGAGTGAAACAATGCAGGATGTATGCAAACAGATGTATGCACTCAGATCTGGGCTAGGGGGATGGGCAAGTGTCCTTTTTTCGTTCATGGTCCGGCTGGTTTGCACTGAACAATGACCAAAACCTCGGTTTTGAGGGACAGGGTTTTTCACCCATAGCTCAGGGAAGAGGGGGAAGGTGGGCAGAACCCAAATAGGCATATGGACACAACCTGATTTTTTTGAGGACATTCGGTGATGGAGTTCATATGAACAAATATCCCTAGGTGGTCAGCCAGAATCCGGCCAATAATACCAGTGCCACAGGGAGACATGATTCCTGTTCACCACTGATTATCTGGAATTGTAGCTTAGCTCATAGTTTGGGTCACAGGTTGGTGATTCTTCCCATAAACATTGAACTAGCCTCTAAGTATATGGTGTGAGATTTGGACAAGCTTAGTAAGCCAGAAGGTTCGATTGGGCTTGCTCTGCTGCAATCCCGACGACGTACTGGGTACAAAGTAGGCTACTTAAATACTAACTAGGTACCTAAGTAACCAAGAAAGGCAATGTGTAACCGAGAAACAAGAATAGCTGCGGACAGTAACGGTTATGGGAACAGTAACCATAACATACTTGGAGTTTGCCATGACAGCGTAACTCCATAATCCAACATATGGTCACCGAAATAGTATCCACATGGGTAGGTATATTACACGGCATGGTCCACTCATGACCACCGGCTTCCGGGAAGTATCCAGCTCAACTGGATTTGGTAATATAGGTAATCATGGGAAATAAGGACTCATACTGCCATGTGAAGCACTGGCCACAAAGCCACATCTGTATTAGATAGCGCAACGGAGAGGTTCTGAAACGCCTTGGAAACGTTGCACAGATCGCCTTTATTCCTGGCCTGATTCTAGGATTTCGTAGCAAAGACTTGTGTCCCCGTCCCATTGCTTTACGCTGTGGTGTCCTTAACAGACCCGCTGGGTGAAGGGCCTATCAAGAAAGCGTGGCAGATCTGCATAAAAGAGGATGAGGAGTAAGGAATATGTCGACAATAGCATACAATTGACCACCCATATTGTGGAAATTTCGAATGTGCACCTTGAAAATAGAGCAAACTCGAAATTTGGGGAAACTCACAGCCGCTCAGACGCTGCTCAAAGCAGAAAGACAGACCTTAAAACTCGAAAAATGGGAAAGCGTACTGCCACCACTCGCATATCATTTGATTTGCAAATGGCCAACAGCGTTAGCCACTCCGCTAGACTCGTGCGTGTGTATCACTCTTTGGGACCCCAAAAGGAGAATAGCTATAGTTAGGCATAGGTGTGACAAACACACTCGTGTTTTCAGAATGCGAGGCATAGAACACCAAATGGGCTTTTTTTGACATTTTCTGGCGGGTTTGGGAAAGGTGTTGTCGCTGTGCGCATTTTCCAGGGACCGTGGATGATGTATTTTGAGCTCAGGGGAGGGAGCAGTGGATAGGACATGGTCCTAGTGGGAGTGAAACATGTATTGGGCTGGGAATAATCTCAGCAGACCTCGGCACAGTTTGTGCGGACCGGTGCTGCGGCCCTGCCGCCATCAGCCCAAAGCCACTGCCAAACAGCCACAACGCCTCACTCAAGATGCGCCTTTTTTACACTAGCATGGATTTCAGTGCCGCACGGACCTTCCCTGACCATGAACGGTGTCAAACGGAGCTTGGAATTGGGAGATAAATCTGCAGATCTCGGCCCACCTCGGCAGAGCCTGTGCCTCGGCGTTCAGGCAACGCAGTGAGTGAATCACGACCCCGACCCGATCTCCACGCGAATTTGTAACGCGGCCAGGACTCCCCACGTAATTTAAAACTCTACACCGACTAGCGGTCCTGCCGTATAAAAGACGGCCGTCCTCCCCTGATCTGCATTCCTCTTTCTTTCCCCCAAGTCCACCCTTCTGCGCCCCGTCCACTCGAGATTATAATGTTCGCCAAGTCTGCCATCATTACTACCCTCGCCACCCTCACTCTTTGCGGCATCATCAAGCGTGACGACAGCTATCAGCAAGTCATCGTGCGTGTCCAATGTGCTGTTCGTCCTTTCTATTGCTCACCAGCCGTTGTCTACGCACTGCAGATCCCCCAGGGCGAGACTTTCGACCAGTTCACCTTATCCTGGAAGGCCGAGTGCGACAAGCTCTTCTTTGCCTCTGAAGGTGGTGTGTACACCAACGCTACTTTCGTCGAGCCTGCCTCCATTCCAGCCGACGCTCTTGTTTATTGCGGCTGGTACACGGAACGTCCGACGGTCGTGTACGACAACACCGTCGAGTGCGCCAATGGTCTTGGTGTTCAGTTTGCGTGAGCGCGAGCTTGTAGTGGTACAGGTGTTTTCTATTTACCTCCCCTCCCTCTTACGTTAAGGATCTAACGGCACTCAATATCCAGTTCGCATGGAGACCGATGGATGATTGACAATACCATACGGACTCGCAATTATATACTACAGCGCGCACATATTTGTGGACATTTCTTATGCGTGTTGACATTAAGTACCTTGGTTTCAGTGTTCACAACTCAATGGCATCATGATGCTTCTCTGTTTCCTACACCAACATCTTTCGTCCGCTACTCGTCCCGTTCATGCACTCGGTCGAATTCTTGGGTACGCCGCCGCGTCAGATATCTCGGCCAAGAGTTCTGACACGTGCTGGACTTAAATTCATTTAACGAGACCAGATTCGGGGAATGATCGAGATATCATGCTTCATCTGCAAAACAGATTTCTCCGGCAGGTATGGCACCATCTGGATGTGTCTGGCCAGTATGGCTGGTATGTATGATTTGTACAGACAATGCTCAGAGGTCCCATTCGGATCCCTGAGTGCAAAAGCCCCTGAAATATAGCTGCATAGTCTGTTGGTCCCAAATGGCTTGCTTCCCAGCGCACGATAATAGCCTGTACCGCCAGAGAGGAATAAATTGGACATGCTTGTTGAATTGTTCGCCTGTAAAGGACCGCTGTGGCAGTGCCAGGCTTTTGATGCGACTCTTCAAGCTATCATTAGGGGAAGTCAAAGTGGTCAAACAGAGCCGATTCTGATGTCGATTCTGGCCTCCATTCTGACCTTGATTGCTGTCAGAATCGGCCAAGAATCGGCATCAACTCTGACCGACCCGATTCTCAACTCAATTCCAGGAGGATTCAAAACAGATTCATAGCTCTCAGTTTGCTCATATTAAATTCAATATTTGGGGATCAGCACATAAACGAACATTGCTTTTGTCTCGCCGCCCATCCCGTACCTGACGCGTCAATGTCGCGGCGTTCTTCGTGTCACCACAATGTTCTCACATTCAAGTTGCTAACATCGCCACAAAGCTCATACCATAAGACTTGTCCCACAGAAGAATAAATTAAAGCGCAGTACCATTTTGGTCCTTTACGAGCAGGAAGTTTAGACGGACCTGTGGCTTTATTAGTGAGGGGCTGGAGAGGGAGAGAAAATAAATATTTTGTAATATATGCTTGTGAATCACGCAGAGCAGGGCCGATTCTGCAAATCGATTCTGAGTCAATTCGCGATTCTGATCCAAAATCGGCTCAAGAATCGATTTAAGAATCGAAGCCTGAATCGACATTAGAATCGGCTCCATCTGACCGCTTTGACTTCCCCTATTGAAATTAAACTCTCCATGAACATCAGGATTCTGTTCTCTATTGGCCTTTAACCACACTACATCATGACACTCAAGTTTCAACCCCACCTCTCAGACTCAGGGATGTCGACGCGATTCGGACCCATTGCTTGACCTCTGCCTTGTCAGCTCATGTTCCTCCGCCGCTACATATCTGAATCTCCCGCGCCAACTATGTCTGGATTCTGCATCTCCGAACCGTGTTAGTCACCCTTCCCTACTATCTGCTTCCTCATAGACTCTCTCTGTCAGTGCCGCAGCTTGTCAGATCAGGCTACCTCCCCGTTCTAGCCATACCATCGCACCTCTTGGCCCATAACCGCAAGAGTGATGCGTCCCTTCTGGGCTAGTACCTGACGGTATTTTTTTTGGTCATTCCAAATCTTGCTCCCTTCATCCTTTCAAGAACTCCCAGGCTCCGGAATTCCAAGATCTTTGGCATTATTGGGTACACAAGCGTGGCGTGGTCTATAGCTATGTACAACTTACACTTACAAGTCCGCAATTGCGTAGGTATTCTAGGCTGTTCAACAGGCTATAAACATTAAAGGCCAAGAGACGGGACAGGCTACCTTGACCACACCGGAGCTATTTGTTAGCTTAGTTGGTCGTATCAATATTCGAAGTCGTCCTCAGAGTCGTCAGTTTCGTTCGTGGACTTTGTGGTGGTAGATGCCGCGAAGAACACTGGTGCCGCATTTGAATCGGTGAGAAAAACAAATATTGGGTGACTCACCGTCCATCTTTTTCTCGTATCCAGCGTCCATAGTAAATGACGGCCTCGGATCCGCGATCTTCCCTGCCGGTTTCGTAGGAGTCGTACCCATCCTCGTCACTTAGTTACTTCGCTTAGCCTTGCGGAAGTTCGTGACTTTGATGGGAATGTGTGAAAGTTCGTGATTTTGAGAAAGCTCGTCACTTCAACTAATACAGCATTCACACTATTTTTTCCTTCATTTGCGTGAAGAGGGCCAACCATTCGATGCCCCTCCCCTCCCCTCCCTCGCTGCGCTCGGGGGGTCCCCCGAGCCGGGGCATCTCAGATCGGCACACTAAAGCCTCGTTCCCGCGGAAATTTCTATCCCTTAACCCTAACACTCTATCCCTAAGCTCTAGCCCGAACCCCTAACCCCTAACCTCTAACCCAAACCCTAACCGGTGAATACAGAAATGGGTTTGCAGGTGGATACAGAATTGATGGCATCAAAATAAATGAGAAAGTTCGTAACTATTTGGTAACTATTCAACTCAAGTCACGAACTTTCACAGAATCCCATCAAAGTCACAAAGTTTCGCCGCGCTAAGCGAAGTAACTAAGTGACGAAGATGGCGCGGACTCGTTTCGTAGGTTCCCGGTCACCACCACTATCTCGTGTGAGAACTGATAGGATAATAAATAAGAAATCACGCACCACAGATAGTCTAACTCATCTGCGATCCTCGTCAGTTTTCCCTGAGCAAGGTCCAACGGAATCTTCGCGGACTCCCAGTGAATTGACTCGAGGTATTTCACAACACAGTCCATGCCAAGGTTCCCACGTCGCACGTATTTTAGGCGGCCGTCAGAGTCGCGAACATGCTCTCCGAACAAGATATCGACTCGGCGATTGAAGGTGCTGGCGACCGTGCCGTCTTCACCTTCCAGCTCAAAGATGCGACGCGGAATATCATCTTCCTCTGTGGCAAGTGGTACAGTCTCTGGGAGAAACGTGAGCTTCGCAATTTTCTTGACCAAATCAATGATAGGTTTTGCTGTCGGCAGTTAGATAATAAGAATCATCGGCGTGCCGTGAGCAGCACACACCGGACAGAAGGTTTTGAGCAGCTGCACTGAGGCCTACAGAGTTGTCGTCATTGGCAATACGGGAGGAGACCTAGCGATTCCGCGCTGGGCGAGTGGGAGCTGTGGAGGTCATTCTCTGCAAATCGGAGCAAAAAAAAATTGGTTTTGAACTGTCAACGGTCAGATTCGACCACGCAAAAATAATTAACTGTCAGTCAGATTCTGACAGTCATCCTAACAGTTACTGACAGCTGACACTAACTGTGGCTCTGGTGTCATATGTGGAACTAAAAAATTTCTATTCAAAAATATTCAAAAACTCCTCCGCACATATTAGCATCCTCCGACAGTCTTTCTATAATTCTTCTTGTAGCTCAATGGTTATGGTGTTGCCTTCTTATGACTTAATTTTGTCGATGTCCCAGGTTCGAACCTCGCCGACATCCCTTTTTTACCATATTTTTTTATTCCTATTTTTGTTCTTCATCACTTCCTCGTTCTTTCACGTGAGGTGGTATTTTATTTTTGGCCTCGCGGCACCATATGAGTGGAATAAACCCCTTTATTGGTGTTATTTTGCAGACAATTTAAATGCCTGAAGCTGCTCTTACCATTATAGCTAGCAGCGGTGTCAAAAGTCTTTTCTATTTACAGCCCTTATGCTTACCCTGGTGTCCTGAATCTCTTAAAAAAGTGGTATATGCGGAGCATACAAAATTTGTTTGGCATTTAGAATCTTGCATTGGTTATTGATTTTCTGCCACATTTGTAGCTACTGGCTTATTTTTTGCATGTCCAAGCTTCAATATGACTGTTGTATTTTTAATCTCTCATCCAAACTCAATTCAATATCTGACGATGAATTTTTCATCAGGTTTTCACACGGTTCTGGGCCCATTTTTTTCGGGCCTGCGGCGCAGTATATACTCAACCAGCCTCCTGAATCCATCACCAGGCTCAGAAACAGGTTCCAACCCTCAAAACCACTTGAAAACGGCGAGGACAATCTTAACAGGGGCCTGGGAACTGCTCAGGACGAATTGGGCCTGCCAGGCCCAATGCGGCCTGGCCAGGCCTAATCGGGCCTGAAACGGTTCCACATATGACACCAGAGCCCTAACTGTCACCGGACCCTAGCCCAGGCTACGGCGCCTCGGCAATGGCGGATCCAGTGGGAACAAACTGACTTTATAGGAACAAGACGTGCCTCCACTTCGCTCCGGCAAACAGTGGGCAATAAATGAATATATTGTAGCATTCTAAGTGAACATCATATTAGAATAAGAAGATCGGATAAAATACGGAGGTGCATTATTATTAATGTGGTTCTAATCCCAATTGGGGGCATAAAATAAGCAGGAGGAGCTGGCGGAATAAAATATGAGAGGAATGAACATTTCATGGTGTGCATCCGAGAAAAAAAATTGCGAGATCAGCACAGATTGTTTACAGCACACAGATCCCAATAGCAAGTGATTCCAAGATCGATTCAGAGATTATGAATTGGTTCGGGGAGAAAAGTCACGGCTGAAGGCTTGTTGCTTGACGGATGGAATTTGTTTTGCATTTGAATACTTGAGTGATGCGAAACCGCAGTTAAACAGGCACGAGAAATTGAGGCGCCGGTCTTGCATGCAAAAACAGGTAATTGCCGTATGTCACTGCGTTTCGGCAAGCGGTCTCAAGCGGTGCTGATCCCCGTCGGCATGAGTCAGCCGATGTCAGGCACAGTCTGCCGACGGGGCCCCGGAACGCAGTGTGTGAGAAAGCAGACTAGCAGACGGTGGGCAAGAATGAGTAGATAAAGGAGGGGTGCCAGTGCAGAAAAAGGTTAGAATGCAGTTCTTTTATATGTTCAAACATCATACGTGGCCGCAGTATAGGTGACTGCGGTGAACGTACGCGTGTTGCTCCAAAAGTCAGAGCTGTGGACTCACGCGACTGGGCTCTTTTCCTCCACTTGCCCGATCAGGGATTTGTTGCACAGCTCGGTATCGAGATCGGGGGTTAAGTTTGGGTGAAGTGAGAATAATTTGATTGATATGGGAATGAATCTGAGCCTCGAGGCATATGAAGGCGGTGCGGCAGGACTGCGCGTGGGTCACTTGACGTTGGGGAATGAGTAGGGAGGGGGAGAGAGAGAGAAGGGGATAATCTCAATGGAGATAAAGCCAAAGACATGCAAAGAATCGCCGAGCATTTGCTTAAAGAACGGTTAATAGAATGCAGCCTCGAGGCATGCAGAAGCAGTGGGGTTGGAGCTTATTGAGTCCGCACGTTCGTCATTTGATGTCGAGAAAAGAGCAAGAAGAGGGAGAAGGGGATAAGGGAATAAGCTCGATGGAGATAAAACCAAACAGATGTAAAGAATCGCCGAGGATTTGCTTAAAAAACGGTTAATCTACCACCCCCATCGAGTCACTGCGTTCAGACCTCGGGTGGAGCAGCTGATCCGATCTCTGCCGATCCGCGCCGGCAGGGTGCGTGGCCGTGACGTTAGCACAGGGACGTCACAGACGCACCCTGCCAGGCCCCGTGAAGCTCCCGCCAAGGGTTGTCCGGGCAAAATCTCAAATCCGGCCCTAAAAAAGCTTATCCTGGGGCGCATTTTGGGCCTAAAAAAGCTATATCGGACAGGGGTCATCACGTGTTCCTCAAAAAAAATCGCTCCCCAGCGCGCCTGCGCCGCGCTGGGGAGCTCATGATAAGCAGTTACATCAAATAGCTTTAGCTTTAATCTTGAGCGTTAATTTTATCTCCTTCGACACGTCGCTGCCCGATCTAGTCAAGGTTGTCTGGTTGTCCGGTGTATATCAGCAAAATGACAAAAAACTTGTGCTCTTGTGTACTTATTTCTCTTGTTCCAAAAAAAAAAAGACCACGAAAATGAGTGCTGGAAGACAATGCGCACTTCAAAAAAAAAGAAGAAAAAAATCACTTGTCGGGTTTCGAACATAGCCTGTCGGCTTGTCAGCTTGTTGTCTTGTTTTACCCTTACAAGCTTGTACAAGACCCAACAAGTAAGTTGTTAAAAACCTGATGTAGGGCTTCAGAGTCCGATGTATTGATCCTTTTTCGGCCCGCTCAAACACATTGGGGCCAATCACAGCGCTGGTTCCTCAATTAAGTGGGCATTTTATTTAGGTACACTTCCCTAAGTATCCCCAAACAAAATAGTTTGGCCCAAAACTGAATTAAATATATCTGATTTAGAACTTGACTAAATCTATTTTTTTTCTTTTACTATACTTGGAGAGGTGTAGCTAAATAAAATGCCCACTTAATTCCCAAGCAGCCAATCAGAGTGCTGGTTCATGGATTAACTGGGTATTTTAGTTAGCTACACTTCTCCAAGTATCGTAAAAGAAATAAGATTAGATTTAGCTGAGTTCCAAATCAGATATATCTAATTGAGTTTCAGGCAAAAGTATTTGATTTGGGATACTTAAAGAAGTGTAGCTAATTAAAATGCCCACTTAATTGAGGAACCGACGCTGTGAATATTGAAGAGAAGATGTTCCACTCTTGCGTCCGAGGTCGGCATTTCGCGATGGATCAATTCAAGATTAAGATTAATATCAGTACAAGATTGGGTCAAATGTCGCGTGAAATTTGGATGAAACGGTCGGAAGATGGCCTGAAAAAGCTTATCCTCGGACAAGGCGACCAGATTTTGGGCCTAAAAAAGCTTATGTTTGGACAAGGATTTTCAAAATTTTCGCCCTGAAAAAGCTTATGTTCCGGACAACCCTTGGCGGGAGCTTCACGGAGCCTACCCTGCTGCCGCGGATCGTCAGAGATCGGATGAGCTGCGCAGACGGAGGAGGAGGAGATATATTATACTGACACCCCACAATTGGAACAGCCAGTCTACAACATATGACATAGTAGCTTTTGTAGACTAAGTAGTTACTCATCACACATATGCCAGTGGTGTCTACCCTGATCTACCCAGGGTCTGAACACAGTCAGTATGTATATACTAGCCTCAAGCATCTACAGCCTTGATCTGACTTCTTTTCCACGTAAGTAAATTGCAATTTTTTGCCATTGCCTATACCAAAAGAAACCAGTCCCAAAG
Source organism: Mycena rebaudengoi (assembly GCA_029282285.1). Lineage (NCBI taxonomy): Eukaryota > Fungi > Basidiomycota > Agaricomycetes > Agaricales > Mycenaceae > Mycena > Mycena rebaudengoi. The sequence goes on along the minus strand of JARJCX010000115.1, from coordinate 72,603 downwards.
TGATCAATTCGGCTTTTTCAAGCTTCTGTGGCTTTTTCCAAAGCAAAAGTGTCATGATTTAGCTTCATGGCATAAAGTATGAGCTCAATTGGTGGTTGGCCCCAGAGGGTCTCCACTCTATGTACGGCAATTACAAATCCCAGAGGTCAGACGGAATGGACGGCCCCCGCCTGGACCGACCCAGCCGTGCCGCCGTACGCAGGCTCCATATGCTGGCCCCCGTAGGAGCCAGACGTGGAGTGCATGGCAGGCTGCATCGGCTGACCCCCGTAGGAGCCAGCCGGGGCGCTCGACGGAAGCTCCGCGACGTACGATTTCCATACACCGTTCTGTTTGCGATTCACAGCGATGAGCGCCAGGACGAGAACCATAACGGAGTACCCCATTACTGAGAAGACAGTCGTCAGTTGCAGGACTGGGAGGATGCCTGAGGACGGTGCGTACAAATGATCCAGTTCAGAAATGCGAAGGCTTCGATCGCAGAAGTTTTCTGGCACGCACCGGTTTCTGTTCCGAGGGAGGTACCGAAGAAGGGGTCGTTTGTGCAGCCGTCGAGGTAGAGAAATAAGAGCGCTGGGCCCGTTTCGGCCGTGTTGGCCCCGGTGGATAGCCAGAGGATGGACAAGGAGGCTGACAGTGTACGTTAGCAGTGAGAACCTTGGCGTATCGAGAGACTCACGAAGTATCGACAGCTCGGTTACGATCCACGAGCTCGGACTTCCGGGACGTAGCATATCGAGAACTAACCTGGTAAATGGCGGGCCTGAGCGTAGGAGTCCAGCTGGATTAAAGTAGGTGTACATCGTGGCACAGAAATGAGAGTCAACGCAGCGGCAGCGACTGCCAATGTAGCGTAGATAAAGTACACATTGTCAAATTTGATGGTATTATCGATGAGTGAGGCAGCCAATCCCAATGTGATCATAGAAAACACAGAGACAACAGCTGTATTGGGTCTGTTAGCTTTGGGCTGTAGGAGCAACAAACCAGAAACTAACAGAAAGCGATGACTCTTACAAGGGTGAGGGCAGCAGGCATGACGGGTCGTGAGGGCAGTTTATGTCGTCAGATTAGTGGCTACAGCTTATATGAAGTCCAAGGTGCTTGTTGGGCCGCCACGCTGTCAAAAGTCATGCTAGCATCGTGAGGCGCTTACCATTTTAAGCTCCGCGGGTGAAGGACGCCCCGAAATTCAGAAATAGGGTAACAGATCGGATAACATAGATAAAATACCTTTGCTCAAGTGTTGAGGACAATCAGAAAACATACAGGATAGCGCAATCTTGCGAGCACTTCGCCACCAGGTTCTTAGTTTTATGCGGTGAGGTGCCATCTAGACAAAGACTATTGTTAGCATAAAATGCGTGGAACATGTGGCAGACGAAAAATACTTGCAATGTAGAAAGCTTTTAGAGCGATAAAGGCAAAAGAGAAGATTGTTATCATGCGGATCTTTTCAGGAGATGATTATCGTGGAGGGTGAATCGGTTTTGCGGCGAACAAACTCCTGCTGTTCACGCTGACAAAAAAAGTGACAGCGGCAGGCGTGAAGTAATCGTGAAAGCCAATGTCCTCATTTTTATTTTCGTCCATCGGCAACGCGACAACGCACATTGTGGGCCGAGGTCCGCTGATGTTCCCACGGTTCTAAATTTATTGACCATCAAATTGTCATTTTCGTTCGGATAAATCTCATCGAGTTGCGCGTGGTGTTGGCCACAACACGATATGGATTGTCAGATAGCCCCCCCCAAAAAAGTGCGCTACGTGACGTTTGAAATTAGGGCTAAGGCTACCAATCATGGGGCCAGAACAAGGAAGCAGGGGAACAGAGGCGCTGGTGACTTGTAGAGAAATCAGGGAGATCGGGATGTGGAAATGGCGCAGGACTGACGCAGGAATAACTTCAACTGTGCGCACAGTGGAACCCTTGCGCTTTCAAATACCCCCGATTCGAGGGACCATGCCGGGTCCTAGCTACTACCTACGTCCTGACAGTGACCCTTCGGCGTGCACTGTGACTGCAGCAGATAAGACTAACTTCGCAAAACACACTTGCTAATACATGGACTTGCAGTTCCGTAGAGAGGTCAGTGTAAGATTGGCGTGGTGAGGTGTCAATTATAGGGGCGTCGTTCAACTGTTGCGCCATTCTGGAATTAAAGCTGAGCTGTTCCGCGTTGAAGGACGCCGGAGCAGCGGCTAGATAATTAAGCCTTGCATTGAAATCTGCAGCGAGGTCGGGGAGGGAAACCTTTGCCTTCTTCGGACGGAGATCGGTCCGCTTGCGTATTCCATCCTTTTATCCCTTTGGAACTTGCCGCCATTAACTCCTGGTAGCGGCTATTCTTGAGCGCGTACACCCTTCCGCGTCCACGGTGTGATTCGTTGCCCTTGTCTTCGGTATCTTGCCAGTTCATCCATGGTTTCGGATTTTCGGGAGATGTTTCGGGTAAATCAGTCTTCACTTTGACCTGATTCCCAAGTGCAGTATGTGGAGTCGCACACTCGATGCTCAACAGGAGTGTTGGCTGGAAGTCAACAGCGGTTTGAGGAATTTTTAGAGCCTCCAGTGCCAACGAATATGCATGTTGTTTATAAGTATTCTTGCCTTTCCCATCCATGTGCACCAGAATCGTTTGTCCATGTCGCTTTGCCAGAAGTGATACTGTGTTCTTGAATATATCGCCGTTTGTTCCAAGCCATCCGAGACTAGAATTTCTCGCTGCAGCATAGCATAGTTGACGGATGATCATCTTGAAGGTACAGTAAATAACCAATGTTTTATCACTATCCATTCTTCGAACAGCTTCGTGAACGCACATATCCGTCCTCTGTCTGCGGAGGGGCGTCCAGGTACTTTGAGTGATGCGTTAAAAACAGATCCGGGGGGTAGGAGCGGAGCGGAGTGGGGCTCAGGAATCGAAGGGATAGAATGACGGGGAAGTTCCTCGAAATCGGCGGGATGTAGAGAGCCGATATCGTCAGATGACGGCGTGCTGGTGGTACTCGGTGCGAGGCTACGGTAGCCGGTAAACGATCCGTCGGTGTGTATTAAAAGGCTGGGGCGATAGTATAGTCCGTTGTGGAGTTGGTCTGAGTAGTACGCCAGAGTGCAGCAGAGGTGGTAATTTTCGATTTTTTTTCACAGGCGGCGCGACGGATGAGACGGGAGCGGGGTTACGGGAGCGGGGACGGAGTATTCGGTACGGAAACGGGCGACCCTCGCTCTTTGCTCGGTGATCGCTATTTAAGCGCACGGCATACGCTTTGCTTGAAGCTTAACTGATCCGCAATCGTCTGCCTGGGGATATTCATTCTTATTCCCCAATAGGGGCTTGGCCTCAGTGGAAAATGGCTGATTAGTTGTCCAATAATTGCGCAATCAAAGCCGAATCATGATTAATGAGAGGATGACACACCACACCCTTTGCTGAGCAATTGTGGATACCTATGGTAGATCCATCTGGAATGCTTACGACCATCAACTCCATCTCGGTCTTCTCGCACTGGCAGGATGTTCAGCGATTTTGGTTACGGAGGGGCTTGTGAGCCATGGAATGTTACGAGTCTTGAAATTTAATTTTTAAGCTCGTTTTTAGGTCCCATTACGCCAACGAAACTACTGACGTAGTTGCTTCGTTTTGGAATCATTTCCTCGAATTTCCTCTACACGCTTGCACCACCCACAGCCAATTATATTGGGTTTAACAAAGCCCGCAGAAGGTACAAATAGGCCTCTGTGGAGTATGGTACTCTGTCATGGCAATGTAAGAAGATTCTCTCGCTGTTAACTGAGCCACAAGGTGGTTCGAATGCACCCAGAGGCATGTTCGTGAACCTTTTTCTCCGCCTCAAGTTGAAACTCTATTCGTCCTCGTGTGCACGTCGGATGAGACTAAATATTTATGCGAGGAATAGAAATGGAAATTGAGTAAGATTAATGTATTTACTTCCATTTACAAAAATCATCGATTCAAATCCATTTTCTGTTTTACTCTCCAGGGTCCAGCCAATTCCTATTCAGTGCGCGAGGCAGTTCAAGAGCCGAAATTAAGGTCCATTTCTACCTCGAGGATGTCACTTTCTTTTACTTTCACAGGTTCACCGTCTGCGGAGTCGGATTGTTCAATGTATTTCATTTTGATGGATGGATTTACGGATACCACAATGTTATTGCTGGTCAATTCAGGTTCAGAGGTCTTCGTGGAGTAATGAACTCGCTTCCACAGATTAGACATGGATCATTTCGCTGGGAGGAGATGGTGGTTTGAATCCGCCCCAAAACATAGTAAGCTTGTGGCTCTATTCTTTTTGAAGATGTGGTTGTTTTATTTCGGGAGTGGCTGGGATTGCAAAATATGTTGCGCATCTGTTCGACGCTGAGTTCTTTTAAATAATATTTGCACATGCTCTACATGGTGGAAAAATCTCATCCTCATATATGGGGCAAAATATGCGCTCGAGGGAGGGCAACAATAGTTTCCAAATAAGGCATAGGAAAATCTGATGGCTGATCCCATTGACGCAGCAATGAATCGAAAGCTGGATTTTTTCAAGAATAGCCTAGAATATTTGTTTAAGGGCTCGATGGCACTAAATAAATGAAAAACCGGTTCCCAGCTCGAGGACCAGATAGACCGTTTTCTTCTTGTTTAAGGGCTCGAGGGCACTAAATAAGAAAGCCGGGCTCGACGCAACCCCAACCTCTTTCCTTCTAGGGGTCGGGGCGGAAAGCGGGCCCACTTTCCCGGATCAGAGAGATATCTTCCTGGTTCCATCATGTAGCGAATGTCTGTTTGTCCCTGTTTTCACAGTAGGATCTGGAGTCCGTTCAATATTGGGCCAGTTTAGGGTGGGGCCCAGCAAGTGTTGTCTTTCATGTTCTTAGCTTGTCAAGCCACGGCTTTGGCTTCTTGGCTTCATCATTTGAAGCCAAGCCAAGAGAATCACTAGCCCCCCAATTCCTCCAGTAGCCACCACAAAAGCTTAACCCAAGTGACTTGGCTTGAAAAAGACAGAAGCAAGGCCGACCAAAAGGGAGACAACACCATGAGTATACAATTCATCAGTGCCAAGGAGTACTGCTCCTCAAGATATCCCCTCCTGATCAGCTCAGTGAGGTGTTATATGGTTCCAGCAGGTCAGCAGTATATGGTTTCTACGAAGGAGTGAAAAACAATGTAACAAGGCAGTGAGGATAAGGGAGACACATGATTGGATCCTGGCATGTAGGAACACTGCACCCCTATCAGTTAGTGTTAGTCTGAGCTGGCTTATATTGTACAGGAAATTTATGAAGTGAGCCAACTCAAAGGGCAAGCGAGTTGCATTGGAGAGAGAGTGGACACATACTGTCACAGCTTGCAGTTGAAATGAAAAGCAATTATTTCAAAGATTTTGAAAAGAGAAGTCATGAAAAGCTGATGAGTGATGTAAACCAATATAACCAACAAAGAAAAGCCCATAAAAAACCTGAGGCCGAAAAAAAAGCTGAACAAAAGCACTTCTCAAGTTGGTGATATCAACCACAAGATTTTTCAGCTTACAGCCCAATTCTTGCATCTAGCCGCCCAAATCTAGCATCTACCACCCAAATCCTCAAGTTACCACCCAATTCTGGCTTGTAGCCACCCAATTCTTGCATCTAGCTGCCCAATTCTAGTATCTACCACCCAAATGCTCAAGTCACCACCCAATTCTAGCATGTACTGCCCAAATCTAACTTACAACCACTCAATTCGAACATCTAGCCACCCAATTCCTGCACCTACTGCCCGATTCTGGCTTGTAGCCGCCCGATTCTAGCTTGTAGCCACCCAATTCCTCAAGTTACCACCCAATTCCTGAATGTACCACCTGATTCTAGCTTGTAACCATCCAATTCCTCAAGTTACCACCCAATTCTTGCATCTAGCCTCCCAAACCTACCATCTACCAGCCAAATCTAGCTTGCAAACACTCAATTCTAACATCTAGCCACCCAATTCCTGCACCTGCCGCCTGATTCTAGCTTGTAGCTGCCCAATTCCTCAAATTACCACCAAATTCTGCCATCTAGCCACCCAATTCCTGCACCTACCACCCAATTCTAGCTTGTAGCCACCCAATTCTAGCATCTAGCCACCTAATTCTAGCATCTACCACCCGAATCCTCAAGTTGCCGCCCAATTCTAGCTTGTACCACCCAAATCTATCTTGTAACAACCCAATTCTAACATCTAGCCACCCCATTCTAACATCTACTGCCCAATTCTAGCTTGTACCACCCAATTCTAGCTTATGACCACTCAATCCTCACATCTAGCCACCCAATTCCTGCACCTACCGCCCGATTCTAGCTTGTAGCCGCCTAATTCCTCAAGTTACTACTAAATTCTGACATCTAGCTACCCAATTCCTGCACCTACTACCCAATTCTAGCTCGTAGCCACCCAATTCTAGCATCTAGCCACCTAATTTTAGCATCTACCGCCTGAATCCTCAAGTTGCCGCCCAATTCTAGCTTGTACCACCCAAATCTAGCTTGTAACCACCCAATTCTAACATCTAGCCACCCCATTCTAACATTTACCGCCCAATTCTAGCTTGTACCACCCAATTCTAGCTTATGACCACTCAATCCTAACATCTAGCCATCCAATTCCTGCACCTACCACCCAATTCCAGCCTGTCACCACCCAATTCTTGCATCTAGCCGCCTAATTCTAGCATCTACCGCCTGAATCCTCAAGTTACCACCCAATTCTAGCTTGTACCACCCAATTCTAGCTTGCAACCACCTAATTCTAACATCTAGTCACCCCATTCTAACATCTACCGCCCAATTCTAGCTTGTACCACCCAATCTAGCTTGCAACCACTCAATTCTAACATCTAGCCACCCAATTCTAACATCCAGCTGCCCCATTCCTGCCCCTACCACCCAATTCTAGCTTGTAACACCCAATTCTTGCACCTGCCACCCAATTCTTACAATTCTAGCATCAAGCCCCCCAATCCTTACACCTAGCTGCACAATTCTTGCATGTAACACCGCTCAGAAGGACCGTCTTACCTCCCACACTGCCAGCGGTCTTGTTGCCAACCTTCTCATCCAGTTGCACACATTCATCAGGCCATTTGCTCAGGTGAAATTTCTTAACATTTTAGTGAGGGTACTGTAGCTAAAATGTTATGCTTTTCTTTCTTTTGTTAGGGTTTCCTCTTCCAGTTCCTCGAGACCAGTGTTGCATGGGAGCAAGTGACCAAGGCCTTTCCCCTGAATCTGATCTAGGTGTCTCTGAGGACATCCTATCCCAGTTCCTCGAGGCCAGTGTTGCATGGCAAAAAGTGACCAAGGTTGTTCCTGGCGGTCTTGCTCTTCTTAGTCGGTTGTTGACTGCACCACCGGATATACCTCTCCACCCTTATTATATAATCATCAGAGTTTGAATTTGTCCCACCACTACTTAGTACCTCCAGCAACCCTATCCACAAACTTTGAGAGGGAAAGTCTCGCAGAACCTCATTTCAGAGTGAACCGCTGGCTCAGATTGGTGACCCCCGCTGCTCTTTTCACTCAAATCATTATCTCGGCCTTTGCCGCCTGCCAAGCATCACATTTGGCATTGTACTTCTTCAACTTTGGGGCCACAATTTGGCTCAACAATATGTTCCTTTCCAGGTACTCAATGATACCGAAGCCTCAAATTTGCGGAAAACACGTCGTAGAAGGCTCATTGACCCTCGAGAATTTTGGGATTATATACTCTAAGGGTGGGGAGCGATCGCATGATCGATGTTCTCGGCAGACTACAACACGCGGGGTATGAGTGAGATTCGTTGTAGTGTCTGTTTATCTTGTTTTACGACTTGCTGGAAGGTCCGATACCTCGCTACCATTTGAACGTGGAACAGTTCCAGGTTGGTCTTGCCATGCACGTTGCAAAGAACGCCTGCAACAGTATGATTAGCACTGTGGTCATTGATACAATAATTGTAGCGCACCGTTGTATAATTTCTTGGAATGTTGTACGCAAATCCGCATGACATTGTTGTACTTACTGTTGGGCAGTTGGCTCATGGGGACCGGGAAACATCATTACAAGTATTGTTTCTTCGCGTAGGCAACAAATGCCACGAGGAGTGCTGCAAATGGTAGCATACAATACCCCCGTTGAATGGCAAGCACCTTTTACAGCCTGAAACCTGCAAGCTGCATGAAGTTTTGCAAAGAAACAGGAAGGAAAATCTTACCAATCAATGTTTATTTGAACAATAAGACAATAAGACCGTTCGGATATGCAACAAATTGCTGCTCGCGTTCAAGGACATTGACGTCTTTGATGTCCCAGGATCCATTGCGCCATCGGTGGAGACCCCATCTGTCGGTGATATCCGTCATGGGCTTGTCAAGATCCGGGAATGCAGCAAAACCCTTCAATTTTGACGGCTCTCGCAGACCGACAAAGTTGTTCTGACCTCGCCATTCTTGCCGTTGAGTAACTTTTCCCGGTTGCATGCACGAATGCTGAATAGCCTTTTCAGGAGGAATGAATGGGAGTGTGAGGAGGGGTGTGCGTTTCTGGGAACCGTTGGAGAGATGCTGAAACGTGTAGAGTGTCCCTGTACAGTTCGGCTGGTCACATTCGGGTGATTGGATGTCGGTTAATTCGTTGGGGAAATGGGGGTACCAGCACTCGGTGCAGAGGAATAGATAGGGGATAAAATTAGTCGGCAGAGTTTGCGCAAAATTAGACAATCCGGGATACTCTAGCCCGCCTCTTTGTGCAGAGTGAAACCCGATGCGTGCCCCATCAAGCACTAATAGATCTGGGTAACGGGAATACCTGATTGCAAACGTGCCCAGTAAATTTGAATGACCGTCTGTCGTTCATATGCGGGAGAAACCTATTAGTTCAGATTGATGGTAGTTTCTGGGGTTGAGGAAAACAGATAGAATGCGGGTGAAGGCCAAAGTGTATACCCCTTTCCCGCTAAATCATAGCCCGTCAGCGCCGCATCGCCGGCATCTCGTGTTTTCGCGTTAAGAATAATCACATTCGGTTCGTTGTCCAGCGCCGCTGGATGCCAATGGCATGAAAACAATTTTTTTGTCTCAATGAATACAAATGCTTGGTCCATCCTATCAACCACCTTGGATGAGAGCCAAGGCCCATGCATTGCGGAGTTTGAAAATGCGCTTGAAGGGAAGTCTGTGGTTATGGATGGACAGTTCAGAGCAGTTAGTGCAGGCCCAGATCCTGGAGAATCCCTCCACCTATGCGCCAAAGAGCCACCATGGATTCCCACTGACGACACATGAGCAACTCTAAGTTTAACCTGCACTTGGAGAAAAGTGGTTTTTGCACACCAGTGGGTGTAGCACCACCACGAAAGCCGCGAAGAACATCCAGAGGAACGCCGAGCAGGGTACCTTTGACTATATTCTGGGGATCACCGGTGCACCACTAAGGCAAGACTAGGTTTAGAAGAAGGTGAGATGAGAGCCGGGCATGAAGCATGCATGAAGGTGAAAGCGGAATCCATACACGAAGATGCAGAGCCTAGACAGTATTCAAGTCAAATCCGGTGCTGCTATCAGCATATGTAAATTTACGCACACCACAAAGATCCTGATGGTCAGCTAGATGGACAAGACGAAGTCCTTGTACAGAACAGCAGCAGGAGGTCATTCTGCACATGAACATCGTCATCGTCGTCTGTTACTCGATTTACCGCTGTGTCCTCTGGGGCGCAGCTTTCTCCTCGTTTGACGCCTGATCAGCATCCTTCTCCGCGTCCTCAGGCTGGAAGGCGCTTCTCCGGGTGTGATCTCAAAATCAAAGTCCTCGGGGAAGAGGAACGTCGTGGCCATCGAGATGATCGCTGCGATAAAGAAGGACCCGGCTTTGCCCGCGAACTGCTCATAGACACCCCCGGTGGTCACCACATTCACCACGCCCTAGAAGACGGTATTCATTCCAGTCATTATTGATATGCAAAGAAGTTGGGAAAGTGTAGCGCACCCCGAACCCCTTCGCTGTGCCCAACCATGCCGCTATCCCACACACAAAACCGATCCAGAGGGCAGCGAGGCACCCGTACTTGTTGGCACGCATGGAGCGTATGGCCAGTCCAACGGGGAAGACACCCGCCGACGCAAATGTACCTGCAAATCAAATTCTGCAATGTTCCTCCTATCCACAACACGGGGAGTTGCTTACCTTTCAAGCCATCTAAACCAGCACATACATCATTGGTTAGTGAAACGAGCGGAGAAGAACATCAATCGAAACGCACAAAGCAACGAAAGCGAGATCCCAATCTCAAAAAATATGACGCTGAGGACGCCCATGAAGAGCACGAAACCTATCGCCCCCGCATGCAAGATGAACAGGAGCTGTTTGTCCGTGGTGTGTGGGTTGAAGTACCACCTGTACAGGTCGTATGCGATGGAGGATACGGCGATGAGCTCTGCGGATGTCTACAGTACGCATGGACGATGAGGATCACGTAGAAATCATTGGAAATGAAATGGAGAGGTCTGTGGGATGGGATGGACAGATAGATAGACGCACAGTGAACGTGACAGCCAGGAACAGTGCAATTAAAAGGAGAATCGCGCCTGAGTTGCCGAGAAGCTCGGTCATAGCGGCGGGTGCGACGGCCCCAGCCTGCGCGAGCAAGATGAGCAGGAACAGGGACGTTGTTCAGGCGGAGAGGGAGATCATGGCGAGGCCGGCAGCGGTGGCAAAGATCCATGGAACTAAGTATCAAATAATTGCGACTGCATTATGGAAAGTAAGGTACCTGGCAGGAAGGCAAGGCCACAGAGGATGTATCCTTTGACGGATGTGGATGCTTTAGACGCGACAGCGCGCTGCCTGTTATATGGTTAAAACACACGATTGGACTATTGTATCAATATGTCTGGCCCATGTACACCTGAAATTACGGTGAGTGTCTGAGATACTGTACTATTACGCTCAAATCGGTAGTCACGCATCACGCACCCCCTCTCGATCACGAACTTTGGTCAGGGTCACATGTCACTCCGGCCTCTGTTGAACCTCCAGCGGTCATGCAACCCCCAAATTGCCTAAAAAAATAAAATAAAATAAAAATAAAAAAAGGCAAAAAAGACCAAAATTTCGGTTCAAATGCCGAATTTTCCGGGGTGTCATGCAAAATTTCGGTGGCTGCTGAAATGTCGAATAGGTAAAATGGGTCACGCATCACCCCCTGTACCGATTTGATCGTAATAGTACAGTAGCGAGAGCTCTGCGAAGCTTACCGTGTCCGACAAAGAGTTGGAATTTGGTAAATGAGCAAGAGTTCGCACTGGGACTTGCTGAAGCTCACCGAACCTGTCGATGGGGTAGTTATGATCAGCCTCCGAAGCTAAGTGGGAGCTAAGATAGAGGAGGCACGAGTCAGCTTAGTGGGAGATAAGGGAGATGAGAGTACAAGCGCCCATACTAGCGCCCACTTGTGTGGTCTTATTGACATTTGATGGCCGATCTCACTTGACGCGCTCCTTGACGCGCCAGTCTCGTCTTCTTCCTCCCGCCTCGCCTGGGCCTCATCCAGCAAAGTTTTCGTGTTTTTGTACCACTCCGACACCGGCCTCACCCACACCGGCTTCCGTTCCCGGGAACAGATCTCCCTGTTGAAGGCATCCGATTTAGCAGCCGCGGACTCTCCAGGCTGGAGCAACAAAAAACGGCACCACAGAAAGGCTGCACTGTCCGACAACCAGCGACATTGGACCTGAGCTCATCCCGGACGTATACCGAGTCGCCGCGTCATCCGCTCATTGATTTCAAGTCAATCGCACATACCTTAATAACTTGGGCGAACCTCAAAAGAAATGAGAGGCAGAGGGGAGAAAGAAGCAGGAGGGAAAGGAAGGGGACAGAGATTTGTGGAAAACCGGTGACAACCTCACTCTCCTTAACGTGCTGACACGCCCGTTTCCGAGCTCTTTCTAGTCGCGGTAAAGGCTGCACCCTCCTTCGTTCTGGTTGACCCCCAACGCCCGCATTCTACGACCAAGCCGACTCCGACACCGCCGCGACCGAGAACGACTCCAAAATCGACGAAGGAAAAGACCTGCACTCGACCCAAGCTCCTGCATTGAGTCTCGGTCTCGACAATCGACAATCCACTGCTTGCCGCGTCTTCAGCCGCCTTCAAGACCATCTAATAGACGCCGACCGGCCTTAACACGTCGTACCCTCGCAACCGGGATAACGGACCGAAACGAAGCGACCACTTTTGCAAACACTCACACAACACCATATCTCTGTCCCCCATATATGATGCAAGTGCCCCTCAAACGGTCCCCGTCCCATTCCTTCCTGGTGTTCTCAATCCAATTTCATCACCAACCATCAATTCCAGTTCGGGTTCCTGGATTTTGACGGCGACGGCTCGATACAATCTTCATTTCCATTCCTTCCTTCTTTCTCCTGTCCTCGTACCCTACATGCTGACTCAATACGCATTATCCCCGCCTCAAAGACTCCCTGTTCTGTCTTTTTTATATTTCTCCCATCACATATGTACAGCTGGCGTCCGGTCTCATCGCTTTCGAATCTGAATTACATCTTGCCTCTGGATTCTATTACATCTCTTTCCGACTGCCTCTCGCCTTCAAACCGCATCGCCTTATTGTCTCCGCATCCATTCTGCACTGTCATATCGGCACTCCGTATCAGTTTCCGCATCCTGGCCTCCGCATTTGCATCACAGTCCGGCCCATTTGCAACTCATCCGCGCTGGCATTATAATCGACCTGGCATTACAATCGCTCTGGCATTGCAACCGCTCTGGCATCGCATTTCATTTGTGCATCTGCGCTGGCATTACATTCCATTCGCTCATCCGCGCTGGCATTACATTTCATTCGCCCATCCGCACTGACATTACATTCGCTCTGGCATTGCATTTCATTTGCGCATCCGCGCTGGCATTACATTCCATTTGCACATCCGCGTTGGCATTGCATTTCATTCGCGCATCCGCGCTGGCATTACATTCGCTCTGGCATTACATTTGTATTCGCATTGGCATTACATTCGCATTCACTTCTCGATCGCACGGTATCACAGTTCTTTTTCCCTGGCATTGCATCCCATTCGTAACCGCACTCCACGTTGACATATTTTCTTTCGCATCCACATTTGCGCTGACATCACATTCGCATTCTTGGAATTAGAATTTGGCCCATAGCATGCGCATTTGCCCTCAAATTTATCCCTGCCTCACGCCTCTGCATTCGTCTTAAATTTCTCTCCTGCGATACCAGTGCCTCTGTGTTACCTCCTGAAGGCTGAATTCGCAATGCATTTTCCTCTTTATTACCTCTGTGTCTTGTTTTTGCACCGGCATTATGCTCTCATCCTCATCGTATCGGCTCTTAACGGCAGCAAGCCACCGGACTTTGTATCCGACATCACTCCCCCACAGATGCTGCACTCCTCCAATCTGTCGGACAATTTAAACAAACATTCAAAATTTAACTCCTTGACGAGTCTAACTAGAGGTGACTGGCCCTTCCGACACTGTTTGGCCTCAACACTACTTTTTGGCCCTATTCAACGTCCTCGATACACTACCCATAACTTTTCAACGAGTCTGACCTTGGTACTGATGGCTCCTCCGACACTGTCTCGACAACTCTGTATTGACTCTCGTCACCCCTCTAAATATGCTGCTTACAGCCAATTGCAGTACCGAGGGCGCGAATGAAAATTTTCGGTTTGGGGATAGGTTCAAAGAATTCCCGATATCTCAGTCAGTTCTTCACCGATTCACATAAGAACTAGATAGATCTACTCAGCTAATTCACGCGCAATTAGTGATAGAGAGGGATTTGTGAAAATATTATGTATTAGGTATTTTCTGGTTTCAGGCCATTTTCACACCAACAGCTGTCTAGCATGCCGAGAACATGTCCCAGCAGCCTAATATTTTAGTATGAACAAAAATTATACCTAGGAAAACATCTGATAGAGTCGGAAACGTGGATAAGTCACATGCAGTCCCTCTAGCGTCCTTGAATACATTTGCCAGTTTTGGCATTGAGAGATATTGTAAAGATTACATTTATATAGGAATTTTATATATTTCTGGCTCTATCATGTGCTTCCTTAGCTATAGATGTTGTCCACATTAAAATATTAGGCTGCTAGGACATGTTCTCGGCATGCTAAACAGCTTTTGGTACGAAAACGGCCTGAAACCAGAAATTACCTAATACATAATATTTTCACAAATCCCTCTCTATCACTAATTGCGCGTGAATTAGCTGAGTAGATCTATCTAGTTTTTATGTGAATCGGTGAAGAACTGACTGAGATATTGGGAATTCTTTGATACTATCCCAAAACCCAAATTTTTCATTCGCGCCCTCGGTACTGCAATTAGCTGTAAAATCGGAACCCGATAAAACCTGCGGCACAACTTTCAGCATCCACACGACACCCTAACCCTGAAACAGACCGGCTCTGCATTTTTGCTTTTTCCTTCTCCCCTTTAAAATTGCGTCACTCTGGCTCAGCGGGCACCGATACATCCATCTCCCCAAGGTTTGCACTTGTACAAGCATCTTCATTCCAACCTAACATGACTCGTCTTGCCTGCATTAAAACATACCCAGCAGGCTCGTTCTCCTCCTCCCACCTACAACACGTACGCGCATGAGGTAAAGGCACCCCGCATTTTGCATTTACAGCCAAGCATTTCCTCTCTTCTCAATTAACACAATTCCTCCCGCATCAAGCACTTCATTTAGCTTCGCTTCCGACTTGTCAAGACTGCAGCACGCGGGTCAATGCCCGCTGCTCGTGACTTTTCTTTGATTGTCCGTCCTTCTGCATCAAACAATACTGCTCGGAGCATTTTTCATTTCTTTCATGTGTTCAGCATCAGACTCTTGATCAGACTAGCAAAAGCTACCTCTGCGTGCACTATAATCCTTGGCAGTCGAATAACAACTATTTTCCTCACCAGCTGCTCCTCGAAGTTTGACTCATACCCAACATCTGGCCACCTAGATTCGGACTTTTACGTTTTAACTCGAGTTTTCACGCCGCCCATCTCCCATCAAGTTCTCGCCTATTTGTTTCTAAGTTACCGGCTTGCATAAATTGCAACAGATATAACGCAAAGCATCGAACGGAAACCATCGCTAATCCTGCATACCCGCACTCGAGCTCCCATGCCTTGCCTTCATCGATTGCAATCTCCTACAACGAACAAGTTTTCGACTCCCCAACACAGACGCCTCACAAATTTGCCGCATGGTACCTCTGCATACGAGCTACGTCATTGGGCATCCCCAATTTTATTGATATTCCGGCATCTCACCTGTTGATCTTTGGGACCAACCGATTGCAATTGGGCCCGCTCTCGAACCTGAGGTGCCATCTGAATCGCTGGGGATGTATTAATATTGTGGCACCAAGACCTACACCTGATACTTGTCTAACTGGCGTGTGCCAAACAGATTGCGGATATGAGAAAGGAAAAGAAAACCGCGAGCCCCGACGGCTAGTATTCCCTGCCCATGACATTCCTTGGAACCCAGCACTGTGGTTTGCCTCTATATTTCCTCATCGCAATTCACTCTGTAGTGGCCGACAACCTTTTTTGTCTCTCCGACATCTCACGTAAAAATTGAACGCAACCACCACGCACTTGGACTTTCTCGTCAGTTTGGGGATATCATGAACCTACTCCTGCAGAACATTTTGAATCTTACTCGCCAAACCCGAAAGCTAATCCTCCTGCAGAGAAGCTATCCACGCATTCGGGACCCGTCATGACCCTCATCTTTTCTCGGATTCGAGGTTCCAATGTTTGGACATCAGATTTATTACTCGCATCGCTCTTTTGGGGTCTTCGGGCCTCTTGAGTTGTCGCCCTCACACGAGCTTTGCTCTTAGAGCTCTGCTCCATGTGGGCTGTTTCGGGCGCCTCCCCTTCAAGACCCGAACACCATTGCGTACTGGAGTTGGGCCTCTGTGCTCCATCCGCTTCCCGATTCGCAGCCCCGCCCCTCACTGACGCGCCCACGGCTTGGCGAATCGACCGCAAAGCGGCCCAACTCCACCCGCACGCCCACGCCCTCTGTATCGACATCAATCCCACATCCCTCATAAAATATCCATAGCGGCCACACGCCGCACTTCGGCTATATTCATAGTGGCCAAAGGCCACCCGTCTAAATCACAGAATATTTTTGTATTCATCCAGCGCGATCCACTCGAAGTCTCCCTTATCGGGAGGGAGGGGGGGGGGGGGGGGAGGAACACTCGCCCAGAAACCATGACCGCGGCCCCGGATACAGACCGGTTCGGCGAGCACATCATGGTATACGGTCCCTCCGCAGCATTCCCGGTCAGACGGTCAGATAGTTGGTGGCCGCGGTCTGCGGCTGGTCATGGGCCTTGCTCGGCGAGCCGGGAGCGTTGTTCGTGGCCAGTGTGGAGAACGAGACCGCAGGGCTGGTGGCGAAGATCACGACTGTGTGGATGTAGCGATAGGATTAAGTGAATAATACGCACTCCTACTATGTTGCCCAGCCATTTCGTACCACGAAATGGTGGCTGTGGCACGGGTGGCTGGGTCACGGCCCCAGCCACCATTTTTTCATTAAGATTTAGTGCCCAATTCATTGGGGACTATTTGGTTTATCCCCTTGAAGCTCGCTGCAAATAGCTCTCCCTGCGCTGCTGCTCGAAAGTTAACAGCTTTGCTGATTGTCTTCCCCATCAGGCACTGTAATGCTATATCGCTGTGCTGTCGATCCACAAGCAGCCCCGCCGACAGAATCGTTAGCTTCTGAAATGGATTTCCACAGCGACGTGCCGTTCATTTCCCACCGGCTCGAGGTGACGAACGTATGCCGCAGATTGCTACCACGAAATTCTGAACTGCGGTTGGGAATCCAAATTTCAACTGCTGTTGAACCAATCCTCATTTGGCACGTCTTTCGCAAAATCAGCACAGCACGGCACAGCCTTAACCTGCGGCCACGCAATTCTCTGGGTTCCCAATCGTTTCTCAATCTCATGATCGACAATCTGCCTTGCCAGCTGTTTTTCTTGGTGTGATTTCCCTGTTTTTTCCCTGTTTTAAAACTGGTTGTTGCTACCTTCGGTGGCTTGGCGGCAGCCTTTTCTTGCCGCGGGTCGGTAATTTCTCTGATTTGCTGAATTTTGTTCAGTCCCACATTGCAATAATTGGGTTTATTTCATTTTTTGGGACTCTGATGCCGAAGTGAAGCGGAGGCATATCTTGTTTCGTAGTATGAAACGGCTGGGCAACATAGTATGTCTCTGGAGATTTCTCAAGAACGCTCAAGAAATCTCAAGATCTCGAGAAATCTTCGGTTCTCGAGGGATCTCTAGAGATCTCGAAGAATCCCGACCGCTTACCACCAAAAAACCACAGTTTTGTCCAATAAGGTCCCCAAAACGACAGAACAAATTTCCTGAACAGGAAGCGCTCTGAAACGCCCGATCATGCAGTTTCGAGGCCTGCTATAGATAGCGGGAATTAGGAGCGAGTCATAAAAGCCCAAAACTGCTCCAGCGCACTATTATGATGATGAATGCTCGGAGTTTTTGACGGAGCCCTAACTTCAGCCTCGTTGGAGCCCCGGTCGGCCTTGCTGGGTACATACTTGATGTGCAGCTCTTCTGTTGGACCTCTCACCCCCGAACATAGCATGGGATTAATCCGGCTCGCATCTGCTAGTAGACGCGGAATACTGAACAAGATAGATCTTTGCATAGTTTGGCCCAATATCCCGAGGGCCAGGAATGGACTGAAGAATGCTAATTTTTGCATTGCATCGGTGACCGTACACCGGAGAAAAGAGGCATCGCTTACTGCAGTAATCCGAACAATTGTTCAGGTGACAGGCACACGGCAATTAACCAAAGTTCCAGCCACCGGAAGTTAGTTTGAACTGCCTAAGTATCCGATTAGATATCCGGCTGGGCGAAACACAACCAGATTTCTCTCGTATCGGCCACTGATTTATCCGATATGGTATATCGATGGGTCGATGGCAGAAGAATCCAGTGGCATTTCGCCTCACCGGATATCTAATCGGATACTTAGGCGGTTCGAACTAACTTCCGGTGACCGGAAATTTGCCTAATTGCCGTGTGAGGTGACGGCCACCCATGAACGGAACACTTTTGGTCTAGGTAACGGTGACGGCAAGGATTTCTCGGCCAAAATGACTTAAAAATGGGAGAATTTCTGGTCCAGCATTTGCCGAACTACCATTTAAGGTAATTCCCCCATGATTGTCGAAGAATGAACAGTTGAAAAAATGAACACCTTAGGTGAAGGGTGACAGCCCATGAATAGTGGGTCGGATTACTACAGACCGCCGGAGTGCCCAAGAAGTCGTACCATTGATCTGGGATAGCGGTATGAGACGTCCATGTTGTCATTGCGACAAGGCTTATACCCCGGAGACGGAGAGTTGGGTCTGTGTGGCGCAACATATTGTTCTTGGTGTGCGAGTAGCCGCACTCGCGCTCTCCTCAGCAATGTTCATTATACAACCTTGTCGCCACTTAATCCCTCCGCACCGCCCATTCAAGCTGTCCCCGAACTCGGTGGATGAGCCCAAAACCTTGTCGCCGGACTGTACACAACGCAGCACATGTGCTGCAGAGACAATGCAGTATTACGTACTACTCTGGTAACCCTTAGTTCCAACATTGTGCACAACGCGATTGCCACGTGCTAGACACAGTCATGGACAAACTGTAAATAGAGACTTTGCGGCGAGACACCGGGTGCCACCTGGTGGCTCAACAGGCATGCAGTGGCAGGTGGCTACATCATCTGGTGGCAAGTCAGTGGGTGTAGAAGTAACATCCTCACTGCATTCCTTTGTTACCTATTCTACCATTATTCTGAATGATGCCCATGCAGATGTCCACAAGCACATGCAGAACACAAGTTACTGTTATTTTCATCCCATTCATCAGATACCATGTTTAGAAAGGGTAGCAAAGCGAATTCTGGATTTGAGAATGATTTTCTGCGTGGCAGTGGGTTGGGATTCTAGGGACATGCTGCAATGCGACAACATGGGGCAGCCACCAGACCGGCCACCAGATGACAAAGCCACTTGTCACTGCATGCCCATTGAGCCATCGGGCCGCCCGGTGGCTAATAAGTTACAACCAAACTTCAGGAGGGCGGGACACTCTTATTGAAGCAAAAATACTCTCGAATTGTCTGGCTGAAAATCGAACAAGTGGAACAAAGTGAAGAATGTACCACAAAATCACACAAGTTCACTTTACTGCTATTTGCGGAACATAAAGTGCGGGCCTTTTTTTTTCCACTTTTGGACACTTTTTGATGGGTTTCTCCTTTTTCCCTATATCTCGCTCAGTTCTTCTCTGTTGGCCTTGAAATGGGGCGCAATCGATTTGGAAAGTCTGAATACAGGGGCCTTTACAACATTTTCAGGAGGTGATCCTCCGGCTGATATACTATACAATACTCCTACAAAGGTATGAAAGTGCACCGTATGGTTGGCCAGAAACCTTGAATGGAAGGCAGTAACTGTGTATCAGATCAGACATTGAGTGAATATTGCAGACCCTGCTGCAATGCCACTGGCTCGGGGGGATGGCTAAATTTTTTATACCAGCATCATTGGCCTGTGTAAGGGTGCGCTATAAGTTTGGACTTGCCAGATTCCATGGAGATCTCCAGAACGAGGCCAACAAACAGGCATCATTCTGAGATCAAAGTGTGATTCCTGATTTGATGTGGGTTTGCTCGCCTTGTCCGAAGGGACCCCGTTAAATTTTCACCTATAAAACCAAACAGTGCATTTATATGCACCTCAAAGATGGTGATACCAAAAAGCTGGCTCTGCAAAACAGCCTGTTCCATTGCAGCAGGGTCACCAATTTTGCACTCAATGTTGCAGAGGGGTATTGACCTTGTTTCAAGGTTTCTTGTTTCAATCTAGCCAATAAAAGTATTCAGTGCGCTATCAAACATTGGTAGGAGTATTGTATTAAATCCCTGTTGTATCCCGAACATCCGTCCTATCGCTGCAGGGATTTTATCTGAAAAGTGCCTAATTTGGTATATTGGCCGGAGGGCCACCTCATAAAAATGTTTTAAAGGCCCTATGCAAATCGATTGCGCCCAGTTCCAAGGCCAACAGAGAAGAACTGAGCGAGATATAGGGGAAAAGGAGAAACCCATCAAAAAGTGTCCAAAAGTGGAAAAAAAAAAGGCCCGCACCTTACGTTCCGCAAATAGCAGTAAATAACTACCTACGCCATTCTCTCAAATACACAAGTAAAGTAATTGTACAGGGAGAGCGCACTGAGGGTCATAATAAGCGGAAACTGTATCGCCATAAAAATATTCCAACCCCACCATGCCCAAGGGGCATCCATCCTTAAAATTTCTGACACAGGGTCAGAAAAGTGAATTAATACCCTCCGACCCCCCCACCCTCTCTCTTAGCCGAGCACAGCCACATCCAAATCGGGTAATTCTCCCCGGGAAAATGTCCCCTTGACCATGCCCCAACTCCGGCGTCGTAACCATTCTCGAACTGCGGAGCTTCGTGCAATGTGCCACTGGAAGTATGGTAAGAACAAGAACACATAGCGAGTCCGAATGGACTTGAGCCTACTATTTCCCTCGTGCGTGTGGTGAAATCCTTCGTGGCTCGAGATGGAAAGCTCATGCTGACATGCGTCTACTTCAGTTGAAACCGGCGCTGATGGCTGAATTCATGCTCAGGTCATCACAACTGCTGTATCTCAGAGAGTCCCTGGTAACTGAGCGGTCTGGCAAGCGCAGATTATGAGGGAGGAATTTTATTCAGCAATTAGGGCGGCGCACGGAGTCCATCGTCCCATGATTCAGAAGAATTCCCTAGCGCAAGACGTCAGGATGTATCGATATCGCGAAGATATACCGAGGCCCGTGGACCTACTAGGTGGAAATAAAGCATTGTGGAACCCAGATACATCAACCAGAGAAAGCCCGAGCTCCATTGCGACCTCCCGGCTGCGGGGATCAAATCCTTTGGCTTGGTGGAATTGGCCGAGTCCAGCGTAGACGAGGCTATCCCAAGACTTTCCGAAGATCTCCATTCCGAAAGTGAAATCAGGAAACCGATGATTGCTCGCCTCTTCCGCACTGAGGCGTTCCGTTCCAGATGGATCGAAGGACCAATACACGGGGCAATCAGGGATTCGAAACGATGTGGGGAATTCGGACTGGAGGTCGGGAAACAGATAACCTTGCGGTGGATCATCCCGTGGTTCAGAGAGGATGAGCGAGAACTGGATGAGATCCACCAAAACTGCGAGAAAGGATTATCAACAAAGTGATTTGCGGATGGACATGGAATTGACCATAATCGTTGAGATGTAATGCGGTACCAGGAGAATCGAAGACATGATTGGCTTGTGCTAGCCAATCCGACCATAAGAACCTTGGGGCGTCGGTTCCAATTCGGCGGCGGTATTCAGCGACGACATAGACCGAATTTATGCTACCCATTGCAATCACAAGAAAAAATACCGGATAAGATGAAAGAAAGGGAAGCGTACCGAGTCCATTCATTTTTCATCATCGAGTTTCCATCCTTACTGCAATTTATTCTACAAATCATGGCGTGAATGAGATGCACGGAACGAATGAACAGAATGAACGTACGTATTCCAATCATCATCTTCAACTATCCGCGACCTTGCCATCCAACCCGAATCATCCACCCAAGTATCAGGTATACATGCGATTTCCAAGGAGTTTTCGTGTGCGAGCCCAGACCAACGACATACCGCGCCTAATTTCACTGTCATGGTCGTGGGAACAGAGATGCAGTGCAACCGGAATAGATGCAGATAGCAAACGTCCTGATAATCCTGCGTCGACATCGAAGTAATCATTTCGGATTCATTGGATAAGTCCAAAAGGGAGGTGCGAGTTGTGTTCACACCGTGTGGCACATAAAGTGGGGCGGAGTCAGTTTCAGGGGGTGAAAGGTCAATGCAGGGACGGCCCGTCAAGGGACGTATCCAAAGTGTGCATTCTAAATAGGCCTACGGGCAAGAATCAGAGGCACATCCTCCTCCCAGACAGAGGAATGACCAGAAGGTTACTCCCAGACCGATGACACACCAGATACTTTCCGGTAACAGAGCATACATAGTTGTTGACATTCTGCGTTCAAAACTTTCAGTTGGCGAAAATGTATTGAGATCGATGCCGTTACCAAGAATGCTTCGTTCTTTCAAGAGATTAACGGTTGAGATCAGAGGGGAGTGGTAACTATACTGACCATGGAAAGCCACAGGAACACCGTGGAAAGTTGGGAGTTGCGATACTTGTCCAGCAATTCCGTAAGAGGTATAAGATCTAACGAAATCGTTAATCATCGCGATTGGCATGACAAGATGAATCACTCACGATCGTGAAACAAGAGTAGCACATCGGTTTCAACAAGAAAAACAATTCAGATTCCATACCGCATCTGGGAATATTGCGCAATCTCTTCCAGCCATCGCTTTCATGAGGAATGAGGTTGATACTCGAGGGAAGAACCGGACGCACTCCTTCAGCACCGTGTCCCTGGTACAGTACCGCCGTCATGGTTGAGTTTGAGCCATGGATCCGAGCAGAGTACATCCGTCGCATGGACGCCCTACCTCGTCGGCGACGTATGACAATGGATGGCGTCCCGAGTTCAATTGGGTGAAGGAGATCCAAGTCTCCAAGAGGGATCATTCGGAAGTCTACAAATATTCAGCATATTTCGCCCGACGTGTTGAAAAAATTACCGCAAGGTACAACAGCAGCTGTAGTGTAGTTGTTTGTGATGTTGTGGAAAGTACCACCAGCGACGGTGAAATGCTGAGAGCCCAAAAAAATAGCGCCGCCGTGACTAGATCAGGCATGGGAAGACTCGATACATGAGCAGAGAGAACCACCCACGACGAAGATCCAGGATGTTCCGCGGTCGAGGCGGAGGTGAATTGCGCATCCTCATGAGTTTCGCCGTTCATGTATACTGCCGGATGGTGGTGAAGAGAGAAAGATGTCAAGTGCCGAAATCACAGCTTTCAAGTCAGACAGGAAAGTCTACATTAATCATGTCAACTGTTGAGCGTCGGCAATAGTGCGGACACCGCATTATAAATGGAGTTGCCTCAAGCCGGGCACGAGATTGCCGATTGCCGATTCGCAGGGGATGAGTGCTTTTCTGCGAAGTACAAGCAGTTACTCGCCAGTGGTACAGTGATCAGGATCGATGCAATACATGATGCGCATTCAACATATTGGCCGCGGCGGCCAGCCGGAATCATGCCGCGCGACTACTGTGGTAATTCGACCAAGTATTCAGGTGACGGGTGATGGACACCCATGAACTGAAAACTTTTGGTCCAGATGATGGGTACAGCGAGAATTTCTGGCGCAAAATGGCTCAAAAATGCGAAAATTTCTGGTCCGGCATTTACTGGATTACTATAAATGGTAATTTTCCCATGATTGCCGAGGAATGAACAGTTGAGAAAATGAACACCGTAGGTGATGGGTGACACCTCGTGAACAGTTGGTCGGATTACTGCAGTATTCGATGAGCACACCCTACTTCTCCCAATACCTTACCTATATAATCCTGAGGGCGGCCCCCCCAACCAGTGGCAGTGTTTTTCGTCCAAATGAGGATGGGCCCCCAACAGCCAAATTTCAGATGGTATGCCCTGGAGCAAGAAAAAAAAACTTAGGACGTCGCTGCTAAATTGAACGTGAGCCGAACCCCTCCAACTCTTGGAATTTTACTGGCCTGGTATATAAATTGCACGGTGTCCTGGAATATGGCGTGCTGCAGGTGGAATGCATTGAACCAGTCTGGAGCGGACGAGCGACTTGCGACACTGTCGCGTGGCGCATCCCGCCATGATCCGCGCGCTGGAGTCGTACCAAAATAACTGGCGAAAATCTCAGGAAGTAGACGAGATGGCCCAAGTCCTATGGCTTCCAGCAATTGAATAAAATCGGAGAATTTCATTCAAGTAGAAGGATACCAAAGTACAAGAAAATGAAATTACCCCTTTGCGAACCGCGCCGATGTGTCAGTCGGTGGAGAAAGCGATAGTAGGAGTTGGGCGGGCATCGCAACGCATGCCGCGATGAGCGACAATCGGCACGTCTGCGGCATTGGCTTTGGACAGTTAAGTAACGAGTCTGACGGTGTATTTGCGAGCCCGATCGTATTGCAGTTGTGCGCATGGGGGGTGTCCACCGGCTTCACGAGTGTGTGATTGGGATGGCGCACCTGCAACGCACTTTCAGCCCAACTGTTTCAGGCACCTTCCCGGGCCATTCATCTGCACACTCCGACGACGGTAATCTGGCTGTGCGGAGGGTGGGCATTGAGCGGAGGGCGAGGATGGTGGTGGTACGAAATAGAGAGGCATTTGCCGTCAGAACGGGATTCGGCTATCCCCGAGGTCTATCGTACTGACTACATATATTCTAAAGCTATTATTTCGATCGCGTGAGGCGGGGATTTCCTGTCCGACTCAGCGACCTTACCGGCACGATCTGGACACACCTCGGTCTACACCCGGACCTACCTTTTCTTCAACAACGGATTGGAAACATCTGGTTTATTTTGTTCATTACCCAAAATTACAGATGAGTTCCGGCAGCCATACACACCTATACTCCCATTCTCGGGACGGGATACTTCCCCGGGCCCAGAGGCAGCATATCGAACCAAACGAGTAACAAACCAAGTAAGCTGTGGACATGGAACAAAAAAAAGACATGTAGTCAAGGAACGGCCGTATAAAATGAAATGAATGGACCGCGAGGGATGCAGACATACTACGAGAAGTAGAATATTCGGACATCCGACTCGCTGCGGACCATAATCGCGCCAGTATCGGACACCTGCACGTCCTTGGCCGTGTCCAGGTCTGGCACAGATAAAACCAGAGGGCCATTGGTCCCAGCTTCATGTAATCGCTGAACCTCTAGCTGTCCCGAATGACACCCTGGCTGGCCCCGACAGCGCTCTCGGCCATCCCAGCAGACGGCGTACCGGCTTCCAGGGGTGAAGGCGCAGTTCGCCGAATGGCGCCGAATGGACACCAGGGCTGGCTGCGGAAGGACCTGCGAAGAGTCCGGCCCTGCATTCGGATTGGCACTGAGTACCATATGGTACCGAGATACAGTTTTCTTCCAGATGCGGGACTGATCGTTCGCATCGGTCCGGTGGCGCGGGCGAATTCGCCTCCACGCGGAGGCAAGGCGTGAAGTGGGCGTGCGAACCGAGTTTTGAACTACCACCGCCAAATCGTAGGTTTCAGCGTGGACTGGGCACTCTGTAACCTGGATCCAAAATGCACACGGATCCACCTGGGCAGGGACGTTATTCCCAGCGACCTGTAGAACCACGGACGCTACGCCTTTTAGGCTGCTGGGGTTCCGGAAGTCGAACTCGCTGCTTGGCCGCCAGAGGTGACTCAGAGATGTGATGGAATGGAGGTGGACGATACATGTTGTCGAAGGGGGGGAACTTGGATAAGCAAGTAAGATGTGTCCCCCGAAAAGTTCAAAGGTTGCCTTCAGAAGTAGTATAAACATCATGGTTGAGGTACACGTGGAGAAACATACCCGTGTATCCCATGACCCAAAAGCGATGAATTCCCGGGAGTGCCAATTTATCAACACAATAACTTAATGGCTAACCAGGACGCCCAAATAATCGCCGGAAATCCGCATCCGCGTGAGCCAGTGTGGGGTGGGAGCCAGTTCCAAGGCTTTGGACGAGATCCCTGTTGAAAGATCGACTTCTAGGACAATGATGTACCAAACACCACGGCTACACAAAGTAAATATCCCCGTAGAATCGAATATTAATGTCCGACACACCTCGCCATCATGAGGGATACCACTGCCTTTGATTCCTGCCGAAAATCGAACACAACTTCTTCCACGATCCCCATGCAGAGGTCTGTCCAAAGCTTCCGGCTTGGATTCACTTCCCAGAATTCAACGTTCGTCACATAGAGGTTTCCAATTCGATCGGCAACCTCAATGAGGACGTGTCGTCCGCTCGGCAGCCAGTGAGCTTGTCTGAAAGCGGCCTCCCCCGGCGTAAAGGCTAGCCTGGTGGCGCCGCGAGAACTATCGGGTGCTGCCTCGCGTCCTGGGGACCACGTATGAGGACCAACCACAGCCCGCTTAACCTCCTCCACGAGGGCATCTGTCGAGAGTGCCTTCAGATCCATATTCGCCGGGAAGTCACTTAACCCTCGAATGCATAGATCGTGGACAATCGGTATCCATAGTTCCTTTGTCAAAGTGATGAAGTAGAAGGATTTGTTCACCTGCTAACACATGTGAGGAGGGTCCTACTTTAATCATACTTATGAGATGACGCACCCGGGCAAGTGAGAGAAGAGTATAGACATCCGTGAAAGCAAAGATGTACAAGAGTAGATCTGTAATGAGACCGTCGAGCATTATGGTGGGACTTCTTTCGCAGGGGATGTGAGTGGGGTGGGAGACGAGGATGAAGCTGTGTGTGATACTGTCGCTTCAAGCCGCCTGGCACCCTCGCCCCGGGCCGACTTAGCTTACGAGAGCGCTTAAGGGGAAAGCGCCTATGGAACACTGATGGCCGCTGACTGTTTCTAAGCGGGTTTGAAGGTCCTAGGCCCATTTGGGTTGAGCACACCCAGAAACTCACCGAGTTTTACGCCTCAACAGCGTCTGCGATAGTACCGCCACAAACGAAAATATTCGGACGGGAAAGAGTGTGGTTCCACGCAGTATTCAGCCTTCACTTTCGCCGCGCGGTATGCGCGCGGTTAAAGTGCACATTTGATCGGCCGCAAAAGTTTTCGGTGATTTCGGACCTTCCGCAATAAAAATAGGTGTTTTGACGCCTCCGTCGCAAAATACACAGCCGTCAATCACTCGATTCATTTTGCGGCAGAAAGTCGGAGCAATGGGAAGGTCGGGTCGGGTCTGGGTCGACCCGACCCGACTCGACCCAATAGCCGTGCCTGCACGTGGAGGGCCTAGGCCCGGCGATGCCAATTGCGGTAACAACGCCGGCGTCCAAATGAGGCAATTTCCTAACCACACTAGCCGACTGCTGTGCTACTCATGTCCTGGGGTTATGCAACCTCCCTGTGTCATCTTTCATTTATTATCAGAGACCAGGTACCTGGCCACCTTAGCGTTTTTGGCCTTGCACCTGCACATATAGCGAGGTGGATATGGGTTTATAGGCTCACAAAGGAAGGTATGCATCCTGCGAGGGAGTAGTGATATTTTTCATGAACTTAGATGGAGATTCTATGGCTCAGTGATTTTTTCTTCCCACGGTATCCCCAAAGGGCTTAAACGGGGTAGCTGGCCACCGCGCCGTATCGGTCGTTCGCACTCGTTCTGCTCACCCCAGTGCATCCCAAATTATCGAATGTATTCAAATGAATTATTATACACACTAAAATGGACATCTGAGGTATATGGGGACCCTAGGAAATTTCCGCCCCAATTAAGGAGAATAGGTGAAATCGGTGTCTGGACTAAATGGTGCACCCTACACGGCCCAGAGTACATTTATGACCCCAACCCAAGCCTAGACAGATAAATATGGTGTATTCAAGCATATCTCATCGCATGTTATGTACTCCACATGCAGACACCCCTCAAAGAAAATCCTTCTTTTCGCGCCAACGAAATTGGGTGAATTTGAGGGATACCCTGCTGTGACTGGGAAGCAGCCAGGTTAAAAACCCAGTGATGGTCAAACAATATGTTTCAACTGATCTTGAAGGCGAGTGTCGAGTTCTGGGTCCATGGCACATGCAGGGGGTTCGTCATGACAGTGGCCGAATTGCACCACCAGAAATCAGGCGGTGAAGTTCTTGGAGGATCCAGGAAGGAAGGAGGAACCATTTTTGCATATGAGATAAGCGGAGGTCGATCTTTCGAACCAAGGGATGCAAACGACCCCCCAAACTTGTGAATCGCTGCGGAATTGGTGGAGAAATCAGTGAAAGACGCGCGCCAAAGGCGTTCGGAGATAAGAAATGATGCTCCCATGCCCCCATCCCGATCGGAAACGGGGCGCAGCTGTTGATCGACCGCTTAACTCGCGTCCAAATTTGACGTACGGCATCCTCATAGGTTGTACTCTACCCCATAGGCACCAAAACACCCAAATTGTGCATCATACAAGCTTCTATTATGCAAGTGGCCAGCTACCTAGTGTGGCCAGGTACCCAGTTGCAGATAATATCGGTCGGGTCGACCCGACCCGACCATCCCATGCCTCGTACGTTCTCTTTTGCGGGGAAATCACTGATTCCCGCAAAACAAAGTGGCGAAACTATATCAGCAGCCTTCTCCTTTTGGTACTGGAGATCGGGGCTTTGTACCTGAGATTCAGGTCCTGTCCAACGTTTATGGGATCAATACTCTGGACTTCGGGATGGCTTAGCTTTCGTATCAGGGCACTCCTGGCGGTGACCGGACCTCAAATAAAATGTAATCCAGTTTATAAGGTGCACATTGCAGTTCTCCTTTTTTGGCCTTGCCGCGCTCGGGATCACGGTCGGTATCCCGTCGTGATGGACCAAATATATAGAGAATGTTTTACCCTCAGGCCCAGCCTTAGCTCGGGGAATTTAAACTACAACCCTAACACACTGGCAGGTCAGTCAATTTGGGATTCACAACTGTTCCAACCTAAAAAGTATTTCTCCTCACCTGGAAATCGAAATAGGAGTTCTCAACCCCGACAGAAGAATGGGAGGGATGGCTTTTTCAAACGAATAAACTGTATTCACATACAGGTCACACCACATACAGGGATACATTTAAAGTCCAAATCCTCAGTGTGTTCCCTCACTCGAACATCTATCACTTCGGAAATACATTGGTGCTCACCGGACGCGTATAAATCGGCTTCGGAGATTGGGCTGGACGGCGAAGAGGACGCGAGGCGGGTGCAAAGCTCGGCGGTAACAGTGATGCTCATTTTGCGACACTCAGACTTTCCGTATAGATTTCATGCCTGCCTACGCGTGACTTTCTCCCTGGAAAATTCATTCCGCTTCTCCATCGTCCGAACTTATACTCAGGTTCAGTTTGGGTTTGGTGCAGGTTCGGCCAACTGGGAATTTTGGCCAAGGAAAGAATTGCGGGTTCGGAGAATGCATCCAATGTTCTCCGAAGGTACTAGAGCACGGAAATGAACTTTTGGTCGACTCAGAATTCGTTTTCGCAGGTAAAGCAAATGGAGAAAATGAGCGAAGAAGAAAGAGAGATATGGCAATTGGATTGCCAAAAAAACGAAGGCGCGGGGAAGTCGAGGAGGGCGAATACATCCGGTACGCCCGCCCGCGAGGCGCAAGGGGCTGACGATGCGAGTGAAAGAGAAGCCCAGTATGCCGCCGCGTCAATGATACGCAGTCCGACGGCCACAGCCGCAATCGAGAAGGCCAGCATATCCCAGGCACAGCACGCAAAAAAACACGGTAGTAGGCAGCACACGGAGCCCGTGGATCAATTGCCCTGGAGGATGAGATCCACGACCACAGTCGCATAACGCTCTGCGAGGTCTTCACTGTTCTGCTTGTTCGTTTCACCGGCAAAGAAGCAATACTCACTCCAAATGACCTCGGCATCCGCATTAGCACTCTACTTGACTTCCAATGGCTTTGAAACTCGTACCGACTCGAGAGACGACTTGTATTCATATCTTTCACGATCTGTGCGTGCCAGTTTGGCCAGCACACTCCCTTGGACTAGCCGTGTTACCGACGACTCTCATCCTCGTTTGTGATCTTGGCTGGGAAACTGGGAGACGTACGGGGGCGCCCGGGACCCCAAACGCGCGCGGACTGCGGAGAAGGGAACGAGCTGGAGGAGAAGGAGCCGAGAGGGATATCGATTGGGCAATGTGCGTTCGAGGCGATTACTGTATGCGGCGAGTAATCTTTATTCTCTCTCCTCTCTGCGTCTTCGGGTTCTCTCGGATGGGGAGTGCTGGTGGAATCTATACTCTCCCACGCCGTCACACATATACTCACTCTCCACTCCATTGTGTAAACAGGAACAACTCACACCACCTGTCCCTGCATTTTTGCGGACTGTCACGAGCGCAATCGGCGACGGGTGCGCAAGATGCGAGGGGGAAGGGGAAAGGGTGCGAGCGGCGACCGACGGTACGGTCGAGCTGGTGAGTCCGTGCGGCTTTTCTCTTATCTTCCTCGAATGTCGACCCGAATCTCATTCGCAAGACTGCCTACTCTCTGTGCTACGCGTCAGCCCGGCGCCGCGTTTCCTCTATTATCACTGACATCGGCCTCACCGCGGCGGAAGCACTGGGGCTCGGTGGGAATACATAATTGCGCTCGAGATTATGTTGCTGGGTGGGAGTCTGGTGTGTTTGCTTGGTGAGTATACACCCGTCCATCATCTTCCCGTCGTTGTTTCATCCTCTCTCCTTGCGATGTCGTTTGGAGAAGATGTGACAGAAATTCGACTCGCTACCTTGCGCGTATCTTCTGGCAGCCTCTTGCGCGCTTTTTCGAGCATACTAACCTTTATTGGCCCAGATGAAGCCTCCTCCCTCGTCCCTGCGGGTGCGCAGGGCCGTCGATGTGATTCTACTGGCGACGCGATCGTCGATGCTGTACCCCGCAGGCGGCGGAATGGTCGGCGGGCAGGCATTAGCGTTCGCGTCAGCAAATTCGTACGGATGTGGCTCTCACCGCATCTCGAGGCACAGACGCGCGAATGCTGCCGCGGCGGCGGGATGGACATCTGCAGTCCTATCGCTCGCCGATCTTGGGAGCCCGGCTGCGGTGAGATCCCTCTCTACCTGTTCCGGCGGCAAGCCCCAAATGGGAAATGATCTCATCAACATGGCACGTGCACCTTTCGCTCTTCTTCTCCTCTCCACCTCTTTCCGTGCCTCTTTCCTTGCTCAGCTATTACCCGCATTTCTGGCTTGGTTGTAGCGCTGCATATAGCTGGTACTTCCCTAAATCGGATGATTCCTCTCTTCTGGCCACTGTGGATTTCCGTGCTGGTCCTCCACTGAAGATTCTCTTCAATGTGCCGTTTTTTTCCCGAGTCCTCAGTTCTCATATCGTATTTTTCAAGCAGACGGCCGTGCAATCCGCTGGATAATGAATCCCGGTCTCTCTTGTCATCATATAGACCCACATAGACACCCATAGACGTTATAGCAACATTGCTATGGCCTCTGTTGCGTCTATGGCGTCTATGCAGGTCTATGTGACAGCCCATAGCAATTTGGCTTTTTCTGATGCCGTTTTCAACTTAATGTCGTCTGTATTATTGAGCCTCCTATTCCATATCTCTTTCAAAGCTTCTATTCTCGGTCGGGTTCCAATTTCTGGAGTTCCCGGGTGCGCCCGACTTTGAAGGCCAGGTCTAGATATCTCAATGCTCTCTCTCGGAATTTTTCTTTGTGGCGGGTCAAAGCTTCATTTAAAATGTCTATCAGACGCTCTCTTCCTGCTGAACCTATCCGAATCACGGTGTTGGGATCTCTTCCCTTCAATTTCCTGCCGCCCGAAATTGTTGTATCCCAAGGGATGGAATGCACAAATCCGGTGTAACGATGCACCAAAGTGCAGTAGTGAAATTGAATACAGAAGAGCTAGACAAAGTCTAAGCTCCAATATACCTCAACTCAACCACCAACAACTCTAATGCCGAGTGTGTGTGTTCGGGGATGTGGGACAGGCGTATCGTCCTTCAATCTCAAAGAACTCAGAACCCTTGCCAATTCACACAATACAGTGCAATGATAAACCAATTTTATTTGATTATCCTAGTTACTACCACGACTACCCACTGTTGGACTTAGGCAAGTTGGCACAAGGCCGCGCAGAGTATAACCAAGTTATCACACAAGGACTGGGTCCAATAAAACTGGTATAGCTCAAATAAGACTTCAGACGATAGCCAATGTCTGAGAGGTCCAAAATATGCCAAACAGGGGAGTGGGTTTCACTGTCCGTACATATTTTACATGCCAGTTTAAATACATTTTACTTGTCTAAAAGGGTATAGAGTATGTGAGAGGAAAACTGCTTTTCTGGGGTTAAAACTCCGTATTAGACCGTGAAAGCAGCGCCCATGAGTCATATGTATCGGTCCTAGTAACCCTCCAATGCAATTTCCGAGGAAAAGTCCATTTTCCCCAAGGGAAATGTACAGCCTTTTGAATTGTTTCCATGCACAGCCTGTATCCGCAGCCATCTAGACCTTGCCAAGTGCACCCAAGGCTTTCTAGACCTATTACACATGGTTCTAGGCAATGTCTGGCATCATCCATGTCCGATCTAGGTATGAACAAGCTCCGGAACTACCCGGAAATCACTAAGTTCAACCACTAGATTCCTAATATGGTAACTATCATCAAAATGGCTTCGTAAAGTCACAGATAGTATATCCCTGGGTTCTGTAGCCATTTATAATATCCTTCCAACATCCCACGTATTTGATAATGGCCTAGCATCCACAGAAATCCTCAAACTCACTGCACAAAGTGTACAGCTTGTAGGAGTATCTCTATGACCAGTATGGTAAAAGTCATGATGAAACTGGTGTTTAAAATGCGTCCAGCAGCCTAGTACTCAGTCCTGGGAGCAGACTAGTACCCTCTTAACCTTATTCACTGATTTTATCAGTTGTATCCAACTGATAGGTCACAAAATTGAATAATTCAGGTGTGTTCAATTTCACACCTTATCACCGGTATCTCGATTGCCCAGACGGGAAGTCTTTATATTGTATCCTGGGTGCCATGCTCCACATGTAGCCCCTTTTCCGCCGCTTCATACTGCTGCTAATATGATTTTCCACTGCGCATGTTTCGTGGCTGTGCCCCGTCTCTCGTGCCCTCGCCCATCCTTTCAAACGCTCCACAGATTTCATAAAGCTGGTAGGGCCGACGAGCGGCACGGCCCGCTACCCAACTTAATAAGTACATGTAGATTTCTAAGCAGCCCAAAGCTCGCTCAGTCGACGGTCAGTTCTGCGTGCACATCTAAGAAAGTAAGGGTTGAATTTTCGAAGGTTGACACAAGAGGTAAAGTTGACTTAAAGAACAGACAGCACAAGATCCAAAGGTCGTGGGGATGGTCTTTTGGAGTTGTTTTGAACCTGTCCCGAGATTGAAAGCCGGAGAATGAATCTGTATGACGGTAGTTGTAAAATGGGTCGACAAAGATATTTATCCCCGATAAAAAATGACTCCGCCCACGAGCACAGACTTCATACATCAGGCTGAACCAACGATTAAGAACTACCTGAAGGAGCAAGTGCGATCAATATTGTTTCGGCGAAAACATTGATGTAACGAAAAAGTACCAGAGTCTCGATGAAAGAACCAGGGGATAGGGGAGAGCATTGGTAGAGCAAAAATAGTAGCTGTTTTCAACTTGTCGGAGATGCCTGACGCCACATGTTGAAAGAGAATCGAACAAATTTGGGAGAGGAAGGATTCATTTGCGATACGCATCGTACCTTAAGTCACAATATGTTAGGATGTTCAGCATAATTCAGACAAGAAGCGATTGAGGCTGGGCAACATCAACTCCAAGGGAGAGCACGTCAAGAGCGCTTACAATAGAAGTAGAGTGGAACAGAAACCACACAGAAGTAGCATGAAAGACAAGAGAGTAAGTGGGGCAGGCCCAGGAAATCCTTGGCAGGTTGGGAAAACTTGTGCTGAAAAGGAAACCGTTGAAAGCCTACAGGACGGCGACAAATTGCGAAAGAGTCAACTTATAGGCATTGGCAACATTCCACGGATGGCAGAGACGCAGAAAATGCTGGAAATGTTCAACACGCAGTTTCCATTGAGTTCAATCTCCCAGATCGTACATGCTTGGGCTACCCACCGTCCCGTAAATGGGTACGGCGGTCTTTCCGAAATTTTTGGAGCTGAGACTGTACGGGACGGCAAAATATCTTGAGGGTAAGTTGAAGTGGAGCCGAGTGATCAAGGTAATGAGATTTGACTCCCTGAAGTCGGGAAATAATATGAAGAATGGACTAATTTCCCACTTGATGGATAGAATCCCGCTGATATCGATGAACAATGTGTTTGTTCGTGAAGATGCAGGAGAGCGGTAGAACGGAGTTTGCAGCATCAGCGACAGACATCCCAGGTCCCAGATGAAGTCGTGAAGCCGAATGCGAATTTCAGTTGAGAGATTAAGTGGCGAGATCAATTCAGAATCCGAAGTTTCAGTCAGGATACAATCTGTCCCCAACACTGATGTTCAACCGTGAGATAACCCAATATCAGCTGGTGTAGCTGTGCAGGTGTTTTGTGTCTCGAAGTTGAGTCCAAGCTGTTGGAGAGGACGCAAAGCAGGGGAGTGCCAGTGCATAGCAGAGAAACTCAAAAGTCCGCCCGAAAATGCTTCGAGTCATTTCCAGAAAACAAGAAAAAACCAATTTCTGGGTCTGTGTTTTGCATTTTGATTACATTACAGTGTATCACCGGTCAATGACACAAACCAGTCAATGACACAGTTTTTTTCTCTGCCTGTGCTGGACGCCTTTCTCTAGAACCTCTTTCCCTGACAGATTAGGTATAGAAAAGATGTATTGGTGGGGATTTGGGCAAGTGAGTGCCATAGTTCTTGAGGAATGAGGGCAAGAAAGTGATTGTTTGGCCATTGTTTGGCGCTGATTTTGGGCTCACCGGTCAATGACACAACATTTTTTATTTCGTTTGCCTACTATCCCCCTTCACAAAAATCCAATAAATTCTCATATCATTCTAGAAACAGATTTTTGACTATTGGCTGACTTAGAATTGCCAAAGGTTACCTGAAATGACTACAGGAGGGAGATCTTATTTGTTTGTGTCATAGACCGGTGATTTACTGTACCGTGGTTGCCTACATCGGGATTCCATGTTCTAGCATTTTCAAGTCGAACGAATCAATATTCACCGTTATTCACGCAGAACATTGAAGAATTTGGCGAAATTTGTCGAAATTTCCAAAAATGGCCTATATTTCTGCCCTTGACCATTCCTTGCAAAGGCTTTTTACCACGTTATAATCGCCTCGTTCGGCGCTCTCTGGTGATATAGGGTTCATATTTTTACCGCAAAAACTCGTAAAGCTCTGATTTTCCTTGTATTGCGAGAATGCGCTTTGACCGGTTCCTCCTCGTTGGGAAAGCGCTTTCTTCCACAGCCTTGGGGACACTCTCGTTTTGAATTCGAGTGAAGATGTTTTTGGAAGTACGCTCCCCAGCTTCGGCCCCTTGCGACTCTATTCCGCTCCACTCCGACTACTCCTGCCCCAAAACCTACTCCTCCCACCGCTAGTTCGTTTAGCCCCAGTTTCTGCCCCAAGAAACGTGGCTGTACAGCGGTTCACCACTGTTTCGACGAACCATTTTGAGTTACTCGTCGCCGTTGTGCGTGGTCTATGCCATCACCACTGTCGCTACGATTACAACGGCTCCCTCGACGCGGCGGCGCCCTGCGTCGACCGGCGCTCGCACCATCACGCTTTTCGCCGTTTTTCCACGCATTCCAAGGTAAGCCACTTTGAGCCACTCGCCTATGTATTGCCCAGCCATTTCATACCACGAAACGGTGGCTGGGTCATGGGCCCAGCTACCGGTGGCTGAGTCCGTGCCACAGCCACCCGTGCCCCAGCCACTGTTTTGTGGTTCAAAATGGGTGGGCAACATACTTGGGTGAAGGGTCAGGGCGGCATCGTTGGTTCCTAGGAGCGGGGAGAGCGTGGGTGGGTACGGAACGAAGCTTAAAACTATTTTGGGTGAGTAAAATGATGAAAAAATAATGTGGACAAGATATGCTATCGCTTCGCTTCGGCGGCGGGGCAAAAAAAAAAAAAAACTTGAATTGAGCTCATGAAAATGAAATCCAACAGGGTGAAGAATCAGTCGAGCGGAATAGGGAGCACTGAACAGAAAAATCAGAATCGGGAAACTAAAACCATAAGCTGTCGTCCAAATAATGCTTGATGAGACAAAGAGAATGAGGTGCAAAATGCAACCACTCCGTATCACAGCCAACTGGAAAAGGAGCAATGCCCCGGGCATCTACCAGCAGCAGAACCCTTTTGTAGCCAGTAAATTGAAGACTTGGCAGGTTACGCTTCATCCAAATCACGGCAGCACTAGGGAAGGAGGTATGAAGTCCACAGACAGATAAGAACCAGGCAGAGATGTATTTGACGACGATGGCGGACACAGTATTGATAAGCCAGTCATTCGAGCTAGAGTAGGAGTCAACCAGCAGAAACATAACCATGTGAATATGTGTGGGGGTTGGCACTGAGGCATTGTGATGAGGATTCTGCGAGAAACGATCGTACTGGCCAGTTTTTATATGCTCAATCTTGTCGAGAGACAGAGTACACGCGTCTTATGCCGTTGTGAGGAAGAATCGCGAAGAAGGTGGATTCAACAGCTGGAAGCTGTGAAAAACCAACCACGAGACACGTCGGCCGTGCTCAGTGAGACCAATTAGGAAGAGTTATCGCAAGCCAGGCCTCACGGCATGCATTCGTCACTTCGATCCGGCCTGGCTTTGAACACTTCAGGCAATTCTCCACGGCCTCGAAGCGCTGTACAACTGCGGGTCGAGCGCAATCTGTTTCTGGAATCACGGATCAGCGGATAGCGTGCGAGTAATCTCATAACTGGGGTTAAAAATGGTGTTTCGGTGGGAAAAGATCAGTCCAAAAGACTGTAGAATTCGAGCACCGGAGCAGAGAGATCGAAGCTGGGAGGGCTTGAAGGGGATAAGACCAAATATTTCCAAATGAATTGGACAGTAAAGCTTAATAGAACGGTTAATAACACTTCGAAAAAGAAACAAAAAACAAACCTACCTGACATTCTCAATACTTCACCAAAGTCGGCAACAAGTGAAGGTGCAGGGACTGCGTGTGCGAACAGTGCCCGTCTATCCGTCTGCGAGGCAAGAGGCGGGCGGGGGAGGGGAGATGGTGGCGGTAAGAGGGCAAAATGCGATTCAAACTCCGACGGAGGCGGGTGGCATTCCCAGAACAGGTAACTGCCGCACATCAAACATTCCATCTTGTATATCCTCGCCGATCTCGGGTATCAGTCCGACTTCAATGCGCCGAAATTATGTGGCAAAGCCTTTGCAGTTCATTTAGAATTCATTATTGCCATTGGTGGGTACAAAAAACAATTCGCAAGCAGATTACGGAGTCCGGATTGCCACCTTTCAGCAAGTTAAATAAAGCCCGAATCAGTCAGGGAGGGAGATATAAGTACGCTTGAAACCACTGTTTTAGTTGAAGACTCAGGCACAGACAGATAATTTAATTCACTTCACAGCTCTGCTCTGGAACGACAGTGTACATTCCGGCACGACTGATGGCATTGGTCGAACATTCGAGTACTGCTACCATTTTAAAATGATGCCATGGATTAGCTTTCAACATATCCAGCAGACTCATAAGAGATATCCGCTTCAAGGCTTGTCAAGAGCTACAATAAGTCTGTGTTTAATCCGCAGAGCAAGAGTCCAGATTCCAAGCTGCCCATCCATAAGGGGGTTTCAAAGTTAAAACTTTGGGCCCAACTTGAGGTCCAACTTGGCCTCCAACTTGACCTTCAACTTGTGGAGTTGGAAACCCAAGTTGGGGTCGTTGTCTGTGAAACACCTAAGCCGACGCGCGAGGGCCCAACTTCAGAAGTTGAGGCGTCGCGTATCAGAACCGAGGTGACCCAGGCTGGGGACCCGAATTAGCTGAAATTGGAGATGAAGTTGGCCATCAAGTTGGGCTCCAAGTTGGATGTCAAGTCGAGCTCTTGTGCATGACTTGATCTCCAACTTTGGATTTTTGGGTTCCAACTTGACCTCCAACTTCATAAGTTAGAACCCAAGTTGGAGCTCAAGTTGAAGCTCAAGTTGGGCCCCAGATTTTAACTTTGAAACCCCCTATATTTAAGCGAATAATCGCTAAACCTAATTCAACTTCTCCCGCTAACGACGCGGCGTACACCCCTTCAAACAAAATCCGCTACTTTTAGTCACCGTCGACACTCCCCCGCCAGGTAGAGACTGCCCGCCAGTGTTCGTCGCATCAGCGACGGTGTGGCAGCCAGCGTAAACTGCACATGTCAGCATCGTCGTGTTCTGTGTTTGAGCGGGATTAATCATTCGTTCCTTCGTTAAAAAGCCTTGGGAGGGGAAAACGTACCTTAGCATTGTCAAAGTTCGCTGTAAGATGGGGAGAATTTTTCAGTGCGATAAAAGAAAGATTAAATAAGATTAAATCATACGGTTTGCGAACCCGCACTGGCCTCCGGGGAGGCAAGCGCAGAAATCGAGGCACTCTGGGGATTGTTAATAAGCAAGCGGGCAAGTGTTTTCTCAAGGACACGCTCACCTTCCACGGTCTCGGTGAGCGTGAAGGTGAGGAAGTCATCTCCGTGAATCGAAGCATTCAGATTTTCGAACGCGACAGTCGCACACGCGGCCGCAGACGGAGTTGGAGTAGAAGTCGCGGCACACCCCGGTGCGAATGTCGTCGTCGGCGGGGGACCCATGGCACCACGACGGCCCCCGGACACGAGATGGTCGCCATGTTCAGTTCAACGGTTGTGAGCGCGTAGATGCACCCGTTGTGGACGGCGTTTGCGCCGACTTCGACATTGCCTGTTGCGAGGATATTACCTTGTAAGAGGGTGTTCGCGCCGATGGTGACGATCCCCGCGATGGCCCAGATGACGTTCTGCGGGAGGGCGCCCCCGGCGAGGGTTATGCGCCTGTTGGTCTCTTGGTTGAAGGAGCCAGAGATTTGGAAGATCCAAGCTGGCGTTCGTATATTACATCAGACTGTTTGTCCGAGGTCGAAGGGGGGACGTACTATCGGTGGAACTCCCCGTAAGTGTAATATCTCCCGCGATGGTGACTGCGGTCGTCCACTTGTATATCCCAGGAACGAGGTTTGCGCCAACGATGCGGCCTGAAATACAGGACAGATCCCTTGGTTCAGCAGGGAACAGCCAAGAAAACATCGACAGTCTCACCGTTTCGCAACCCCACGAAATCAGCGCCCGGTCTACCTGTTTTGTATCACCACATAAGTCTCCATAAGATGAATGAAAGTCAACCCACCCATCGCATCCGTGAAAGCAGCTTGCATATCCACCGCCGCACCGGCCAACAGCTGCGGAGTTGGGGCCTCATCGGTGCCGACCATCACCCGGCCGTTCACCTGCGCCGAGGCCGAGAACTGCTGACTTGCGTCCCGCACTAGGCCGAAATTAGAAAGGGAGCTGGCGTTCCCGGAGGCGACACCGACGTCGCCGGCTGGATGGGATTGCCGGTCAGATTTGAGAAATAGGTATATAAGATTATACGCACTGATGGCGGACGTCGGAGTGTTGAAGACTCAGGTATTTGCCAGTATGGCGAAGGTTTTCGCGCTTCCCAAGACAACTGGTGCGGGCCCCGCGGCAAGAGAGTAGCCGATCGTAGCCTAAGTCACGATGGGTACAACAGCGAACCGCGAAGCGTCTGTGCACGTACCAGAAGGCCGGCGGCAATTTTGAGATGGGTTATATGTATGTCTAAAGGGTGCTGTACTGAGAGGAGAGGAGGAGCGGGCACCCTAACCCTGAGGCAAGCCGAGCGTAGTAGCCCTTTAAATACGACATCGGAAGCATCAGTTCGAAAGGCACAAGATGCACGCTGATCAGCGACAGAGGGAAATTTAATTTCAGCCGTGCGTGGTACTGTGCCCGAGTTAGAAGCTGGTTGATACTCGAGAACCCTCCTCCAGGCACGCCGGTGACAATGAGAACCGCTGTCACCGCATTGCTTCCACCTGGATGATACTCAGTGTATGAGCCTTGCGAGGTAGCGAGAGTCGACTGACTTGATATATGCGTGACAATTGCCGGCGGGCCGAAAGCCGATACTCTGCGGGAAGAGTTAAGTAATGCGAAAGTATACGGACAAAATTAGGCTTGTGTTGTTGGTTCCGACTTAAATCGAGACTGGCAGGGAGCAGAATGATGGACAGATGCCGCAAAATTTGATGGACATTTGATAGACATTTGATGAGGATATACAAAAGGCGGCAGGCAGGTACATTCAAGAAGGAGGCACATTGAGATCAAACAAGGCACATTCCACTTGATGTGCCTCCTTTGACAGGAAAGAGGGCACTTGCCATTTTGGAATGTACCGTCAGCAAAGCTCTGTTCGGTCCCCCACTCTTTTTCATTTTTTTCTCCTGCCACCTACTACTGCTCACCCAAACCCGCCCCCGACACGTCGAAAGCGCGTCAAAATGGCCCCCGAAGTGGGCGCAGGATCAAAACATACGCCGGCAGGCCAAGAATGCCTTTACAGCCTGTCGGCACGTCTTCTGATTGAATTCCGGAACTATGTACGTCGTTGCCGCCGAGTCTGGACAGGTATTCTGATGCGCTAAATTAGGTTTTCTCTCCCGGGACTCGCGATCGACTCGACATTTGATTTTCTAGGCGACTTCAACTGGAACTCAGATGTTTCTACATATCCTTCTTTGAATTTTGACGGCGCGGATATTGGTGGTTTATTTGTGCAGGATGTCCCCAACGGCGCGCTCTCGACTGTTGACCCCACTTTGTTTGGGCTAGCCACAGACAACTGCAACGCCGTCATCCCATCAAACTTTGACACGACTGTCGTGGATCCCCTGGTCAACTTCCTTGCGTTATGGGTTTATGGGTTCTTCCACTGACCTCGGTGCCATTATCGATCCCGGCTAAGGCTGGCTAAGATTATGAGTACATTCGATTATAATGTAATGTAATGTTAGAATTACGATTAAATACAGCTTGACTGTAATTTTTGGGCTAATATTAATGCACTATTACATTACAATATGTTATGATTATATTACATTATGGGCGGGCGTAATCAATTGTAATGTTAATTAAATAGCGGTGGTTGGCGGGCGTGGCAGGCACGTCCGGGTGTGCTCGGAACATGGAGCCTCAAAGTTCTCTTTCGTGAACAATGCCGTAGATCACCTGGAACTTTCCGAATGGCCAATGCAGCCGAACTCAACCTCGCCGCCAGGCCTGAACGCCACTGCCCCAAGTTCTCCTTCCTCCTTTCATTCCACATGTATATCCCTGAAGACTGTCCTCGCCGCCAGGCCTGAACGCCACTGCCCCAAGTTCTCCTTCCTCCATTCATTCCACAAGTATATGAGCTGGAGGTATTTTTCAGCGGTATCTATCCCATGGCTGAGGACGACAACACCATTTTGGCATGATGGAAGGCAAGTCCTCAATCTCTTTCACCGTTTTTGCATCTCATTGAAGCATCAGGTACATGCAATACACTTCCCAATCTTGTCTCGCATCGCACGCGACGTCCTTGCAATTCCCGGTGTGAGCATTGCGGCGGAGCATCTTTTCTCGAGCAGCAAACACACCATGTCTGATGCCCGGTCTTCTATGGTTGCGACTGCGTCGGCCACTGTTGTTGCGAAGGAATTACTCAAGGCTGGTTTCGGGGAGGCCTAGACTATCTGCAGGGTATTACGATCCATTAAGTATGATTAAATTTGATTATTTTTTGAATACAATACATTACAATACACTTTCCATTACATTTGGACTTGTGGGCTAATATTAAATTACGATTACAGTACATTATGGACTGGGAGCGTATTTAATCATAATCTTCCAGCCTTGATCCCGGCTGTGCTTCCACAGGGCCATCGCACTTGCCCACCGCCACCAGAGTCCCCACCAGCTGCGTTCCCTGTTGTCGGGCAGTCGTCGGAACCGGAACCAGGCCCGAGTGCCCCGAGATCACGGCGTTCTCGAGAAGAAGTGGACATAGGGAATATTCTTCACACAACACGTGCCCGAGGCCCCGAGCTCCCAGCAAACGGTTTGCAGAGTACGAGGACGTCTCAGGCTGCCCACACAAAAAACCAAGAGCAAAAAGGTACAGTTTCTCGCCTCATTTTTTTATGTTGTAGCATCTGAATTCTTCGGCTTCACAGTGCTGCAGAACTGAAACAGTAGAATTACAATATGAACATCTTAATAAATGTAAAATCTGTTAGTTCAACGAACTTGACTTATTGAGCTCGTGCTACAAAGAACTCGTATAGAGTATTGGGGAGTTCGGGGATGCCCGGGACAGGTGTCCCTTTGAGTACCCACCGTCAGAAAGAAGACCAGGACGCACTGATGCCAAACCTGACACTGGAAATGGAATGTGCCGCCCTTGCAATAATTATGCCGCATGGTCCCGACATTTGATAGATGCTTTGTAACGAGCTTGAAATTCGGTTTCAGCACACCTCATGTTCTGGTGAATTTACTTGTATGCAGATTGCACTCTATACTAAATGCATATTCAGTCTGCCAGACACCGGGTATTCCTGCGCTGGCTGCCGCGGGCCACCAGAGAATCCGTCGCAACGTCGCATTCTTCAATTCGTCCCTCCACCTAAACAACATCCTTGCGTTTGTGCGAACGTCCTCGTACATCCTCTTCTCAATCTTGGTAATTTTCGAAGTTCAATTATGCCATTCGGATACAGTACTCTCTGAACGAAACCAAAGACCTCTTCACGACGAACACATCGTCGCCGAGCTCCATTCCGCTCTGAACCACTCAATCCCCGAGCACCTAAGATGGGATCCACATCGCGCGGACGCGATGTTCTTCAAGAAATCTGTGGCGCTATACTGCGCGTACTACCTTGCGCAGACTCGATGACGACACCGCCCGTTTGTATCGATGGTGAGGGAGGGGCCGACGGTGAGTTTCGATATTTCCGATTGCAATTGAATGTGCCTCATGGAATTCATTTCGACGCTGCCGTCCCTCGATGATACCTGGATT
Organism: Mycena rebaudengoi; assembly: GCA_029282285.1. Taxonomy (NCBI): domain Eukaryota; kingdom Fungi; phylum Basidiomycota; class Agaricomycetes; order Agaricales; family Mycenaceae; genus Mycena; species Mycena rebaudengoi. The sequence goes on along the minus strand of JARJCX010000115.1, from coordinate 29,624 downwards.
GCCAGAACGAGCGCGAACACGTCGTGGACGTGTGGCGATAGCATAAGAAGGACACGCCGGCGGTTTTCTCCTCGTGAGTATCGTCAGTCTCTTTACATGTCTCCTTGATTCACGTGATCGCGTTTTCATCGCGTACAGCCGGCGATGACCACGGCCGGCGTCATGTTGGTGAACGTGTGAAGCGGCAAGCGCACGAGACTCGCGCCTCACATGCACCCTTGGAAACACAATCGGAAGATTAAATGTTAGACCCCCGGATTGCGTCCCTTACTGTAGATCCTATGTTATCGTGAGAGTCCTCTCAGTTCTTTCCATGTCTCTTTCTTAGATCGATCCTTGTAAATGCTTAATCAATTTTGATCGGCTGTGGCATAGGGAACATAGTTTTTTCTCCCAGCTAAGAAAGAAGAACGGACCGGAATCATCAACGAACTCTCTTTCCTTCGCCAGAAGCTTTCTTTTCAAAGGCGCTTTGGACCTTGGGGCTTACCTAGCCGAGAACAAAGCCTTGCAAGTGCGAGGATCTTGGGCTCTATGGACCTTTCGATACTGCGATCGAGCTCGTCCTATGTCCACATTTGGTTAAACGCCTGGAGATCAGTTCGCTCTGACCTTACAGATCGACGTCACTTTGTCTGGGTGGCTCTTTCTCAGGCTCTTTGGGCTCTGACCTTTGAAAATGGCTTTGCGCTATAAATCATATCTGCCACCTCCGACATCCAACTGAATCGCCTTCCACCCTCAACCTCCGAAACTACACCTCTCCTCACTCAAAATCCAATGGGGTACCACCACAACAGCACTTGCTCCGCTGCTTCCCAGCAGCAGCAGCGTTACACGCCGTCGCTTGCCCCTGGAAGTCTACAGTCCCCAGAAATGGAGGGCTGGGATGACTGGCGGGATGGAACTCCACGGCTCAGTGTTCTTCGACTACCCGGGGCAGACACGCCAGGGCGTCTCTATGCGTGACCTGGGGCGCAAAGGCGTGATGACGCCCACCCAGGGCCCCAATGATCCCGCACTGTGCATACGGGGCTGTAGCGTATTATCTTTCTCTTTCGCATTATAGTATTCGAGCACCTCTACCTGATTTTACTCCACAATATGTTCGAGAATGTCTGGTAGATGAAGGTCGCGCTGGAATGTGTTTTCTCCTCTGGACATTCATCATCATAGACTTTCGTCGCTCTCGTATACCCTTGACCTGACATCATTAAACCGTGCAACTCAGAGTCCGACACCGAGGTTCCTCCTCCTTGCATCAAGCTCGAAGTCAAGCTTGAGCCTACGGCTGCTTCTCACCACAGGCCCGGGCGGTTCTGAAAAGTCGACTATCTCCAGCCGACCAGATCTCCTGATTCGAGAAAGTGCACCATGTGGTTCAACCCAACGAAGTTCCAGTGCCCCGGCCGGCGGCTGAGCCTGATTTCGACACCGCGTTCGTTTTAGAGTTCTCTCACGACGATCATGCGAGAAAGGAGACAAGCGGAGGGAGGCCCAATGGGCTTGACGCCCTTCTGAAAGCTGAGGTACCCACCCCGCTCCGTGCAGGTAGTAGCGGTTATGAAGTGCCAATATTTTGATGGTGAACTCATCATGGCTACGAAAGCACGGACGGCCCCCAGCTGCCAAAGGTTTTCAGTCCAGCGAAAAAACAAATTACTCATTCGAGTCATTCGGCTCGTGTACCAGTGTTTGCCGAGTTGTTCAACACTTCAAAACCCGCGGCTGCCCCAGGGCCGGGTGCAACTCCAAGAACTGCTGAGTTGTATTCCATCACCTTATTTTGGCTAGGTCCCCCAACCTGAATAAGATCATTTCAGATCACAGGAGTATGTATAGGAAATCGCCAAGCATGACCAAACACAATGTTGAACCAGTTCCCCAGTAACCACAGGGGTATGTGATTCATCTGTGGCGTCGGTTCTGAGCATGACCAAACAATGTTGAACAGCTTCCCCCGTAACCACAGGGGTATGTGAATCAGTCTGTAAATTCCAAATATATATGGTTCACGGCATGGCCGTAACGGTTACATGGCTACAAGACGGGCCGCAGCTCCGCTCCGGCAAACGAAGGTTGAAGGAATGAGAACTTAACTGCATCGCAGAGATACAACATTTCAGTGAATAAACTATAGAGTAGTGAACCGTGAGATTGAGACTGGCGAACCAACGTCGGAATTCGGTAGCAAGAAATGAGACGCAGAGACATGAATGAAGCTCGCTGGCCGGCGCAGACCCAGAAGATTCTGAGCTAAGAACGAATTGTGGCCAGACCGATGGGGTTATCGGGGAAAGATATACCGCAAAAAGAAGAGCATAGCGACATGAAAATAAATGGCCAAGATTTACACCACTTGCGCAGCACAAATGGGAGTTAGCACCTGGTCAGGAGGATCAGAATGAGTCAGAAGCGCAGATAAATATGGATGAATTCAACAACGCCGGCAGAGCCGATGGAATACCCTTTAACGGCAGAGGACCGAATGATTGCGTGCAATATAATAGCTGGGGGGAAATAACCTTGCATAATCTAGGTATTGTACGGCTTGATACGCGGGATGTGCAGAGAGTCAGAGGTCTAAATTAATAGCCAATGTTCGCCAGCACCAGCCGATCCAGATTTTACGGAATCTTGCGTGAACCACGTCCTGGAGAGGCCGAGACGCAAATGGTCAAATCCGAGGAACGAGACTATTAATCAACGGCCATAGTATCCAACCGTCAAGAAGATTCCGAGTGAGGCACTAGAATGGTAAGATCAATGGAGCAGGGGGGGAAGAAAGTGACGGGAAACGACGACGAGACTGGTCTTTCATACACCCCGGTGATACTGCCGCCCTGGGAGAAAGTGACGGGACTTGCGGCACAGTGAGAGAAATACTGCAGCGTAGTGAGAATTTGTGGTCAGCTGAGAAATTGTATGAGGACACAAATGGGGTAGGAGGGCAAGACCCACAGGGAGAGGAGAGGAAGTGCTCATGGAGATATTATATACCTACATGGGGCAACTGCACCGCCGAACGAGCAAAAATTTAAAGAACGGTTAATTGTTCAGATATTTTCATGAGCTGTTCTTGATGTAGATGTTACCTGCAGGCCTCTATAAAATTTGCAATGAGTATAGTCATATTTCATAGCCTGATATTTGAATATAGCAAGGCTTTCACCAAGATGCCGACATTCACAAGGCAGAAGAATGTTGGCAAATGTATATAAGAATCCAACACCTTTGACTCTGGACATTTTGATTGGCTGTCACACCTTTTGTCTCTGGTCAACTTGCTCTGAGAGCTCCGAATGGTGTCACCCGCTCCATAGTTCCACCCAAATGCTCAAATTTCCACCGAAATGTTGAGTTTCCATTTATAAATTGGTGAGATGTTGAATACTCGACTCTCGGAATGTAAACTGTTGAACTTCCGTGACAACAGTTGAATGAAGGCAAGTATTGGGCTGATGGACATCAAATGTGCAGACTGAATATTCTTGTGGGCACTGGGAAATGTGTTCAGGTATCAGGGCATTGGGCCACAATACTAACGAGATGAAACCCAGGTTGCTTGAGTGACTTTGCGTGCAGAAACCAGATAACCGTGACCTGCACTGGATATGTGGGTACTGGAAATATCTTCGGGCAGGGCATTGGGTCACACTACTAATGAGATGAAGACCGATAACCGGTTATCTGGCTGGATATGAAGGCACTTGGGATTTTGAAGAAGGAAGGGAACAGGGGGAAAAATGGATAAACCATGGAACTGATGCATTCATGTTCAAGCAGGATGAAGGCTAAGCTTCAAGTCGGAAGGTAGATGAAGAATTTGCTCACCAAGATTTAGTTTGTAAATTTCCTCCCCATTGAAGTAGCTTAGTTATTATCCACTAGGCTGTGAGGAGTCAACTGGAGGTTGACAACGAGCAGCATCTTCAGTATCATGCTACTTACTTTCATCCCTTCCACTGATTGAGCATTTCAAAAATTTCACTGAAAATATTGTTGAAAAACTTCCTTTATTTTTCACACATTTTTCACTAAAAAAAATTGTGAATTTTAAAGATGGTTTTCACCAGAATCTTTTACAATTGAAAATGTGCTGAAAAAGTTTTTAACTTTCAAGATTTTCAATGGAAATATTTGGAAATTTTCACAACTTTTGAAGTGGAAAATCTTTTAAAAATCATGGAAGTTTTTTAGCAGTATTTTCAGTGAAAATTTCGAAATGCTCAACCAGTGTTCACTGTCTGAATATATCCACCATAGCAAATCATGGGTTACTGCTAGTGACCTGATAATAATACTGAGAGCTTCCTCAATTCCTCAGTACACTGGTTGAGCATTTCAAGTTTTTCAGTGGAAATATTTATGAAAGAAAACTTCATTTTTCACTTGTTTTTCACTGAAAAAATAGGTCAAAAATTTGAAACTTTTTCAGCAGTTTGTGAGTTTATTTCAATTTTTTTCACCTTCAAATCAAAAAGTCCCGAAAAAGTTGTAAGTCTTTCATGTAATCTTTGAGTGAAAAAAGTGTGAAAAATGAAGGAGGTTTTTCACCAATATTTTCACTGAAATACTTGAAATGCTCAACCAGTGGTATGCTTGGAAACAAGAAAGCATGCCAGGAATCAGTCACTGCCACAAAAAGGTTGTGTTTAAAACTGAGGTCAAACTATGCCATCACAGCTGGCAATTGAAGGCATGAACTGCAACTTGCTGTCCTTAGGGGCAGCAAGTAGTCAAACATGAAAGGGCGTGCATTTTGAACAAGTTACCAAATATTTGAATCATGCTGCAGCCGAATTAGGCCTTATTGTGGCCCACAATACCAACCTGTTACACGACCGTGATGGCCGTGTTTCATTCAATTTGTTTGAAATAAAAGTGTTAGGGACGAGTGGGGAAAGCGCAGCCACAATCATCCAAAGCTGTTGACCGCACAACCGTCCTCTTTGATCAATGAACACGGCTCAGGTCTGCACCCCGCTCCGCTATAGCGTAGGTTGGTGCCTGCGTGTGGGCGGTAGGCGGTAGGGATAAAAGGCTGAAATCATGATGTCAGCATAAAAACAAAGTTTAAAGTAGGAACTAATGACCAGCACCGATGCGTCAATGACGCGCAATCCCCCCGCACCCTTGACACGTAGGTCTGGATCGACAACACCCCAGGAAGCCCCGTACGGGGACATCGACGCCGTACTGACAAGGTGGGCCGATGCTATCGTCACGTTGCGTATATACGCGTGGAACACGTCGTCCAAGGAGTTCGACGCGGGGAGCCCATCGGCGACGCCCAGAATATAGTTTGACCATACGGGCGCGGTGATGAAACGGTATCCGGCCTTGAGACCTTCACTGGTTGCGAACACGTCGAAGTCAGTGTTGAGCAGTCCGAGATCGATCACTGGATTCACGAAGGGGTCGCTGCTGGCCAGTGTGACGGAGCCGCCTGAATGAAAAATTAGATCAAAAGCTAGACGGTTGGTATAGTAGGGAACATACGGCTCGTTGGGGTGACCAGTGCAACGTCAATGTTGAAGTAGTGCCCACCAGTCAAAAGGCCATCCAAGCTGCCCGCCTATAGTCCCATCAACGTCGTTCGAAAGCCATGTAGCAACTGAAACCTTACCGTGAACGTAAATTTGAAATGGGGCGTCGTCGAGCCTGCCGCAGGGTCCGCCCCGAACGGCGCGAGTTGTGTTTGGTTGAGACGCGTCCAGCCGACGTGCGTGATACCGGGTGCCGTGAAGGGCCCCGTCTTGGTCTTGTTCCACTCTGCATACGACTCGTTGAAACGAGTCGCATTCTGCCGCACCGACTCGAGCGTCTCTGTGCCGCTGACCAGCCAGTTCATGGCGACTGCGGGGTGATCGGTCGCGTTCTGGCCGACACTCGGGAGGTCATGCAAGGACTGGGTGCCGAGCGCCTGGAGGGCGGTCGCGTTGCCAACGCCGGAGAGCATCAGGATAGCCGGCGATCCGACTGAGCCGGCAGAGAGGATGATCTCCTTGCGAGCAGCCACCGTCGTCGTCGAATTACCAGTTTGGTCCTGCGTGAATTCGACGGTGTTGAACGCGACCTCACCGCCGGACTTGGTACTGTGAAGGCGCAGCACTCGAGCGTTGAGCAGAATGTGAAGGTTCAATCGCTTCTGGATACTCGATGGCAAATAGGACGTGGCGGCGCTACTGCGCTGTCCGTGGCCGATGGTCCCTTGATACCAACCTTGAACAATAGTAGCATAAAATTACAAGCCCATCACATGTTTGAAAGTACACACTAACTCCCAGCAGCTTGCCCGAGTTCATGTCCAAGTTGAATGGAAACTCTGGAAGCTGCTTTGTCGCCTCGAGGACGAGTGAGGCAGCAGGGTAGCGGAAACCCGCGAGGCTCACGGAAGTGACCCCTGTCGTACTGTGGACACCCGGGTTATACTGCCTGGTCGTGTCGTGGTGGTCCGCTGGTGGTGACCAGCGTTCGTTCTTCGACATCTCGGTCGAAAGGGAGATATCATTTATGTGCGAACACACTTACTTTCAGGAAGTAAGGGAGGATTTCATTCCAGGACCAGCCCTTGTCGCCAGTCACTGCAGCGTACCGGTCGAAATCATCGACCGACCCTCGCGTATAGAACATTGCATCTTAAAGTTAAACCATGTCGATATAATTTAGAAATTCAAGGTGAGTGTGTCATGCTTACTGTGCGAAGTGCATCCGCAAAGGATGTGCCCACGGGGGTAGTCCAGCACACGACCACCGAGACCAGGTTGCGGTGTCGTGGAATAATTCCAGCTCCAAAGCGGGTTAGCAAGCACATCTCTGAGGTTGAATGGAATCTCCGTGGGGAGTGCGCCTTCGTTCCTGCAGTGCATAGTCCCAATCTGTGGATAGTGAGGAGACAGAAGACTCACGTAACGCCACCTTCCAGAAGCAGCACAGACCATTTGGAATTTTCAGATAATCGATTGGCGAGGACGCTTCCAGCGGCTCCACCTGTAGGATAAATTTGAATAAGGCATCTTCTGATAGAAACCGCCTCACCTCCTACAATGAGAAAATCATAGTCGACACTTGGTAGATCTTTCACGTTGGTGTAAAGGTTTGCCTGGCATGCAAGGATGAGCGCAAAGAGGGGTAGTAGAAGCTGCATAGTGCAACAGGCAGCAAGTAGCCTAGGCTTGTCGCTCTGGTGCTGTCAGCGATACGACGAACGAGGGGCGAGGTCCAAGCAATAGAGGATGAGGACATGATGGTTTTATGCAGGGATACATCGGCAAGATATGTACGTAACTTTAGTCGAACAGTTCAATCAACAACTTAAACTGTGGCGGAGCTTAAACTTTACGAGATATTCCCAGGATATTCCACGGTATGTCAGAGTATGCCGTTGCGGAGTTCCGTTCGGAGGCGTACGAAGTCCCCCAAATTTGGGCGGAAGAACGTCGTCAAGAAGGTGTTCAAGGTCGCCGGGCACCGAGAATTCTCGAGCGTGAAGCATGCGGCGTGCAGGTTTTGGAATTTCCTGAATCGAACCTGAAATTCGCGTTCGGGGTTGGGGAAAAACTTGCTCGAGCCTGACATAAACCGAACTTTGCAAACTATAGAAAAGCAAGCCTGACCAGTTATCTTTCATCGCAAAACAGGGACGACTCCACGCTGGGTCAGTTGACACGGGAGAAGAATGGGGAATAAGGTCCGGAATTTTGGGACCGCACACACTAGGCAGGCGCGGCATTTTCCCCTGGCCCGCGCTAGAGTTGCTATCAAGCATTAGACGAGTTACAGGAAGGCAACTGCGACGTGTGGAGGCTGTTCCATTAAATCCGGAATTTCTTTCGAGCGCTGGATCCTTGGACTCCTCTCGTTTGCTTCGGGCTCATTTCGTTCCCCAGACGGCCGAGGGAATCTTTCGACGATCTCTGTTTTGAAATCCATCCTTCACTGGTCTTTCTCTTCCTGTTCCGATTGTTTGCATTAAATATCTGCGGCAGTATCCTTTGTTTCCTCTGTACAAGCCGTGCCTTCGCTTCGCTCCGGCTTAGGGGTTGAGAGGGTAGAAATAAATTCATCATTTTAGCTGTGGATACGCATGAAGCTATTTAACCAATGATGGGACAAATATTGACCATCAGAACTGGAAGGAAAACCGAAGATATAGGATATTATCATTCGAGACTGAATAGTGACTGAAACTTGAAGGAGGGAGCGTTCACTTACCTCAGGGTTGGTATAATCAAGAAGGTAGGAATCATTGCTACAAAGAAGGATGGTTCATGTCTGTACTGAAGGAAGAGGTCGGCATTAAAGGTGTGGAGTTGAATAGAAACTCGCGGCTACATCTATACTTTAGCAAATCGCAATAATCCATACAGGATGGCGGTGAAGAACGAAATGCCGAGATGCTGGTACATCCGAGAGTCCGACCCAACTTAGATAGTCGTACTACCTGCGGCCCGTGCATATCAATATCGAAGTGGAATGGAATGGAGGTGATGAGATGGTGTACCAGGCGGAGAGGATGAGAAAGTGCCCACGCGACACAGGTCTGGTGAAATTAAATCACCATAATTGAGCCTTGAAAGCACCGGTAAACATGCTCACCAGCAGAGATCGGACTGGGATGGAAAGTGGAAGGCTGGCGAGAAGAATGCACCGGCAGCACAATGCAGGTCAAGGACCGTGCATTAACACGTGCATCGAAGCTTATACGAACAGCTCTTTTGATATACGTATGCCCAGCCCCATCTCGATTCGGAGATGCGAAGTTTCTGTTGATGTTGAGTATCCCAAGAATCAAATCTATGGATACGGACCGTGGGTTAATGCATTCGTTCCGCCTAGAGTGAGTGGAAATGGTGAACAGGCGACGAAGTAGGTCGTCGTGGGACTCGATGCCCGGGGTGTGGCTCACTGGGATCTGGCGAACGGAGCACAGAGATGGAACAGCACTGCCTGAAGTTGAATAATATCGTGAGCCGCCTCGGTCTTGAAATGTTGCAATCGGTCGTTGCTCCGCAGCACACGCGTCTTGCTATCAGGCCCACTCGTCTTGAGATGTATGACAGGCATTGAATGCTTGTGAAACCTTAACGCGAGATTGCGAGACCATTACGTAGTATTTGCGTGGCCTTGGCTCGGACTGACGGTCGGTAGATTCGTGGATGGCCGTTCACAAACACGCAAAGGAGCGAAGATGGAATAACGAACGCAGTAAGCTTCCAGCAGAGTTGAGACGGAGCGAAGATTCAGTGTTGCGTAGTTCTTGCATTTGCTGCTCGCGGTATATGGCTGAGGGTGTGATTATTCCGAGACATCCAGCAACTCATTGAGAGAGACGGCGGCACGGCTTGATGCTTGCCATATCTTGGGGCAGGCTTGAATTATCGAAGTACAGCCGAACACCATGTGGTGGGGAGAGGACAGCTTCAGGATGGCGGAATGATGATGGGGGGAAGAAAAGCGCAGCAAGGACAGACAGGCATTCCTTTTGAGCGGGTCTTAAGCGCGGGAAAGTTGGCCGCGTGCTTGCTCCGATTGGGCGGCACGTACAGCTCCCAGAGCTAAGTGGTGATCGCCGTCGTTGTCTGAGAATAAACATGAGAAAAAACGACCGAATTGCCAATTGGGTGGACTCAGAGCGAAGGCTGGAATGGATGAGAAAGAAAAGACAAAATGAGGTGATGGCAAACAGGTGCACACTGATACGAGGCTCAGGCATCTGCTTAATACACGTACCTCTCATCAGCGTCGAGCTCGAGGGGTATGCTAAACTAGATCCCTATGTCACCGCAGGACTCTACTTCGGTGTCAGCATTTTGAGCGGAAAGCTCAAGGTGAGCGCCGGGATAGAGGCCAAAGCTTCTCTTCTCGTCACAGCATCAGTTGCCGTGAAGGGCGGAACGGATACCGCCACCACGTTCCAGGGTTGCCAGGGAGTGACCGTTTCGCTGGACGCGAAACTTGAAATGTGAGGTGACTTTATGCAATCCACTGTCCGTGCTCAGATGGGACATACCCAGATACCTCACTCTTGATGCTGGCAATTTCAACCGTCATTACCATCCGCAGGACCTTGTTGATTTCCCAATATTTTCAGTGCATCGGGCGAGCACTTGATTTTTCATATTTTGTCTGTATTTATCCCTGACGTGGCGCAGTATTCCTACCGCAGTGGGAATGGACAATTGGCACCAGACGTTCCCGTTCCGATTTTGACGCCCACTGTTCCGAATGCCACATACCGGATCCGGACGATTAATGCCCAAGTCAAGAATGCAATGTTGCATGTGTTGTGGCTGCCGAAGCCGAACGGTAACTTGGTTGCCATTCCCCCTACCGAGGTCGTCGATGGCCCGGGCAGTATACATCGCTTATTCCAGTCCTTAACTTCCGAAAGAAACGCCGCCGCTGGTGTCTATGACAATCAGGTTCTCCACATCAATGCGCTCTTAATGCATTTCGCGCATGCCTCCCCGCTTATACTGTCCCCGAAAGACGCAGTTCCCAAACACTCCCTTGTTGTGTAAAGCTCATTGTTTTTATCAATTCTCTGGCGACTTAATTCTCGTGCAGGGTTCTCCGATCCGAAATTGGCTCGGATGGCCCGCGTTCGTCGGCGCGGTCATCGGGAACAAAGGGGGGGGTATCACGCCAAAAGGATACTTTTACCCCGTCGTCTGCATCTATGACCCAAAGTATTGAACTCCAGCAAGAGTGTTTCTTGTCACAGATCCAGTCAGCGGGCCAAAAGTACTGATGAGGTTCACCGACCGCATGCACCTACGTAACAGACCTCTAGCATCATCTATGCACCTGGACTGACGATTGTTCTCAGCTATCGCCAAGCTAGGTCTGAGCAATGTCAGGTGTTGTTGTTCCGGATACTAACAATTACACAGTCATGGATGGCCCACCGTTCGAATATTGCCACTTTGCGTCGTTCACTATAACGTAGTTCACTACGGCACTTTCGAAATTGTCGGATCCGTAAACACACACACAGCATGTCCGATGACGAGGACAAAAACGACTGCGCCCTATCTCCGGGATTGGACAGTTTAATCGCCATCACTTGCGAGTTGCGTCGTCGAGACTTTCCCCATCCATCTGTGCTAGCACCGACCTAATACATCCGCGTGAGTTCACTTAGCTGATGACTCCCAGGAACTTTTTTCTTACACGTTAATTTCCAGTTGTATGACATCCGTGCCAAAACTGTTGACATTGTATTCTAGACACCATAGGCTTCGTACCATACTTTTTTCTGTGCTTCTGTCCTTCTCAAGGCATTTTTTTTTTTCATGATACCGTGTATTGAGTCCCCGTTCAATGCATTTCTTTGTATTTTCCCTTTCCCAATGTCTCGTTTTGCTTGCACATGGCATCTCGCACATCTCTGGGCGCAAATTTTCGTTTCACCCGGCAGCGTACTAGTAGTACTCGATATATCTTGTCTTGGTACAATATCCGCCCTTTCTACTGAGAACGTGTTGTTGGGACTGAATCAGTGATCGTGAGAAAAGATTGGTCATTGGCCCATCCCAGACAATGACTAAGCTGACGGCGCTCTTTTCGCCCATCACAGTGTCTCTGTCCATCTTGCCATGGCACCAGCGCCTCCTACCTTCAATTTGTTCCAAATAAACGGGCCATGGGCTTTCTCGGGGACTCTCAGTCTTGCCACAGACGACTCACTCCCCCGGGACAATATCATCCAGCGAGCGGTCGTGAGTGAATTTCTTGATGCTTCTCTTGTCTCGTACTCTGCCCTCCTTAACGACCCCAAAAGACACCTGCTGATAGGTCCCTCATATCACGGTTTGTGACGTCTGCCCTCAAACACAGTGCCGAAATGTCGGGTCCGCTCGATTATTTCCAGTAAAACATCGTGGCTCGCCATCTGCTCCTTACAAAGACTCCCGGGTTTGGGCTCCTCAATAATACTGTCCTTTCCACTCTTAAGCCGGTACTCCTTGTTCCTATGGTTTTGGATGCGCTCCTCCACTCAGGCGCCCCTGATTCTACGGCCCCTCTCGTTGCACGAGCCGATGAGAGGCCCGACGTTTCCCAGAAAGAATGTACGACATTTTCTAGTCAGAAGGGCCTGTTCACAATATCTAAAAGTACCAGTTTTTCAGCAAGTTTTGCCAATGGCATGCTATACTCTCTGAAGGTCATCGTCTCTTTTGCGAAGTTCAGGCAATCAATGCCCCCGCGAACGTCGATCTCCAATCTATGGCCGATTACCCTAGAAAACGCTGCCTCAATTTCATCAAACGTCGCTATAATGCTACGAATTCTCCTGGCGATATCACACAGTACAACATAGAGCAGGCCGCCTTTATGCTAACTGCCATTTTGGAGGTAAATGCACGTTATCCTTCTCCTACTTAAGTCTTCTGAGAGGTTCTGCAGGGCAATATCGTAAAATTCAATAAAGAAGCAGCGGTGGACACTGCCTGGGTGTACGTTTGGTGTGATACATTTGCTAACGGTTCCGCATTCTGATCAGGTTTTTTGTCGCCCAGGATTGCCAAGCGGCACGATGCAACCATCGAGCGTGCCGAAGTCGGTGATGTCTTGCATCGGCCCAACCTTTATGGGATTATGGCCGCTCTCGCCGTTGTCGTTGGCCATGGTCCCCTTTACCTGCTAATCGATAACAACTTCGCAACGGAGGTTTGGAATCCAAGGATAGATGTGTTCAAGGTGGGCCGACAGCATCCATATTGTGTCCCGAGGTTTCTATATCTCCAATAGTCTTGGCTGGCCGCTGGAAACGCGCACCGTGTCGATGTGGATCATCCCTTGGGCAGGCTCGAACGGAAATTATGGCCCATGCTGTTCTCTGTGGTAATCTCACGGCCAAGGAGCTGATCACCGCTTTTTTCATTGACACCGAGGTCGTCGATATTCTTGACAATCCTCCTCTCCAATACCTCGATGCTTAGAGTCAGTCTCTCCTCAACATGGCAGTCATGTGCTGAACTCTTTGCCTAGAATTCCCAGCAGATTTGATTGAAGACGTTTCGGAGTTGTATCAGATAGATGAACCACAGATACACAATGACAAAGACATTCTCCTCCCTCGGTCGGAGCCGTCCCTCAGACCACCTGGAGTAGATCTCCATCACTTAAATGTCCAGCATTCCAATATGACATCCGATTCCCATTCACAACGTCATGCCTTCGCGAAGAGCACTTTTCGTGAGCCTATTGTTGAATTCAATCGCCAGTCTTAACCAATCCCCCTCAGAGAAACCATTTGTTCCCACTCATACGAGCAATTCCTCTATGCATGAAAACTCTCTCCCCATCCAAGATTCAACCTCTTCCTCCGAGACTCCCCCAAATCCGGAACCTTCCGACACCCCTAGTGATAAACCAAATACGCCCATTGGCGATAGCACACTGTCTGCTGATTCTCATGCTGGTGGCGGGTCCGCCGATCCCGATGATGCGAACATGTCCCCTTTACCGGGATCATGTTTAGATCCTCCGGAAACAGTAGATTCACCTCCTGCCGAACCAGTACCGGCCGACGTAAATTCGTCTGCCGACAAGCAGGTTTCACCCGAGGTCCTTCACGGCAAAGATTCATTGCCGTCGCCTCTAGCCGACTTGTCAGAATTGAGCGACATCGATGAGGGCGGCGGAAATTCTTCTGTCTCTGATGGCGACCGGGACAGTGACGGTGAGGACGTCAAGATGGCCTACAAGCCGCCTGCGGCCCGTAGCCGCACCAAGAAAGAGCCAGCGGGTAGTACTCCAACCGCAGGCGCAGCAGTAGTTTCGACCCATGGGGGCGGTAGCAAGGCGGCATCGAGTGGTAAGGGTAAAAGTCCCACACGGAGTCGCGCTTCAAAGGCAGCGCCGGCAGGTGGCGGAGGTGGAGCAGGCGGATACCAACTCCAACGGGCTCTTTACCCTTTCATTCACATCAGCAGCCGCAAAGTCGAGTTCGAGCGGGAGCAGATTACGGAGGGTAGTCGCCTCAAGACCCATCCTTTGGTAGTCAATGCTCTACGACCGGTTAGTCTCCCGTTCTGTTTTGTTAGGACCAGGCTACTTGTGCAATGTCTCCCCGATTGGTTGTAAAATGTGCTTGCGAGATGCGGGAAGAAGTGGTCTATTCACACGGTGTAGTGTTTCTTCGTGCACTTCCTTCTTTGGGTTTGGGCCGTAGCAATAAAATGGTGAAATGTCGAGCTAACTCTAATAAAATCTTGGCGAAGTCATGTGTTGAGAAAATGCACCGTCCGACCTACTGCCTGTGTTAACGAGGCCGACAGCAATACACACAGCGATGTGATAATATGATAGGTGATAGTGGGCCCTGCCGCGACAGCGCGCTACATAATTATAAGTACAAGTACAGCAGAAGTGGCAAACACAGCGATTCCGATAGACTTCACGCAACTTGCGTATGATTGAAACTCGAAGACCGAATTGCAAGATGTTGCTTCGCGTTCGGTGTTCACTGTCTTTCGCTACCCATTTTACACTCAATTTCATGGTTGGGTGGTACAAAACCTAACGAAAAGAGTAAATAAAGCACCACAAGAAGACAGGTGGTCGAAACGTCGTGATATGCAACAAGTCTTTCCATATCCTCTGCATCGTGCACTTTATCCAGCTTGCGGTATGTTAATGCAAGATTGCGCATAGTCCAAATGGTGTTCGGATGATCTTCACCGAGAAGCTTCCTCCGCTTCTCGAGGGCCTCAGCCCAAAGCTCTTCCGCTTGCTGGAACTGATCTAGTTTGTAGTATGTCGCGGCCAAATTGTTCATGCTCCATAGAGTGTCGGAATGGTCTCCACCCAGCATTTCCTTCCGTTTCTGAGGGACTCGGATGAAAAGGCCCTTTGCCTTCTGCCACTGGCCTAGTTCTCCATATGTCCCTGCTAACCGAGCCATAGTCCATAAAGTGTCTGGACGATCTTCACCCAGTAGTTTCCTCTGCCTATCCAACACTGAAACCAAGAGTGCCTGTGCCTCCTCTAACCGACCCATGCGACAATATGTTGATGCTAGACGAGCTGAAATATGTAGGGTGTCTGGAGAATCTACACCCAGAAGTTGCTTTCGCTTCTCGAGCACTTTAAGCTCGATTGCCTCTGCCTTTGTGAATTGGCCTAGATCTGTGTATGTCCCTGCCAGATTGCACATGCTACACAGAGTGTCTGGATGATCTTCACCCAGAAGTTCCCTCTGCTTTTCCAGCGCCGAAGTCTCCAGCTCTGTGGCTTTCTCGAGCTGGCCTAGTTTGCTGTGTGTCCATGCCAGACTAGCCATTGCCCGCAGAGTGTGTGGATGATTGTCTTCCAGAATGGTCCTTCACTTCTCAAAGACTGTAACTTGTAGAACTTTTGCCTGCCTGAATTGGCCGAGGTCAAAATATGTCCATCCCAGGCTTTCCATAGCATCTAGGGTGTCTTCATGATCATCACCCAGCTCCCTCTCTTTTCCACGGAGTGCCACTCTACGCTCCTTCAGCTGCTCCAGCAGTGTTTCTGTAAGAGGTGGCGAGGATGCATGCTGTTGATGCCCCACTGTTCCACCAGCCTGTAAACTCCCATGAAGTGTAGCAATACCAAATAACTCATGCACTCACCGAATCTTGATATACGTGTGAACTTGGATCAGCATTCAACTCAGCCTGGAAACTCCCGGCATTGTGAACACCATGGTCCTAGCTTTGATCAGTCCGACACATTTTCGAATGACGAAATACTCTTACAACTTGTCCAATGCACTCCTGACTCTCATCACCTGAATCACATGAAATATTGGCCATGCTCTGATTTTCCTCGAGAGAGTCGATGGCGGACTTGTGGCTCTCTGCATCACTATCATCCTCGCTGAGTAATTCTGGGTCTTCTGAGCCATCAAGTTCCGAGTGATCCGAGTGGATTACTCGTATCTTAAGCAGATGCCCTGATTTTATGTGCACATATTTACATTCTTCTTTTTCTCACACTCTCCGCCGGCAGCTCCCGTATGTACATGCCATTTCCGATTTCATTTCTGGGGTCTGCAGACTAGCGGGTGCATCAGAAATTAGCTTTGGTCCAGGGATTTGGATGCTCCACAAGGTTATTTTCGACCTATCCGATCAACCGCTCAGTTTCCGTACAAAAGGAATGGCCTCTTGCGCAATCTCTCTTTCTTTCACGCCTTCTTCACGCCCTCCCATATTATTACTGGTAAGTTATGTTAAGCAGATGCTGGATCTGAGTCACATTGCACGTGTTCTCGGTCACCGCGCTTTTATGTGCACATTTGTTTTCTGCACGTTGTGCACGTCACAATTAAACTTTCGGGAACCTGTCACTTGCGATACGCCAATCCATTTGGAGGCACCCTATGCCGTGAGTCGAGCGCTCAAGGCCCGCTCAAAAGGGACACCTGTCTAGCATCGCTTCGTCTCTCTCCCCACCATCATCCCGCCTCCTCAACGCCTCCCAGCAGCGTCTTTCCGTCCTTCGATGCGTGCCCAACATGTCTGCAACATCTATTTAACTGAATCAGGACCACAATTCAACCCTCAGCTGCAAATCCGCTCCAGCTGGCATCCAATAATCGTCTTCCCCCCTAATGGCTGTCCAATGAAGGCCCACGAGGAGACTAAGCAAATCTCACATTACTCTACGAGTCGCACGACTGTCCTATCAAGCTCATCAAGATTGGATCAACAATGCTCTCGCTCAAGATCAGGCTCAACTCAGATCGAGCTGCTGTAGGACCGGGCAAGTATCGAGACCAACGCCTAGCTAATTCGCACCCCTGGGCTGCCGATAAGTCAACACCTAAGACGTCTAACCGATTCCAAGGACTCTGTGCAATGGCCGCTCCTGCCAGCATTTCCAAGACCTTGAGGCAAAATTCCTCACGCCTTTCTTTTTGCATATTGATCGGATGCGATATCAGACGGTGAGAGCTTGCCTTACATCTCATCCGTCTTTCCCCACGTTCTAACTACCAAGTCGCACACAACAGCCAAAACAACGGTGAGAACTCGGGTGAGTTGCCGAAATACTGCTGTTGCGCAACGCACATTGATGCCTCGCAACAGAGGTTCCCTTTGCCCACTTGCTACACTATTCAGTCGCCCAGCAAGTCCACCACGCAGCATTATTTGTCCTCTGTGTTGGAAAATAAAACGGTCGTCATCATATTCCGATCGGTAAGCATCCTTATCCACCGATCCAGTGGTGGACAGCTCGTACGTGCTAACTGAAGCGTCGATGTTGTTGATTAAAAACTGCGCACGGCCACCTTCCGTGGTCCGCAGTAACTTATACGATATTTTGTTTGCTGATCTCGCATCCATAGTTTTATTTGAACCACCATTAATTTTGCCCCACCCGGTGCATGGTAAGTCTCTCCCTATGTATACTCGAATCGTGGTCTGAAACCCCTCAACGAGCAATACGATCTGTTGGAAGTGGCCGGTAAGCGATATTATTTCTACGTCTATCACTTCGACTGTCGAAGCTCGACCACACACCTTACTAGCAGCTGTATATTGCCTTTTGACTACTTCGCAAATTAGAATTATTCGCGACAGTGAAGTGAATGTCGCGACACGGACCTCGAATACAATTGAACGTGATTTCTCCGCATTTGAGCTGTTCAACACCAAACTTCCGCAGAGTGATTTCTTGGATTATTGCAAATTTAGTCAATCGTGACTTCGAGTACTTACAAATATTCGAGCGAACAAATCCCGGGGCTATTCAATGCTCGTAGATGTGCTGAGGCTTTGCAGCGTCATAAGCGTGGCTGGGCCACAGTTGTCCATAGCCGGAGCGAAGCAACGGCAGGTCTTGTACTAGTTGTCAAATTATTGTGGCATTCCAATTCCGCCAGGGGATGGTCAGGTGTGTCTTGATTGGCTGAGGTTTTGTGTTCACTGTTTCAAGGCAAGCCAGTCAGCGGTGCCTCCACACCGGATTTTCAAATGTCTCACCCATCAACAAAAACATGAAATTTAAACTCGCGCCCGGAACTTTGGTGGCTGTGTTGATGCCAGCCCCCTCCCCACGACTAGTCCGAACTAATTTGCCCACTTTCACAGGGGCCTCTTCCTCTGATTGTGTTAACGTGCTTCTACATTATTTTTTGGATTTGGCGGAGGTTCTGCGTTCGATTCCTGAAAGTGCCATTTTTTTTTTTCCTTTTTTCCCTTTTTGCACCACGCAGTGGGCCTCGCGGCGAGCGCAAGCACCACGCAGTGGGCCCAGCGGCGAGCGAAAGCCCCCGCGGCAGCAGTCGGGGTCTGGGGTGGAAAACCCCAGCCGTCCGGGCCGGCGCCCAAAACAGGTCCGTTGCTGTAAAACCACCGCAAGTAAATTAATTCATTCAAAACTCGGTCTTGAATTTTTGAGCTCCCCCACAAATAATCACAGCACAGTTGCCAACCACGGCGGGCAGAAGCTCCACGCAGTGGGGCTCTGCAACAAGCCGACGGGGTTGCCAATTGTGCTGAGATCAAGTGGGGGAGCGAAAAAAATGAGGAAAAAATACTAATATAAGTCCAAAAAGGCCCCGTGCCAGCGGAAAAGCTAGCAGCAGTGAAAAGGCCAGCGCCAGCGAAGATGGGGGGGACTGGGGGAAGCATTCCCCCAGTGCACAGCCACAGTGATGCCATCACAAAAGTTCCGGGCGCGGGTTTAGTTTCCCAAAAACATTCAACTCAGCATTGTGATAGGTAGCTGGCAGGAAATCCTCAAAGGTGCCAACTGCAAATGCAGAAGAACTTGGAAGAATATCTGGAGAGCGAGGCCTAGAGAATACTCATTCATGAGGGAGATTGAGAGAATGGAATCATACGGACCTCCGTAATAGTTGAATAAATTCTCACAAACCTTCAAACCAGGGTTGTTGGGGCCACTCCTCATGATCAAGTTTGGCCAACCAGTTTGAATGACCGGTGAGAATAGTCGTGGCAAGAAAGTCGACACCCTCATAATCAAATGGTGCCTCAGACTCCCTCATGGGACCTAGCGCCAGGATGTCGACCCCAATGTCCTTGAGTATCCGGCTCATCAGATGACACAACTTGTTCACAACATCGGAGTGTATGCTTGTCAACTTGGCCCAAAATCCAGGCAAGTCAAGAATGCCTCCGAGGTATCGTATGCAGAGTGCCCTGAAAAATATCAAAGCTCCACTGCAATGCTGAAATCAGGATAAATTCAACCGATGGATCTGTCACTCATGAGCAATCATATTCAACTAATAACTGCTCAATCACGCTGAGTCCTGCCTCGCAGGTAGTGAGCAGTTGGACACTGCTCTTGTCCAATATTGTCGAGATTGTTGTATCAGCCAAGCAGCTTGCAGCCAATAGCTGCCAAAATCTCCACTCATCATCAGGTGGACTATTGTCACGGTTCTACACCGCCGAAATGGCCTGTGGTGATGTCACACCTTCCAGGTGTTTTGCATGGAGACACAGTCCCCGGAGTCCCGGAAAAAGAGTGACATTCTCCACGATATCCTTGAATGTGTGAGACTGGGTATCAGCTGATTCAGTCCTGAACACCATGGTTAGGTTCGGTTTTCACAACATGTAGAACACATATGGAAGAGCATATCTCATCAGTTGTTACACCGTTTCTCGAGTTTTGGTGGGACGGCAGTGCGCAGGAGTTCCAGCTGCCCAACTCGTTCTTCACCATTTCCGAAGTAGGATTTAATTTTCTGACCAACGATGTGCAGTCCCAGGCCAAAGCTGTACGCAACGCGGTTGGCCTGGCCTCAAGGACCTTTGCCAAAGAGGTGTAAACCCAATCCAAGGTGCGACCTGGGGAGGGATACAATAAGCCGTTGAGGATGAGAGCACGTCTCCCCTCAAGACGTGAATTATCCTCTGTTTTCATGACTGCTAGGTTCGGATGGGGATCCCAAGGGACAACTGCATCGGAGATATGAATTGAGGCCATTCACGAGTAGTAGGATGGTGCTGGGATGACACTGGGAGCAGAGGAAGAGTCGCAGAAGTCTCATGGAAGCCTCGTGGAAGCCAGCCTTTATGTAAAGACACAGCTCACCTACACAGCCTGTCATACAGCATTCTGCCCGCTTACTTGTGCTGATGATCCGACTCCACAAGCGGTGAGGCTGACTAGCTGTCGAAGATTTTCTGGAACGTCCAGAACAGAAATTTAAATCCCTACCAGCAGTGAGGATGGGCACTTGATGGGCACCTATTAAACAGTAACCATATGAAGTTTGATTAAACAATCTCCGTCTCAACACAAAATCAGACTTAATCATTGCTTGATTAATCACTTCAGTGGGTGTGCCTAGGGCTGAATGGTGGGGAGTTCAAATAATCTGTTTAAACAGATCCTGGTTTTATCAGAGCAGTGTTCAAAATCTAAACCAAAAATCACAGCTTAACACTGGTTTATTGAACAGGTTCAATCACTGTTCCCCCACCTTTGGCCACATTCCAACTTGGACATGTGGCAGCTGTGAGGATTGAACCTCTGACCTCCAGAGATGGAGGAACTGGTGAAGTGCCGCACCATAACCACTTGCCCAAAGTGGCTGATACATATATGGTGGACCTTGTATACACCTGGGCAATTACAAATCCCTTATATCAAGATCAATTATTTGTAGTCTGAATTCACTTGATGGCAGCATGATGATCAACCAGTGTTAAACACTGTTCAACCAGTGGTAAACACTGTTCAATCCATGAAGTCTTGATTTTCTTGTTGTCAGGATTACATTTGATGGCAGCATGATGATCAACCCGTGTTAAACACTGTTCAATCCATGTACTTAACTTTGTACAAAGGCTTGATGTTCTTGTCAGGATTACCATTACACAAGTATGCACACCTCAATTGTTGTATGGAAACTGATGCTCATAATTGTCTCTAGCCCCTGCTATTGCAATGGTCCCTGCTGTTGTGCTACACTTTTCACCTGATGGGTCAGTCATTTCTATTTCCCTGACTTCCATGATTAATGGTGATCATCATGTTTTCTCTATTGTCACTCCAACACTTTGATATGTATCCAGATGATGCTGCAACTGTCATTTTGATCTCTTCTGACTCCTCTGGTTCAGTTGGTGGTCTTTGTTATCCTCTCAACAGTGATGTGGTCTATGATATCCTCACTCCAGTTCATCTTGTCAATGTAAGTGCTATTTCTGTGGTGGTCAACTTCTACATGATATTGATTGTGTCCTCAGAATCAGAATCTGCCCCTCAGAATGACTGTTTACCCACATGAGGCCAATGGATCAAATGTCTTACCCACACTCATGGTGCATGACTTCCATGATGTGCTGCCTGCCATCAGATTCAACGCCAACATTAGTGAACAAGTTTACCTTGAGTACACCCAAATTTGGATGTCTCAGATGTGGGCAATTGGTATTCCATTACTTGCCCCAACTGTATCATCTTCATTCACTCGTACAAGGCTAATTCTGCTGACATAGACAGCTTCTTTGACACTTTATTTTGATCTATTAGAGACTTTGCGGTGAGCCATTGGGAGCCACCTGGTGGCTTGTCAGGCATGCGGTGTGGAGTGGCCACCGCATTTGGTGGCTGATTCAGTGGCTACACCAATACAGTTGGGTGTCCTCAATATATTACTTCCACACTGTCTACAATGCAGTGAGCTATCTTAGAGTCTTGAATATGCTTCACTACTCTACTCAAGGTCACGTCTGAGGTATGGGATGGAGGGATCAGTGATTAAGAAGATCTCTTTTGCTGTGTTTGCATGGGCATGGTGGCGAGGTTGATGGAGGCTAAGAAAACAGTGTATTGAGGTCATACATCCAGCCACCGGATCAGCCACCAAATGCAGTAGCCACTCCACACCGCATGCCTGATGAGCCACCAGGTGGCTCTTGGTGGCTTACCACAAAGTGTCTACTCTCTTACATTTCTTCATATGGACCAAGCATTTTAATACTCAGCTAGAGGTTTCCTCTCCTGCCTTTACATTCGCTTTGGTGACTAGACCAGCACTCCATAAGTTTACCTCCCTCCCTAGTCCAACCAATAATTACCTTCGTCCTTATTCTCCTTGCCTACCATTAGCAATAATGCCCTCCAGAATTACCCATCCATTATTCCTTCACTCCACAACTTCACCTCCCCTCTAGTCCAACCAATCTTTACCTTCGTCCTTATTCTTCTTGCCTACCATCAGGGATAAAAAAAAAAATGTGAACAGGGATACTGTCCTGTGTGGGTTGCAAGTAGACTAGAATGATCCTAGGGCCACTTGGAGAGTGGCCGAAAAGATTGGAAGTAGGACTGCGCAGCTGAACTCAAGCCACTGTGAGTTTTGTTTTTAAATCACATGTGAAAAAAAAGTTGTGGGCAATAAAAGTTAACTGTATGGGTTTGTAGTCAGCCCAAGTGATCTTTATAACCCTTAAACAAGACATGCCTGCGCTCCGCTCCGGCACCAGACCTACATTTTGTAAAAAAAAATATCAGAACTGGATGTTGAAGGAACAGGAACAGTGGTCTGCTCCGACACCATACTCAAAAGTTGCATGAAAGAAATCTTATGAATCCAGCAAGCAGACACGGTGTTTTGACATTGAATTGAAAAAGTCTTTAATGACCCAGTTTCCCCATAAACATTATGAGATCGTCCTCAATTTCCAGCAATATTCCCGCGTGAAGACTATCCGGATCAAAGCCATAAAGTCATCGAGGAGCCATCAGGTCCCAGAAAGAGCATATGTTGACGGGTGAGAGCAGTGCATTTGATTCACAGTTTTGACTCGAAGCCAGAAGTGGCTGGGGACTAGGAGGAAAAACTTTGTGTGCATCTTTATAGGCTGGCAGAGCATACTGTCCCAATCTGTATGGAGGCAACCAACCTTGGGGCGTTACGCCAAAATCTTTGTTTCAGTTAGCAACCGATTGCCTTTTCGGGCTCCGGACTTCCTAATAAGGCAGCTCCGGCCCCGCAGGGCCCGAAAAATTGCCCAAATTGCTCACAAAAGTAGTGTTACGGTATGCAAATAGGCAACATTTTAGGGCCCGCGTTACGCGTTACGTTGCTACCATACAGATTGGGACAGTACATGGCCGCAGTGATTTTTGTCAACGTGCCTGCGGCGTATGACTGTGGATCCGAGCCTCTTTGAGAAGGAAGTCCCGAAATAGCGACTAATTTGCACTGCGGCACAACAGCGTAGGTCATAAGGCATGCACCAACTATTCCAGTTGCGACCGCAGGGCTTAGAAGGCTTGATCTGGGGCTGGTGGGTGTGCAGAAAGGCGGAGAAGACGGGTCTCCGTGGCTGCAAATGGAGAATAGCTGTGGAGCTACTGCGAGCTCGTGGGAGTTGAAACATGGTAAATTAAGGACCAGAGAGGAGGAAGAGAAACGGGGATAACACAAATGGGGATGGAGCCAAACACGTACAATCTGATTCGAGAGATTTCGTTAAGAGAACGGATAATATTCCCAGCAAAAACTGGTGGCAGAACCGCGCGGTCAACTTGGCAATGTTTGTCCATATTTGGAAACCCGTGATGCGAGTCTTGTCACTGCCACACTTGGTCTTGTTGTCTCACTATAGAGCACTACATCAATGCTTGACCAAAAGCAATATTAGTGACCAGGTGGACCATTGTAGATAGTTCAATTGACACTCATGGTGCTTGATTGCTGTTGCCTATTAATTTTCAAGCAGAGGCCACGCACTTGTTGACCATTAAGTGATGTTCATTTGGCGAATACTAACACTTCCCATTGTAGTTTCATGGAATTTGGTAAGGAGTCCAACTCCGGGGAACCCAAAGTTAAAGTCAACTCTGGCAAAGGTGGGATTACTGATCTACTACGGCATAGAGCAAAGACTAATAGAATTCAGTTGGACACAAGAGTTGAAAAAATGAGGTGGTTGTGCATGGAGTGAACCGTTGGCTTCACTCAAGCTTCCAGTCTCAATACCGTCATGATACCAAACAGTCCCAGTTTCTTGGATTATACGTGTGGTGAAGTGGTTACCTCCAGTATAAATGACACCCAATAAAGTGTATCAAATTTGCTTCCCATCGACTTCAATGTTGATTGCAGGATCAATCAACATACTGGCATTGTTGATCGAGAAGTGCATCAAAGGAGACGTGTATTTTTCTGCCTTCAAGTCCACCATTCCATTACCACAAGACTGGCATGTCCTTTTACTCTTGCGAATTTTTTGAGCAGATAACAAGTGAGATAGGGAATAATCCACCTTGTATCTGGAGCGCAGGACATTGTCCTTATATATTGACATTGTGCTTTCGAAGCCCTCAACCTTGCGTTCAATGTGGCCACATTTTGTGCACTTAGTGATGTCAATGCACCAACATGTTCCTCCAAATGTTGCTTGTGAAGTTTATCCAGTGCTGTCAGAGTCGGTCCCGTTGGAAAGTCGGCAGGTTTATCCTTGGTCAACATCTTGCAAACATCGTCCCTGGCCCCTTCTAGACTCCCTGTTTTGAGAGAAACTGATTGGAATCCGTTGGCAAGCAATGTGTTGTACTCATTTATTGTATTGAAGTGATCAGTCCACTTTGGCCCATGGTCCCGCCAAATGTTGTACATGCACGAGAACAGAGTGTTGTATGTGCAACCGTAGTTTACTTGGTCCCAGACAATTCCATCGGGAGATGGGGTATTTGGTCATGGCTTCTTACGAGGTTATTGTACCTTGAGTACATCAGACTCCCTCTCTTTACACTTCTCATCAAACCTCAGTCATTCGCCATTCTTATCCTGCAGTTTCTCCTGCTGCTTGTCTCTGCCAAAACTCTGTGAAAATTGAGGTTCTACTGTATGCTCAAACAGTTGCTGAAAAATCGATTGCAGCACTGTGTGGCTGAACAGAAACAATGGTGAACTCTATCCCCAGCTGTCATGCCAAAGAAAAAAAAAATGTGGGCAATAAAAGCTGACTCTATGGGTTGTAATAGCCCAGAACAAAGCCTAGAATTCTTAAATAATCTTAGAAAAAATTGGTGGCAGGACCACGCGGCCAACTTGACTTGATTTGTACATATTTGGAAACCTGTGACGAGAGCCTCGTCACTGCTACACCTGGTCTTGTTGTCTTTCTGCCATCACCAAAAAGCACCATCAACAAGGATTTATTGCAACGCAAAATCTGGATTCCACATGTACAGCCTACTTTGCACCACAAGAACATGGGTGCATGTCAACTGGCCTGCACCCAGTCAGTTCATGAGGCATTTCACAATAATTTCCAGCTGTGTGCCAGCTGCTACTGCAGAATTTTGGCACTAATGCGAGTGATAGCCGACGATTACAATGTCAGTGGTGTGGCGTCAATTTGATGTTTTCTGCTTTTCTGAGTTGCAGTTCAAGACATCTAAGAACCGCGTGGCACCCAATCATTGGATCCAAAATTGGAGCCCCTGTGTCAACTTGACTTGACTTTCAAACCGCTCCCTCCTTCTCTCTCTCACCCACCACAATAATGAAATAAAAAAACATTTAGGCTGAATTATCACACACATCTGCTTACCTCAAACCCAAACCCAATTCAGGAGCAGAAAAATCGGTGGCTGAACCATGTGCTCCAAAGGGATTATTGTGCCTCACCCAAAATGGAAGTCGTTGCAACACACGGACTTTCTCCACCAATCAGGGGCAGATCACAGCATAGGAAGTAATTTCAAACAATCATTGGATTCAGTCATCTGACAGTGCAGGGTGAGAAAGTAAATCCAAATTTCTGATGGCTGCCGATGGAAAGTGTGGCCTGCTGTTCTAGCCTGCTTTCTGAACACTCTCCTGCTGTTGTACCTTGAGAAGGGACACCAGGACTTCTGGGTTACCAATTAATTTGGAGGTGTTTCAGGTCTACAGATGAAATTCTGAAATCACCACAGGCAAGTCTGAAATGAAACCCCTCAACCACTTCTTGGCACTCGAAGATCTGATGGCTGACCACCCGGCTGACTCCAAAGGAAACATATTTTTAAAAAAGTGAAAAAGCTATCACAACGATTAAACTCATACAAGAGGGAATGGCATTACTTAGCCAAACCGGGCTTAAATTCATGCCTTACCTTCTAACATCCTGCTTGCACTCCTCTGGTTTTTTGTTCACACCTTTTCATAATATTTTGAATATACCTGATATTGTTCTAGTCATCCACACTCCTAGTACCACCCCCATTGCAAATGCTTCAGATAGTGGGTGGATTTTCAGGCCACAGCTATTGCTAAACAGGTGTGTTCTGGTTGGTATTCCGTTTAGCCAATTTGACCAATCCATGTTTTGGCCTGTATTGATTTGCCACCTGCTAACTGAGCTCAAGAAGCCTATTAATGTGCAGAAATTTAATCAGTGGTTAATGTGTTTCTTCATCACATCATGTAACGGTTGTCTGGTGTAGTGGTTATCATCCCCTGCCTTCCACGTATTTGGGTTGGTGAAGGTCTTTGGTTCAAATCCCGCACTTGCCAATTTTAAAGTTTAGACTTGATCCACACTGATTTTTGATTCATTCAAACAGCTGATTAACAGAGCATAATCTGGATCTGATTAAACAGAACCTTGCATGGGGCTCCCCACAAGCCATTTGTCTGTGCCCACATGGGTGATTAATCGAGCAATGATTAAACATGATTTTGTGTTCAGACAGCAATTGATTAATGAAACTTCATATAGATTCTTTATTAAATTCGCCACTCCTTTCTGTGGTATAAACCTGCAGCTGTGTCTTGGACATAGCCATAGGTTTTGTACTACAGAATGGAGCGGCAGATTTAATAGGGACTCCTTATATATTTCTATTCCCATGCTGTCTTCAATCCATTTGTACAATAATTATTTTCTTTGCCTTGCCTGTCGAATAATCCCCCGATTATTGAGTGCTCAGCAGAGCTTCAAGAATTAGTACAGCCCAGACAAATCCTCACAGTTACTCAGCAAGTCCTGTCTCCCACTTCTCTTTCGTGATGCAAGGGTGTTCAGCACACATGGGTGCCTTGTCGATGGTCGCCTGTATGCAGGTTCACACGACAGTGGATTCCTAGTCCCTGTATTATTTTTTCTTCACGCTCTGGGGGACCCAAACCCCTTAACCCAAACCACCTAACTGGACGGTGTTGACACAAGGCTGATACTCACGGGTAGGGCACGCCCTACCTGCTTGGTCACTGTTCGCACAGCTGATTCCGAACAGCATAGATGCAGAGTGGATTCCTAGTACCGGTATTATTTTTTCTTCACGCTCTGGGGGACCCGAACCCCTTAACCCAAACCACCTAACCGGACAGCATTGACACAAGGCTGATACTCACGGGTAGGGCGCACCCTACCTGCTTGGTCACTGTACACACAGCTGATTCCGAACAGCAGAACACAGGTCTTGAATGCATGTCCGAGCATACTTGAGTATCACAGACATCAATGCCACCATGGTATCTGGACTTGCAACATACACAACCACAATCGTATCCTTATATCTGCCAAATGGCAGCAACTTTGCTGTCAGACCAAGCCAAAATTAATTGATATTCACGCCTTCGAGTTGCAGAGGTTTTGCTACTTTCAAGCTTTACATTCTGCCTGCTTGGATGCACCCCACTGGTTGGCTCAAAGAAAGTGAGACATGCTTCAATGCCTTCCCAGTTAAATAATAGGAATTATTGAGCGCTCAACTGAGCTTCGATAATGCAGCAAGGAAGACACCCTTGCTCAGATAAATTCATACAACCAGGTCAGCATATCTGATTTTGAAGCTCTATCAAGCAAGTCCTTCCTGCAGCTGAATAAACTACAGTTATTGAGCACCTGTCGACCCTTGAATAATTAAATGGCCTCAGTTCCAGCTTGTTGTCTTCAATGCATGCCTTTGATACGGAGTTAACACCAATTATTTTGTCCTCACTGCCAGTTGCATAATTTCGATTCCTAATGGGGTAATAGCCTATAACGGTACCCCTAGGGGTACAAAAAGGAGCCCCCAGCCCACCTAGGGGTGCAGAAAAGGAAATCCAGCCTATAAAAGGTAACTGTAGGGGTACAGAAAGGAAACCCCGGCCATAACACCTAACCTTACCCTGCTTTTAGCGCTAAATGCACGGATTAGATAGATAGGCCAGAGAGCGCATGCACAGAGAACAGATGCGTGCGGCGCTGAGAGTCTGTGGTGTGTCTCTATTGTTGCGGTGCACGGTCATGGTGAGATTGGATTGAAGAATCACATAAGCCGTATCCATCAGACTTTTGACAGATATCTTGTGAGCTTGTACAAGCCCGAAAAAGGCCGAAAAAGGTCCAAAACGCCGGCAAGGTCACAAGGTCGCAACCTATGTCCGAAATTTCACAAGCTCGGCATTTTGTTGCAAGATTATGGGCTTTCTGAGTACTGAATGTACTTCAATCTACTGTGGAAGTTTCCAAATGGTGAGAGGATGGTGTCTTATACTTCTTGAGGGTCATTCCATAATTTCTGAGATGGGTAGAATCTTGATTTCTGAGCTTGTGAGCTTGTCGCCAAGCCAACAAGCCCAAAAAGGCGCCAAGGAAGCTGTCAAAAGACTGATGTCGTAAATTTGAGGTATAGCTTATTTGGACTCAGACATTTGGCCCCACCCCGACATGCCCGACGAAACTGTTAACAATTTTCAGTGCGCCAAGCTGCCCAAAGCCGTCAAGCGCCCCCAAACGGTGTGAGATCCTCAGAATAAGAGCCATCCTAATTGATCTCTGGGTTTTAATGTTCAAGTTGAGGACGTTCTCCGTGTGCAGATGAGATTTGTTGTTTCTCGCCTGTTGAAGACCTCCAGGATCGTTTGCCGATCTGCGTTCCTGCATCGTTTCAGCGTAACATCCGACCGAATGCGCTGCACCGGGGAAGAAATCTGATCGCCGAGTTAACTGAGCCTGCAACATCGCCAAGGCACCGCCCATCAACCGCCATTCGTACAAATACTCGGCCCCTTTGTGTAGCGCGCATATGGACTGGTTCCCCGAAGCGACTATCGAAACCCTCCCAGATGAACTCCTCGCGGAGATTCTGAAACTAGGCGCCGATTCACCTCTACCCCGGCGGAACTTGGTGCCACCCTTCCCCGTTGCGGTGAGCCGCATCAGTCGTCGATGGCGGGCTATAATGCTCGGTTCTCCGGGGCTCTGGACGACCATTCGCCTCTCGCACAACCCGATAACGTGGATTTGGGCTAGTCTCTGTGCGAAGCACTCCCAGCCGTATCCACTAGATATCAGCATCAGCCTCGAGTCCTACACCGCACACATTGATGGCAGGTATGACTATGAACCTTTACTCCAAGCTCTATCGTTTGTTAGCCCCCATATGGGCCGGTGGTGAACCTTTGCTCTTCGCTGCTGGAAGTACCAGATCCGAGACCTGCACGGATCTCTGTGGAAAACCTCTGGTGCCTCGCAACTTCAGTCTGCTCACATATCGTTTGTGGATGCGGGCGCATACCATTCGGACCCAACGCTGCACCTACATTCGCTGCCCCAGCTCTTCAGCAGCCCTTCATTACGCTCATTCAGAGTGAATATGAGGTTGTGTCCTTCGAATCCCACAGCGTTCAGCAACCTCCACAGCCTGGATGTAAACTTTGG